>JABTTQ020000874.1:0-600000 GCA_016081115.2 Rehmannia glutinosa | reverse complement strand
TTACTTCGAGTTTCAGACCTGAGGATTATGAGTTTCTTTCTTGAGAGAGAGTATTGCAGATGTTTGCTTGATTGCTCAGATTTCTCTAATGTGTCATTCGTACTTCTCTCTAAAAATTCCTTAGCCTTTTATAGTGAGAGTTTGAAATTTGTCCGTTTGAAGAGATTGACAAATTCAAACTCCACTTCTTGTTCATTGGCTTATCTTGTTCTTGTAGCACTTATGTTGACTCAACCTTTGTATAAACTACATGCAGGCATCTGAAATGTACCATAGTTCTGTAAGTGTTCTATTGGTTCCTGCTACTTGCACTCTTTCAGCAAGACAACATTTAAGGTTGCAGGTCTGTTTCTTACCAAAATGGGTAAGTCTTGAGTTTTCTTCACAACATGTGACTTATTCAGCTTTCTCTAAGTCCTTCAGCTACTTTACCCCATAATCTTAGTCTCTTCTTTGATTCTGGGATTACTCTATTGTAAGTGTTACACAACTGTTATAGTTGACTGAAGTTTTTCTTGGCTACTCAGTTGCGACTCAGCTAAATGTTCTCTGCGCTTCTTAAACATGTCTTCTGCATCTTCAACTTGGATGCTTGACTACTCAACTATAATTTCAATATATTAAAAAGTTGAATTTACATACAGAAATTTGGGTACCAGCTTTCTAATTCTAAGTTTTTTAAGCATCATCAAAATCTATACAATAAATTTCCTAACAGCTCTGAGGTTTAGAAGGGGACTTCGAGCACAACTATTAGGAAGACTATATGTCCAAGGAGATTTGGAGTACTCGGTTATGGTGAGAAGGGCTCATGAGATGGAGGCAAGTTTTGTTGGGGACGAGGACGAGCGAAAGTTTGTCGTTTTACATGAGAAGGGAAAATGGGACGGGGCAACACATAATAAAAATGGAAATCAAAATAAATAGATAAAGACTGATTGAAATGCACGACCAACTGCGCAAACAAATATGCCAACTTGCCCAAAATGCAAGAAGAATCATTTTGGAGAATGTTTTCTATACAAGAAAAATGATTCAAGTGTAAGAAGCTAGGGCATGAAGTCTCTAATTGTCCTCTCTTGAAAGGCGAAATGGAAAGAAAAGAACAAACAACTGGAGATAGAACTCGGATGTATGTTATGACTCAGAAAGAAGCTGATCAGAACCTGAGTACAATGTCAGGTATGCTAACCATCTCGGAGTACCTACTCTTGTACTTTTTGACACTAGTCTTTATATATTCATTTTTATCTGCCAAATTTTATGTTATATTTGGACATAAAGGTTATAGAGTAAATGAACCCCTTGAGGTTAGCTTTCTATCTAGGAATTCAATAACAACGACTCAAATAAGTATAAGGATGTTGAAGTGAATATTGGGGAAAATATCTTAAAGTGAACATAATTAAGATGAAGGATTTTGACGTAATCTTACGCATGAATTGACTTAGTAGATATCGAGCAATTATTAAGTGTTACGAAAAGAGATAATATTAAAACTTCTAGGAAATGATGAGATAAAATTCTACGGGATTAAGTCTATGGCGAGTATCATGAGTGATATCGGCGGTGAAAGCACGAAAGTTGGCTAACACTTTTCAAATTAAACTTAAGCCCTTCAACTAAAAGAACATTACTAAGAGAGAGAGAAGAATTACCAATTTCTCCATTTCCAAGAATTCTTCCCTTGCCATTCCCGAACATAACCATGCCTTCTTCTTGGAGCTTGATGTAGGTAAAAAGTTCTCATTCCGGTCATGTGGCGTGAACACCCACTGTCCACGAGCCATTTTAAATCTTCCGTAATGGTTATTGCCCCTAGCACCTACAAATAGGTACCCTATAATTTTGGGGTCCATGGGGGTTAGTATTGAGACCTTTGGGTCTCCAAAAATAGCTAAAGTTGTTTTTCAATTTACAATCATTGGCATAGTATCCATTTTTACCACAATAAAAACAAATAAGATTACTAGGACTACTAGCACATATAAAAATTGGACCTTGGTCGTTTTTCTTAGAAACATTTTGAAAATATTTATAACCAAGTCCTAATTTAGAATGCTCACTTCTTTGTGCATCAAGAATTTTTGTAACCTTATCCGTGCTTAAATTAAAATGATGCACATCCATTTTCAAATTTCCAATCTCCTTTGTGAGCATTTGTTTTTCGGAATCAAGAACATGCATTTTAGTAATAGTAATAGCATTGGCATGATTAAGTGATTCATAAGAAGTAAATTATTTTTCTTTTTCCAATTTGAGCTCTTTAAACTCCTTTTTCAAAAGTTTGTATTTACATATCATATCTCAAAATTCATTTTGGATTTCATCATAGTCACATTGCAATTCATCAACTAAAGGAGAGGATGAAGAATTAGAACGTACCTCGTTGATTTCATCGCCTATGGCCATGAGACCATGCTCAGATTCTTCTTCCTCGTCGGATATGGCAAGTAGTTCATCCCAAATTTTTTCTTCGGCATTTAGAGCTTTCTTTTTGGGAAAATGCTTTTTCTTCTTTTGCTCCTCCTCCGCTAATTTTGGGCAATCAGCTATGTAGTGCCTGGGTTTCCCGCATTTGAAAAATGAGTTGTCTCTTGATTTTCTTGCCTTATATTTATTCACAAATTTGGCAAATTTTCGTACAAGAGCGATCGTCTCCTCGTCATCTTCATCGCTAGCATAATATGAAATATTAGAAGAAGATGCTAAGCCTTTAGGAATAATTTGCATACCCGATTGAGAGGTGGATGGTTTGGAATTTTTTTTCTCTTTAAGATATACTTTGTAGATGAGGAGGTTCCCAATGGGCTCATCGAATTTGAATGTTTCAACATTTTGAGCTTCCGTGATAGCCGTCACTTTTTCCGACCATGAATCAGGGAGAGCATTTAGGACCATGGTGACCTTATCTGTTAGTCCAAGTGGCTACGATAATCTAGAGGGGGGTGAATAGATTATGCTGATTTTTCGCAAATCTCCCTCTTTTTCGAATGAACAAATAAATGACAAGAATGTAAGTGCGGAAAATAAACAACACTCGTCGATTTAAAGAGGTTCAACCCACCTAGGGCCTAATCCTCTACCACCCAGTATCTCTGGGATGGATTTCAAAAAGAAAAAAAGATTTTATTAATTACCACAATTAATACAACACCACCTTTGAAGATTACCATAATCTTCTTACAACACCTTCAAGGAGATTACCACAATCTTCCTTCAACACCTATGAAGAGTACCACACTCTTCAACACCTAAGATCACCCAAGTGTATTCTTACCACAAGAACACTAACAAGGATACCTCATTTTCGATGATAGAAAAATTCAAGATTACAACTCAATAAATGAAGTATACAAAATTTGAGTGCAAGTGTAATCAAGAACAAAAAGCCTATACCTCAATATTGTGCAAGTGCAAGAACTTAGGCTATTACAACAAGAATGTAAAAATGAAAGCTTGAAGAATTTTGCAAATTTCTTGTTGTATTGTATGCTTGTGTGTTGTGTCTTGTGTCTTCAAATCATACTCTATTTATAGGAGAGTCTTCATAGACATAGGCTCATCCTTCTTCACTTTTGTCTACAAAAAGAGGATCACAAAATGTAGAAATATTGTACAAAAATCAAAGCAAATATTGCTGATATGGAGTTCAAACGGCACAATTTTTGCTGTCAAAAATTACACAGGGCGACATGTTGCCCTATAGAAAATTTTGAACGTTGGAAATAATTTAGTGCGATCCATGTATATGTTGGAGGGGTCCGACGGCCAGGTCGGAGTCCGACCGGTCTCCCTTCCCTTGACCGCCCTCCCTCATTTTCATGTCCAGTACGTTCTGTTTCATTTTGTGCGTTCTTTAGGTACCGGTCGACCTCTTGTTCGACCGGTCGACCTCAAAATTAAAATGTTGTCCGATTTTTGTCAAAAATAAACTTCAAGAAATACTCCAAAAAATTAGTAAAAATATTTTAAATCAATTGGGAGTATTTGGACAACATTTAAAACATTGTTTTGGTGTAAAAACTAATTAATACAAAATCATCAAAAGTATTGTCCAATTTTTATCGAATAATAAACTCTAAGAAATACTCCAAAAATTAGTAAAAACATTTTAAATCATTTAGGAGTATTTGGACAACATTTATAAACATTGTTTTGGTATAAAAACTCATTTAAACAAAATCATAAAAAACTTGATAAAAACATTTATCTAACGAACTCCCTCTTTTTGATGATTACAAACCAAAACAATTTTAGGAAGTCGATTTTAAAATAAAACATATTTTCCGGTCTAAGACATCAATCCATTACAAGCAAGATTTATCATAAGTGAGACACACAAGGATAGGAGCAAAGATTTTTCAAAACATTTTTGAACAAGCTCCCCCTATCAATATGCATATCAATAACAAGTATAAAAGCAACCAACTAAAAGCTAAAAGCTTAGCTTTGACAAAACAAGCTTGAATTATTTGAGCATAGAAGCTCCCCCTGTCACAAAACATCATTAGTCAAGCATAAAAGTCCACAATACATCAAATGGACTACGTAATATTCACAGTTTTTGGCTTTTGAGAGCCCTAGCTTATAGCTTTTCTTGCGAGCTTATTTTCGCTTCTTTGAGCATATGAGCGTTTTTCTTGTTTCTCCCCCTTTGGAATCATCAAAAAGAGTGTTTGCACGATAAAAACATCATACAATTATATCAAATCACAAATTTTATCGATTTATCGAGCGTTTTGAAAATTAAAGCTTAAATTCCAAATAAAAAGGGAAAGGTTGCTCATTTGATTTGCAAAAGCTCATTTGATTGATAAAACATGATCTCAATAAATATATAAGACATTTGAAAGCAAATGACTCATGTTAATTTTGAAATTTTCTTTGAGACAATTTATCAAACACGTTGTGGGCGTTAAAAATGGAAGAAGTTGTATAAGGCCCTTGTAAATGTAATCAAGTCAAAATTTTCAACACCAAATCTATTCAAACAACATTCATACAACAATATTTAACGAGCTCATCACAATCATATGAAACTAGCATCAAGAATATTTCAAATAAGGCAAAAACTCAAGGGTTCAACCTAATTGAGCTAAGGGAGTAGAATTCTTACCATTTAATCGGTAAAGATGAGTAATGATGATGATAAACGAGCCTAATGAAGTCCAAAATATAAAATGTATGCAAGAAAACAAATTTGAAGTGAAATTTATGTGCAATTTGTGAAGGGGACGAAAAAATGGATAAAATGAGCCAAAATGGCTAAGTGTTAGAACAGAGACGATTTAAACCAAAATCAGGTATGGCCGACCGGTCGGAGGTAGGGAGACCGGTCGAAGGTATGGCCGACCAGTCGGCCTTACCTCGATCGCCTTGTTTCATTCTTTTTCAAAATTCAAGTTTGAATCAAAAATCCGATTTTTCGCCCCTAAGTTTTAAAAACGTGGAAAATGCAAACGTAAACCTCATTCAATATGCATTATGCCTAACCGAGCTCGTATTGAGGCAAAAGTCTCGGAAGATAGCCGTTTTGTAAAGATATCCGCCAATTGATCTTGAGATGGAACAAAAGATATCTTAATTTTTCGTTTTGAAACACAATCCCTTGGAAAATGATGTCGAATCTCAATATGTTTAGTACGGTTATGATGAACCGGGTTTGAGTAATATTTATAGCGGATATGTTATCACAAAAAATAGGAACACTTTCAAAAGAACATTTATAATCCACTAAAGTTTGTTTCATCCAAAGCAATTGAGTACAACAAAAGGCCACGGAAATATATTCGGCTTCGACAAGTGAAACACAATTTTGTTTCTTTGAAAACCAAAAAACTAGGCAATCACCTAGAAATTGACATGATCCGGAAGTACTTTTACGATCATCAATATTTCCCGCATAATCCGAATCACTATAACCTTTAAGAGAAAAATTTTCATTCTTTGGATAAAATAAACCATATTGAATAGTGCCTTTCAAATATCGAAAAATCCTTTTAATGGCACTCGTATGAGATTCTTTGGGATTGCTTTGAAAATGAGCACATAGGCATACGACATGAAGAATATCCGGTCTACTTGCGGATAAATAAAGTAAACTACCAATCATACCTCAATATTTGGATTCATCAACCGGCTTGTCTTTTTCGTCTTTGTCAATCTTGACGTTTGTTGCCATTGGGGTAGAGACGGTTCTTCCTTCTTCTGTGTCAAACTTCTTCAAAAGCTCCTTTGTATATTTTGATTGTAAAATAAAAATTCCTTCTTGACATTGCTTATTTTGAAGTCCAAGGAAGAAGTTGAGCTCCCCCATCATGCTCATTTCAAATTCACCTTGCATTAACTTAGAAAATTTCTTGCACAAGGATTCATTAGTAGCACCAAAATAATATCATCAACATAAATTTGCACTAATAAGCAATCTTGCCCTTTTTCAAAAACAAAGAGAGTAGTATCAACTTTACCTCTTGTAAAACCATTTTGCAAAAGAAAAGAGCTAAGTCTATCATACCATGCACGGGGTGCTTGTTTCAAACCATACAAGGCCTTTTTAAGTTTATAAACATCATTAGGCCTAGAAAAAATTTCAAACCCCGGAGGTTGTTTTACATAGACTTCTTCTTGAATAAAACCATTTAAAATGCGGATTTTACATCCATTTGGTAAAGCTTGAAATTTTTAAAACAAGAATAGGCAAGTAAAATACGAATAACTTCTAAACGTGCTACGGGTGCAAATATTTCATCATAATCAATACCTTCTTCTTGACAATAACCTTGAGCTACTAACCTTGCTTTGTTTCGAACAATATTGCCTTGGTCATCGAGCTTGTTCCGAAATACCCATTTTGTGCCAATAATGGTTTGAGATGGAGGACAAGGTACTCATTCCCATACATTATTCATTTCAAATTGATTCAACTCCTCTTGCATTTCTAGAAACCAATCCTCATCTTCAATAGCTTCCTTAGCATTTTTAGGCTCTTTTTGAGATATAAGAGCTTTCTCGGCAAATTTTCCTCGAGTCATTACTTTATCAAGGGGATCACCAATAATAAGATTTTTTGGGTGATCTCCCTTAAATTTCAATACTACGGGAAGATCCGAAGTATCACCTTTGTCTTCTTGATGAACATTTGAGCTTGAAGGTTGATCATTTTGAGCATCATCATGAACAATGGGTCCAACAATATCCTCTTTTCATCATTGGGTATCCTTTCAACACCCGAAGCATCATTGAATTTGACATGGATGGATTCTTCAACAACCCCACTAGTCTTATTGTAAACCCGATATGCTTTGCTCTTGGTTGAATACCCCATAAATATTCCTTCATCGGCCTTAGGATCAAGTTTGTCCAATTGATCCTTAGTATTCAAAATAAAACACTTACATCCAAAAATTTTGAAATAACTAATATTTGGAGTTCTTTCGTTCCAAAGCTCATATGGAGTTTTATTCATTTTAGCACGAATATAAACTCGATTAATGACATAGCAAGTGGTACTTACGGCTTTGGCCAAAAATATTTTGGAAGTGAAAATTCATTGAGCATGGACCGACTCATTTCTTGAAGTGTCCGATTATTCCTTTCGGCTACTCCATTTTGTTGAGGTGTCCTTGGAGCCGAAAAATTGTGACTATATCCCGTGGTTTCACAAAAGACTCTAATTTCTCCATAAAATTATCCACCCCAATCACTTCGAATAGACTTAATAGTATCTTCCTTTTCATTCTCAATAAGTCTACACAACTTAACAAACTCATAAACGGCATCGCTTTTATTTGTAAGAAATAGAGCCCAAGTATATCTAGAAAATCATCAACTATAACAAAAGTGTAATGTTTTCGACTTAGACTTGCCGTACCAATATCCCCATACAAATTTAAATGAAGAAGTTGTAGAGGCTTGGTTGTGGAAATTTCATTTTTGGGCTTAAAACTACTCTTAACTAATTTGTTCATTTGACAAGTGTCACATAAGCCAAGATTTTCAAAATTACATTTGGGTAGTCCTTTTACATATAGGTTTTTGTAAATAGTTTGCAAATTTTTATATCCAACATGTCCAAGTCGCCTATGCCATAAATTAGTTAAATCATTATTGGAGACAAGACAAGAAACATTTTGACTAACAAAATCACTTGTACAAATTTTGTAAAGATTGCCTTTTCTAATTGCTTCACAAATAATTTTATTATTTTTGGAAATAAGGCATTTTTCTTTATTAAAAAAATATTATAATTTGAATCACAAAGTTGGCTAACACTTATCAAATTAAACTTAAGCCCTTCTACTAAAAGAACATTAATAAGAGAGAAAGAAGAGTTACCAATTTCTCCATTTCCAAGAATTCTTCCTTTGCCATTGTCGAACATGACCATACCCTCTTATTGGAGCTTGATGTTGGTATAAAGTTCTCTCTTTCCGGTCATATGGCGTGAACATCCACTGTCCACGAGCCATTTTGAATCCTCCATAGTTGTTATAGGCCCTATGACCTACAAAAGAATTATTTTTAGGTAAACTATAGTTTTGGGGTCCATGGGGGTTAGCTTTGAGACCTTTGGGTCTCCAAACAAAGCTAAAATTATTCTTCAATTTACAATGACTAACATAGTGACCAACTTTACCACAATAAAAACAAATAAGATTATGGCCACTACTAAGACGTACGTAAGTCGGACCTTGGTCTTTTTCTTTGAAAGAGGTTGAAAAGGTTTATAGCCAAGTCCTAATTTAGAATGCTCACCTCTTTGTGCATCTAAAATTTTTGTAACTTTATCCGTACTTAAGTTAAAACGATGCACATCCTTTTTCAAACATTCAATATTTTTGGTGAGCGATTCTTTCTCGGTTTTAAGAGTATGAACTCTAGCGATTCTCCTTCTTCATCGTTGTTTCAAGTAGCTCATCCCAAGTTTTGACTTCCACATTTAGAGCCTTGTTTTTCGGAAAAAAGGCTTTTTCTTCTTTTGTTCTTCCTCCTCGAGTTTTGGCAATCGACTATGAAGTGCCCGGATTTTCTGCATTTAAAACACGAGTTGTTTTTCGGTTTTGTCGCCTTATTTTTATTCACAAATTTTGCACATTTACGAACAAGTGCGGCCGTCTCCTCATCATCATCATCAATATCATAGTATCATTATTAGAAGAAGATGCAAGACCTTTAGGAATATTTTGCATACCCGATTGATTGATGGTTGGTTTGGAATTTTTTCTCTCCTTGAGATAGACTTCGTAGATGAGGAGGTTCCCGATGAGCTCATCGAATTTGAGTGTCTCGAGATTTTATGCTTCCGTGATAGCCATCACCTTTTCAGACCATGAGCCGGGAAGAGCGTTCAATACCTTGGTCACCTTGTCTTCTTTGGAGATGATCTTTCCAAGAGCCACAAGAGGATTGACAATGTTGTCAAGCCTTTCCACCATTTTTGATATGCTTTCACCATCATGCATATTGAAATTTTCAAAGTCTTTCACAAGCATTGTTTTTCTTGCTTGCTTCACTTTCTTTGTGCCCTCATAGATGGTTTCTAATTTTTCCCAAACTTCATACTAGGTGGCGGTAAGAGAGCAATGTAAAATATTTAAGCCCTTACCGTTTAGAGAGAAAACTTTCTTGTCATTTTCATCAAACTCCCTGAACGGTTTGGGAGTCGTGGGCCATCCTCCAATTTCTTGGTTGGTTGATCAACTCCTTCAATGACCACATTCCAAATGTCAAACCCGCACCCTTGTAGAAAGCACTCCATACGGCCTTTCTAAAATGCATAGTTGTTGGCGTCGAATAGTGGTGGCTTGTTGGTGGAGGCGCCGGTGGTGAGATAAGCTTCATTCGTAGTCATGGATCTTTCCTCGTTGCTCGGAATGAGCTAGCCAAAGAGTTTGGCTCTGATACCACTTGTTAGTTCAAGTGGCTACATAATCTAGAGGGGGTGAATAGATTATGCCGATTTTTCGCAAATATCCCTCTTTTTCGAATGAACAGATAAATGACAAGAATGTAAGTGCGGAAAATAAACAACACTTGTCGATTTAAAGAAGTTCAACCCACCTAGGGCCTAATCCTCTACCACCCCAGTATCTCCGAGATAGATTTCAAAAAGAAAAAAAAGATTTTATTAATTACCACAATTAATACAACACCACCTTTAAAGATTACCACAATCTTCTTACAACACCTTCAAGGATATTACCACAATCTTCATTCAACACCTATGAAGAGTACCACACTCTTCAACACCAAAGATCACCCAAGTGTGTTCTTACCACAAGAACACTAACAAGGATATCTTGTTTTGGATGATAGAAAAATTCAAGATTACAACTCAATAAATGAAGTATACAAAATTTGAGTGCAAGTGTTATCAAGAACAAAAAGCCTATACCTCAAGGTTGTGCAAGTGCAAGAACTTAGGCTATTACAACAAGAATGTAAAAATGAAAGCTTGAAGAATTTTGCAGATTTCTTGTTGTATTGTATGCTTGTGTGTTGTGTCTTGTATCTTCAAATCATCCTCTATTTATAGAAGAGTCTTCATAGACATAAACTCCTCCTTCTTCACTTTTGTCTACAAAAAGAGGATCACAAAATGTAGAAATATTGTACAAAAATCAAAAGCAAAATCTTGTTGATATGGAGTTCAAACGACACAGTTTTTGCTGTAAAAAATCACACATTGCGACCGGTTGCCCTATAGAAAATTTTGAACGTTGGAAAGAATTTAGTGCGATCCAGGTACAGGTTGGAGGGGGGTCCGACCAGTCGGAGGGGAGTCCGACCGGTCAGCCCTTCCTTGACCAAAGGGCCCTCCTCATTTTTCATGTCCAAGACGTTCTGTTTCATTTTGTGCGTTCTTGGTGCAATGTCGACCTCTTGTTCGACCGGTCGACCTCAAAATTAAAATGTTGTCCAATTTTTGTCAAAACTAAACTTCAAGAAATACTCCAAGAAATTATTAAAAATATTTTAAATCAATTGGGAGTATTTTGAGAACATTTAAAACATTGTTTTGGTGTAAAAACCAATTAAAACAAAATCATCAAAAGTATTGTCCAATTTTTATCGAATAATAAACACTAAGAAATACTCCAAAAATTAGTAAAAACATTTTAAATCATTTAGGAGTATTTGGACAACATTTATAAACATTGTTTTGTTATGAAAACTCATTTAAACAAAATCATCAAAATCTTGATAAAAACATTTATCTAACATTATCTTCTTTGGATATGACTTTCCCAAGTGACATAAGAGGATTGACTATGTTGTCAAGCCTTTCCACTATCTTTGAAATATTTTCTCCGTCAAGCATAATGAAGTTTTAAAGTCTTTAGCAAGCATTGTTTTGCTTGCTTGTTTGACTTTCTTTGTATCTTCATAGATGGTTTCCGATTTTTCCCAAACCTCATGTGTGGACCTTATGCCTCTAATACGATTATACTCGGTGGCGGTAAGAGAGCAATGCAAAATATTTACACCTTACCGCTTAGAGAAAATGACTTCTTATCATTATTGTCAAATTCCTTGAAGGTCTTGAGAGCCGAGGTGGCATCCTATAATTTCTTGGTTGGTTGTGCTATCCCTTCAATGACCGCATTCCATATATCGAACCCGCACCCTTGTAAGAAGCACTCCATTTGGTCTTTCCAAAAAGCATAATTGTTGGTGTTGAATAGAGGTGGCTTGTTGGTGGAAGCGCCGGTGGTGAGGTAGCTTTCACTCGTAGCCATGGATATTTCCTCTTTACTCGCAATGAAGAAACGAGCTTGCCAAAGAGTTTGGCTTTTATACCACTTGTTAGTCCAAGTGGCTATGATAATCTAGAGTGGGGGTGAATAGATTATACTGAATGTTTTCCATTTGGCCCTCTTTTTCGAATATAGAAACAATATCAAGAATGTAAGTGCGGAAAAATAAACAACACTCGATGATTTAAAGAGGTTCAACCCACTTAGGCCCTAATCCTCTACCAACCCGGTATATCCGAATTGGATTTCGAAAAAGAAAAAAAATTATTGATAGCACCAAACTATTACACCTTTATCTTGAAGAGCATCGCAATCTTCTTACAACACCACCAAGAAGATTACCGCAATCTTCTTACACCTATGAACAGTACCATACTATTCAACCCCTAAAATCACCCAAGTGTGCTCTTACCACAAGAATACTAACAAGGATATCTTGCTTTGGATAATAGAAATAAATTCAAGATTACAACTCGATATGAAGTATACAACTTTGAAGTGCAAGTGTAATCAAGAATAAAAGCCTAGTACTCAAGATGTGCAAGTGAAAAACTTAGGCTAAATACAACAAGAATATGAAAGTGAAGAACAAGAGTTTTGCTTGTGTTTGTATTGCTTGTGTTGTTATGTTTTGTTGCGACAATCCTTCATCTATTTATAAGAGAGGTCTTGGATTTGATTTTCAGACATAGGCTCCTCTTTGGAGATTGAAATCTACAAAAAAATGCAAATCAAAAGTAGATTATAGCTGTTAGAAATCAATCCCTTAAAATCATGAAAAGTTGTCTGTTGCGCAACGAATAGTTTGATGATAAAAACATAGGTCGACCGGTTGACCAAAAATGAAAGAATTTGAATAATACACTAAAAATGCACTGTTGGACTGGTCCAATGGGTGTTAGACCAGTCAACCCCCTGTTTGACTAGTCCACCCCCTAGGTGACCGGTCCAACATCCAATTTTGAGGGTCAGAAAGAGTTTCCTGAAGAATTTCAATTCCCAGGTACCGGTTGACCTTTGGTCGACCGTTCGACCTCCTGGGGTTTTTGATGTCTCGTATCTAATTCAGAAATCGAACTTTCAGGCATGATTTGCCCTCTAGTGCGACCGGTTGAACACGAGATAAAAGTATTGTCCAATTTTTGTAAAAAATAAATTTCAAGAAATACTCCGAAAAAATAGTAAAAATATTTTAAATTGATTAGGAGTATTTGGATAACATTTAGGGACATTGTTTTTGTGAATAACTCGCTTAAATAAAATCATTAAAATTACAATAAAAATATTTATCTAACAAACTCCCCCTTTTTGATGATTACAAACCAAAAGAATTTCAAGAGGTCGATTTTGAGAACGAAACAAGTTTTTCGAGTAAAAAACAACTATCCATTTTGAGCGACACTTTTCATGCATAAGAGTCATTAGGATGGGAGTAAAGATTTTTCAAAACATTTTGTAAAAGCTTCCGCTATCAACATGCACAACAAGAGTAATTATAGAAGCAATCAACTAAAAGCTCAGCTTTTACACTTTGAGCTTAGATATCAAGAGCTTAGAAGTTTCCCCTGTCAAAAACAAATCATTAGACATGTATAAAAGTCCGTAATCCATCCATTGGATGAAGTTATATCTTCAGCTTTTGGCTTTTTCATCCATAGCTGATAGCTTTTTTCGCGATCTTTTTCGAGCTTTTTTGAGCTTATGAGCTTATTTCATGTTTCTCCCCCTTTGGAATCATCAAAAAATGTTAGCACGATAAAAATATCATATAATCATATCAAAGTGTGCATTTTAACCGAATTATCGAGGTTTTGGAACACAAATCTTAAATTTCAAATAATAAGGGAAAATTCGATAAGAGGATTTGTAAAAGCTCATTTGAGTGTCAAAACATTATCTCTATAAACTTATAAGACCTTTGAAATCAAGATAATCATGTATGGACGGAAAGTTTCATTGAAACATTTTGTCGAACACTTGGCGTGTGTAGAATAAAAACGAAGATGTATATAATACTTGTAAATGTAATCATGCCCTAAATTTCATCACCAAATGCAATTTTATAATCATTATTCATCAACAATCAACATGCCAAACTCAATTATACAACAATTTATCAAAATACCTAAGTACAAGCACTTTCTCAAGGGTTCAACCCAATTGAGATTAAAAAGGAATGAAACTTACCAATTAATCGGTGAAGTGGGGCAATAATGATGATATTCCAATAATATAAGTAAAATAAAATATATTATTTTACAAGTAAGAAATCATTTTGGGTAAATTGTGTGTGAAAATTTCAAAGGGGTGTGAAAATGAGAAAAATCGTGAAAATGAACTTGAGTTCAGGATATAAACAATTTAAACCAAAAATGAGCTTGCTCGACCGGTTGAGGGGCTGTCCGACCGGTCCAGGTGTTGGTCGAGCCCCTCTCATCCAGTCCCTGAAGCTCTCTGTTCTTATTCTGTCCGAATTTTGAGTTAAAAATCCAATTTTTCACTCCTAAGTTTTAAAAATGCACAAAATGCAAACTTAGACCTTATTCGATATGCATTATGCCTAAACGAGCTCGAATTGAAGCAAAAGACCCTGCAGTTAGCGGTTTTGTAAAAATATCCACGAGTGGATCTTGAGACGGAATGAAACACATCTCAATATTTCGTAAAACAAAATCCCTTAGAAAATGATGATGAAACTCAATCTGTTTAGTTCGGTTATGATGAACCGGAATTTGAGCAATAATTATAGCGGATGTGTTATCACAAAAATTAGGAATATTTGCAAAAGAACATTTGTAATCCGTTATGGTTTGTTTCATCCAAAGCCATTGAGTACAACAAAAGACCGCAAAAATGTATTCGGCTTCGACCGTAGATAAGGATACACAATTTTGCTTTTTCCAAAACGAAAATACGAGGCGATCGCCTATATATTGACATGATCCAGAGGTGCTTTTATGATCATCAATATTTCCCGCATAGTCCGAGTCACTATATCCTTTAAGAGAAATTTTTTCGTTCTTTGGATAAAACAAACCATATGAAATGGTACCTTTCAAATATCGAAAAATTCTTCTAACGACACTCATATGAGTTTCTTTGGAATTACTTTGAAAACGAGCACATAGGCATACATCATGAAGAATATCGGGTCTACTTGCGGTTAAATAAAGTAAACTACCAATCATACCCCGATATTTTGATTCATCAACCGACTTGCCTTTTTCATCCTTGTCGAGCTAGACATTGGTTGCCATTGGAGTAGTGACGATTCTTCCTTCTTCAATTCTGAACTTCTTTAGAAGTTCTTTAGTATATTTTGATTGTGATATATAGACACCTTCTTGACATTGCTTAATTTGGAGTCCAAGGAAGAAATTGAGCTCCCCCATCATACTCATTTCGAATTCGCCTTGCATCAACTTAGAAAATTTCTTGCAAAGGGATTCATTAGTAGCACCAAAAATAATATCATCGACATAAATTTGAACTACTAAGCAATCTTGCCCTTTTTCAAAAATAGGGAGTAGTATCAGCTTTACCTCTTATAAATCCATTTTGCAAAAGAAAAGAGCTAAGTCTATCATCATACCATGCTCGGTGTGCTTGTTTTAAATCATATAAAGCCTTTTAAGTTTGTAAACATCATTTGGCCTTGAAAATTTTTCAAACCCCGGAGGTTGTTTTACATAGACCTCTTCTTGAATGAGTCCATTTAGAAAAGCGGATTTAACATCCATTCGGTAAAGCTTGAAATTTTTATAACAAGAATAGGCAGGTAAAATACGAATAGCTTCTAAACGTGCTACGGGTGCAAAAGTTTCATCATAATCAATATCTTCTTCTTGACAATACCCTTGAGCTACTAACATTGCCTTGTTTCGAACAAAGTTGCCTTGATCATCAAGCTTATTCCGGAATACCCATTTTGTACAAATAATAGTTTGAGAGGGAGGACAAGGTACCAATTCCCATACATCATTTCTTTCAAATTGATTCAATTCCTCTTGCATCTCCAAAAACTAATCCTCATCCTCAATAGACTCCTTAGCATTTTTCGGCTCTTTTTCAGATATAAGAGCTTTTTCGGCAAATTTTCTTCGGGTCATCACTTTATCAAGGGGATCACCAATAATAAGATCTTTTGGGTGATCTCCTTTAAATTTCAAAGCCACGGGAAGATCCGAAGTATCACCTTTGTCTTCTTGAGGAACACTTGAAGTGGATGGTTGATCATTTGATGTAATAGGTTGATCATTTTGAGCATCATTTTGAACAATGGGTTCAATAATATCCTCTTCATCACTCTCATCATTGGGTATTCTTTCAACACCCGAAGCTTCATTGAATTTGACATGAATAGATTCTTCAACAACCCCACTAGTCTTATTGTAAACCCGATATGCTTTGCTCTTTGTTGAATATCCCATAAATATCCCTTCATCGGCCTTAGGATCAAGTTTGTCCAATTGATCCTTGGTATTCAAAATAAAGCACTTACAACCAAATATCTTGAAATAGCTAATATTTGGAGTTCTTCCTTTCCAAAGCTCATATGGAGTTTTATTCATTTTAGGACGAATGTAAACTCGATTAATGACATAGCAAGCGGTACTTACGGCTTCGGCCCAAATATATTTTGGAAGTGAAAATTCATTGAGCAAGGACCGACTCATCTCTTGTAGTGTCCGATTTTTCCTTTCGACTACTCCATTTTGTTGAGGTGTTCTTGAATCCGAAAAATTATGAGCATATACCTTAGTTTCACAAAAGACTCTAAATTCACCATCAAATTCTCCACCTCGATCACTTCGAATAGACTTAATAGTATCTTCCTTTTCATTCTCAATAAGTATACACAACTTAACAAACTCATTAACGGCATCGCTTTATTGGTAAGAAAAAGAGCCCAAGTATATCTAGAAAAATCATCGACAATAACAAAAGTGTAGTGTTTTCCACTTAGACTAGCCGTACCAATATCCCCATACAAATTAAGGTGAAGCAATTGTAGGGGTTTGGTTGTGGAAATTTCATTTTTGGGCTTAAAACTACTTTTAACTAATTTGTTCTTTTGACAAGTGTCACATAAGCCAAGATTTTCAAAATTCAATTTGGGTAGTCCTTCCACATGTTGGTTTTTGTAAATATTTTTCAAATTCTTGTATCCAACATGTCCAAGTCGCCTATGCCATAAACTAGTTAAATCATTATTGGCGACTAAACAAGAAAAATTTTGACTAACCAAATCACTTGAACAAATTTTGTAAAGATTGCCTTTTCTATTTGTTTCACAAATAATTTCACAATTTTTAAGTATAAAGCATTTTTCTTTATTGAAAGAAACATCATAATTGGAATCACAAAGTTGGCTAACTCTTATCAAATTAAACTTAAGCCCTTCTACTAAAAGGACATTACTAAAAGAGAAAGAAGAGTTACCAATTTCTCCATTTCCAAGAACTCTTCCTTTGCCATTGCCGAACATGACCATACCCTCTTCTTGGAGCTTGATGTTGGTAAAAAGTTCTCTCCTCCCGGTCATATGGCGTGAACATCCGCTGTCCACGAGCCATTTTGAATCTTCCATTGTTGTTATACCTACAAAAAAAATTCTTTTAGGTACCCTATAATTTTGGGGTCCATGGGGGTTAGTCTTGAGACCTTTGGGTCTCCAAACATGACTAGAGCTATTTCTCAATTTGCAATTATTAGCATAATGTCCAACTTTGCCACAATAAAAACAAATAGGAATATTAGAGCTACTAGCACGTACAAAAGTCGGACCTTGGTTATTTTTCTTACAAGCACTTTGAAATGGTTTATAACCAAGTCCCAATTTGGAATGCTCACCTCTTTGTGCATCTAAAATTTTTGTAACTTTATCCGTGCTTATGTTAAAACGATGCACATCATTTTTCAAACATTAAAGATCTTTTGTGAGCAATTCCTTTTCGGTTTCAAGAGTATGAACTTGAGTAAGCGTAATAGCATGAGCTTTATCAAGAGATTCATAAGAAGTAGATAATTTATCCTTTTCAATTTTAAGCTCTTTATGCTCCTTTTTAATGTCTTGTATTTAACAATCAAATTTTGAAATTCAATTTGCAATTCATCAAAATCACATTGCAATTCATCAACTAAGGAGGAGGTAGAAGAGTTAGAGCGTACCTCAATATTTTCATCGTCTATGGCCATAAGACCATGTTCGGTTTCTCCTTCCTCGTCGGTTGTTTCAAGTAATTCATCCCAAGTTTTGACCTCCGCATTTAGAGCCTTCTTTTTCGAAAAATGTTCTTTTTCTTTTGTTCCTCCTCATCGAGTTTTGGGAAATCGGCAATGAAGTGCCCGGGTTTTTTGTATTTAAAGCAAGCATTATCTGTCGGTTTTCTTGCCTTATTTTTGTTCACAAATTTTGCAAATTTTCGAACAAGTGCGGTCGTTTCCTCATCATCATCATTATCATAGTATGCATTATTAGAAGAAGAAGCAAGACCTTTAGGAATATTTTGCATACCCGATTGATTGATGATTGGTTTGAACTTTTTCCTCTCCTTGAGATAGACTTCATAGATAAGGAGATTCCCGATGAGCTCGTCAAATTTGAGTGTCTCAAGATTTTGTGCCACCGTGATAGCCGTCACCTTTTCGGACCATGAGTCGGGAAGAGCATTCAATGCCTTAGTCACCTTGTCTTCTTCGGAGATAACTTTACCGAGGGCCACAAGAGGGTTGACAATGTTGTCAAGCCTTTCCACCATCTTAGAGATGCTTTCACCATCATACATGTTAAAGTTTTCGAAATCTTTAACAAGCATGGTCTTTCTTGCTTGCTTGACCTTCTTTGTCCCTTCATATATAGTCTCCAATTTTTCCCAAATCTCATGTGCCGACCTTATGCCTCTTATGCGATTGTACTCGATGGCGGTAAGAGAACAATGCAAAATATTTAAAGCCTTACCGTTTAGAGAAAAGCCTTTTGTCTTTTTTTCATCGAACTCCTTGAAAGGCTTAGGAGCCGAGGTGCCATACTCCAATTTCTTGGTTGGTTGATCAACTCCTTCAACAACCACATTCCAAATGTCGAACCCGCACCTTGTAAGAAGCACTCCATACGGTCTTTCCAAAATGCGTAGTTGTTGGCGTCAAATAGTGGTGGCTTGTTGGTGGAGACGCCGGTGGTGAGATGAGCATCATTTGTAGCATAGGGACTACGTGCTCTACCACCCCAAAGATATACGGGATGTGTTTCGAAAAAGAAAAAGGAATTTTATTAATTACAAAAATTAATACAACACCTTGAGGATTACCACAACCCTCTTACAACACCTTCAAGGAGATTACCACAATCTTCATTCACCACCTTTGAAGAGTACCACACTCTCCAAACACCTATCACCTAGATCACCCAAGTGTATTCTTACCACAAGAATACTCACAAGGATGTCTTATGTTGAATGATGACCAAAATCAAGATTACAACTCAATAGTGAATGATACAATATGAGTACAAGTGTAATCAAGAATTGAAAGCCTAGACCTCAAATGTGTGCAAGTGAAAGTGCTTAGACTTATACAACAAGATATATGAAAGTTTGCTTATTTGCTCTTTGCTTGTGTAGTATGTTGTGTATATTGTTGTTTGAATGAAGCCTCTATTTATAGGAGAGGTCTTGCTTTGATATACAGACATAGGCTCCTCATTGGGGATTGATTTGCTGCAAAAGAAACCATTTAAAATCATCAATATAGCTGTTAGAAATCATTCCCACAAAATAGGGAAAAGTTGTCCGAAAATACAACAAATAGTTTGCTGATAAAACAGGGGTTCGACTGGTCGCGCAGAAATAAGATTCAAATGGATTTTCTGCGATTTTTACATAGGGGGACCGGTTGGAGGGGGGTGCGACCGGTTGCCCTTGATCTTGACCGGTTGGGGTTGATTAAAAATCGAAACAGAGAAGACAGCCACTTGGGGAGGGCTCCCGTGCACGCCGGCGACCACCCTGGGACCGACCTGGCGCGCTCCCAATTTTTTTCTATGTCCCTTTTTCTGTTCTAAAACTCAACTCAGGTACGGGTTGCCCTATAGGGCGATCGAGCCTGAAACAGATTTGTTGTCTAACTTTTTATCGAAAATAAACTCCAAGAAATACTCCGAAAAATAGTAAAAACATTTTAAATCGATCGGAAGCATTTAGACAACATTTAGGGAAATTGTTTTGGTTTAAAAACACATTTGAACAAAATCATCAAAATCATGATAAAAACATTTATCTAACAAGAAGGGGTTTCTGAAGAATTTCAATTCCCAGGCACCTGGTCGACCACTTGGTTGACCAGGTTTCCCTGGGGTTTTTCATATGTCTCGTTTCTATTTTAGAAATCAAACTTTCAAGCACCGAGGGCGACTGATTGAACACGAGACATAAGTGTTGTCCAATTTTCGTCAAAAATAAACTTCAAGAAATACTCCAAAAAATTAGTAAAAATATTTTAAATCAATTAGGAGGATTTGGACAACATTTAGGGACATTGTTTTGGTGAAAAACTCAGTTAAATAAAATCGTCAAAATTATGATAAAATCATTTATCTAACACTTATATATAAGGAACCCTATAGGATTGCGCCAAAAGAGTTACAAGAGTTAAAGGCACAAATATGAGAACTTTTAGATTTAGAATTAATTAGACCTAGTGTATCACCATGGCGGGCATCAGATCTGTTGTAAAATAAAGATGGGTCACTAAGAATGTGTATCGATTATAGAGAACTTAATCGACTCACAGTGAAGAATAAGTACCCACTGCTGATGATTCAAGATTTGTTCGATCAATTGAGAGGTGCCAGCACCTTCTCTAAAGATTGACTTGAGATCCGAGTATCACTAGTTAAAAATTAAAGAAAGTGATATTCCAAAAATGGAATTTAGAACCCGATATGGACATTATGAGTTTGTAGTAATGCCATTTGGGTTAAGTAATGCGCCAACAATATTCATGGACTTGATGAATAGAGTATTTTACCCGTATCTATACCAATTCTTCATAGTATTTATAGATGACATACTTATATATTCAAATAATAGAGAGCAACATAATGAGCACTTAAGAATAGTGCTAGAGACACTTCATAAGGAGAACTTATATGTGAAATTCAAGAAATACGAGTTTTGGCTAGACCGAGTTATGTTTCTTGGACATGTAATCAGTGCTCAAGGAATTGAAGTTGACCTGACTAAAGTTGAAGTAATTAATGAATGGAGTGCACATACGAATGAGTGTGAAGTTCGTATTTTTCTATGTTTTGCGAGTTATTATCGAGATTCACTTGAAGGATTCTCAAAGACACTTCCGCCTATGACTCAACTGACAAGAAAAATGGAGAAGTCCCAATGGAATGCGGAATGCGGTGAAAGCTTTCAAAAGTTGAATCGAAGGCTAACTTCTGCATCAGTATTGACAATTCCTGAATCCACTAAAGATTTTATCATTTATAGTGATGCATCAAAATAAGGTTTGAGATGTGTGCTAATGCAACATGATAAATTGGTTGCCTACGCCTCAAGGAAACTAAAGCCACACAAGTTAAACTACCCCACTCATGACCTAGAGTTAGCTATTGTAATACACGCATTAAAAATATGGCACCATTACCTATATGGAGGGAGATGTGAAATCTTCACCGACCACAAAATCTGAAATATATGTTTACTTAGAAAGAGCTAAATATGATGCAAAGAAGGTGGTAAGAATTGATGAATGATTATGATTGCACCATTAGCTACCACCCGGGTAAAGCTAATGTGGTATCTGATGCATTAAGTCGTAAAACTTGAGGAGAAATGTCAAGTTTGATTTCTGAAAAAGAACATCTGGTAAGAGAATTCGACAGGATGGGAATCGATGTTGTAGTACCACCAAAAAGCACGGAGATAGTTCTGGCATCCTTGGTGGGGCAACCTACTATAAGAGAAAAGATAAAAGAAACTCAACCTCGAGATAAATTTTTGAACAACATTAAGGAATGATCCCGTGAAGGGAGGGTTAAATGGTTTGTTATAGCAGATGATGGTGTTTTGACATACGAAGGGAGATTATGCGTTCCTAAAGAATAAGGGTTTAGAAAACAAGTTCTCGAATAAGCTCACTGTATGTCGTACACAACTCACCCTGGAGGTACAAAAATGCATCGAGATTTAAGAAGTATATTGGTGGCGAAATGTGAAAAGAGATATTGGAACTTTAGTGGAAAAATGCCTTAACTTGTCAGCATGTTAAAGACAAACACTAAAGACCGTCTGGTTTTCTCAAACCACTAAATATCTCGAATCGAAACGGGAACACATAACTATGGATTTTGTGTCCACCATCAGTCAAGGGAAACAAGGTCGTATGGGTTGTAGTAGATTGATTAACAAAGTCAGCATCATTTCTTGCCCATTAAGATGACATATAATATGGAGCAATATGCACAAATTTACATTGAGGAGATAGTGAAACTTCATGGAGTTCTTGTATTAATTTCTTCAGACAGAGATACACGATTCACTTCTAAGTTTTGGAAAAGTCTAGAAAGTGCCTTGGGAACAAAGCATAGATTTATTACGGCTTATCACCCGCAAACAGATGGACAATCTGAAAGGACTATACAAATATTGGAAAATATGTTGAGAGCATATGTGCTCGACATAGGAAGTAATTGGGAAACATTATTACCCTTGCCAGAGTTTGCTTATAATAACAATTATCAAGCGACTATTGGGATGACTCCATATGAGGTGTTATACTGAAGAAAGTGTAGATCACCATTATATTGGAGCGAAGTTGGTGAAAAAACAAATTGGGGCCTGAACTGATTCGACAAGCCATAGAGAAGATAACTATGATACAAGATCGAATCAAGATAACTCAAGATAGGCAAAAGTCGTATGCTGATAGATGGAGAAAACATATATAGTTTGATGAAGGAGAAAAAGTATTAGGAAATTAACTCCTATCAAAGGTGTTATTCGATTTGGTGAAAAGGGAAAGTTGAAGCCGAGATATATCGGACCATTTGAAATCCTAACATGAGTTGGAGATTTAGCTTATTAGCTAGCATTACCATCGAGTATGTTAAGTGTGCACAATGTTTTTCATGTTTCGATGCTAAAGAAGTATGTTCATGATCCAAGTCACATCGTGAACTATAAGGATCTACAAATCACTAATGACTTAACTTATGAGCAAGCACTGGAAGCTGTTTTGGAATACAAGATTCAACATTTGAGAAATAAAGATGTTGCTCTAATTAAAGCACGCGATGACAAAAATGAATCTATTTGGGAGAGAGAAGAGAAAATTCATGTCAAGTACCCAAGTTTCTTTTTAATTCCAGGTAAGATATCGAATTTCAAGGACAAAATTATATTTAAGGTGAGTTGAATGTGATAACTCTAATTTTAGTAATATTATTTCTAAATTTACAATTATATTAGGGGTTAGTTTAGGGGATAAATTAGGGATAATATAGGGGTTATTTTAGGGGTTAATTTAGGTTTACTAATGGAGCCAATTTAGGGGTTAATATTACTCATTAGTATATATATTCATAACTTCATACAAAAAAAAATTACACCACATTTCCAAGAACTATAAGGTAATAATTTGTTTTCTACTACTTATATTCAAATTTCCTATATATATACACATATAAATTCTCAATCCACAAGCTTTTTTTCAGTAGTTTTTTTACAAATTCTTTTATTATTTAGCTTGATTTATTGAAATCAAATATTAATTATAATTGTTTTTCATGTCGAAAACAAAGAGGTCTAGAACTAGGACTTTTATTGTTCATTTTTTTACATCGAATATGCGCAATTGTTAATGTAGGGATTGTTAGGAAATTTATTTATTAGATTTTGATGATACCATGTAAAACTTAGAATAGCAAGTTGGCACCCCATTTTTCTTATATATCTATGTTGTAATAGATATGACTGAAAGAGTTGAGTGAAGTCTGCTATGTCGAAGAATACAAGAAGTCAGCTGAAGACTAGAGTGAAGACCCAACTATGTGTCAGCTGAGTATGGTCAAGATGGAAGGCATAGACTCGAGTAAAGGAGAGCCAGCTGAGGAATAACTATGTAAAGGATGTGGAAGTGTCAGTCAAGTCAGTAAAGAGCCAAGTTTAACAGTTGATTTGATAGTTGAGCCATTCTTATATGATTGGAGCAGACTCAAGTCATAGGGGTATAAGCAGCAGTCAAGTCAAGCGACTGACATTGATCCGTTGGAAGGAAGTCAATGATATTTCTCAATATAGTTATAAGTCCAAGCTGCCCAGTCTTAAAGTGTTTGGCCCAAAAATATGCAAAAGGAATAAACTAATGGGAAATACTGAAGCTTGTGTCAGGCCCTGAAAAGCTGCAGAGACATTTAATACAAGGAATGGTCAACATCACAATGCGGCAGGCCAAGAAAAGACAAGCCAATGAACAAGAAAGTGTCATTTTGAAAATAGCCTATCTCTTCAACGGGTAAATTTTCAAATGAGCACTATAAAAAGCAGAGGAAGCATTTGAGAAAAAGTTACGAAATATACGAACGAACCAATCTTACAAGCAAGCAAAACCTGCAAACATTCTCAAAGCTTATCAAGAAATTCCTCAAGCCTAAAACTCAAAGGAACTCGATCCAACACACGCTGTGAATGAAAGATTACTTCAACCAGTTGAAGAGGAAAAGTTTTAAAGAACAAAAGGGGTCTACTCTCCAAGTTTGAAGGAGATGTAGTGAGCTTCAAGATCGAACCAGAAGTTTCGAGGTCGTTGGAAGGTTGTGTGATCAATTCCAAGGGTTTGAAGTGAGCTAAAGTAGCAAGGCATATATCTTGTGAAGAAGTTGAGTCACAACAGAAGCCAGCTGTGTGATCAAGACTATATCTAGACGGAAGAACTGCTTTGTAACCTGATCTGTTACTTAGTGGATTCCTCCAGGAGTTGGAGAAGAGTGGATTAGAGGAATTACCCCATCCTCGAACCACTATAAAATTTGTTTGTGTCATTTACATTCAGCACTTTACTTTCTTGCATATTTTTATATCTGCTGATAAGTTAAATTGCAAACTCTACTGATAATAACAAGTTCTAAAAACAAGTGTTTAAAACGTGCTTAAAATTTACAAAGGGTGTTAAGTCTTCCGCTATGTATAACCAAATCAACTAAAAAGTTAAGTGTTAGGTGACGCAACTAAGTTATAGTATCAACAACTCAGTTGAGTCTGTTGAGTGGGTAAATTTGCTGAAGAAATCAAACCTAGCTGTCCCCCAAGGACTTAGCTGATTTGAGTCGATTGTGTTGAAATTTTTAAAAGGACTAAAAAGTGAAAATTTGGTAAGGTTTATTCAACCCCCTCCCCCCTTCTAATCCTTACACCACACCCTTTCGGACCTACAAGTGATATCAGAGCGGTTGGTTCATTGAGCCTTCCGCACTGGTTACTGAACTAGATCTCAATCTTTTTCAAAAGTTTTAACACTGTTGTTTTTAAAGTCTTTCATTTCATAAAGCAAAGTTATTATCATGGAAGCCAATCTAACTTGTATTCTTATGTTTATTGTGGAAGAGTTTGATGATCGAAGATTCGCATGCGAGCTTACCTATCGCCTTTACACGATGAAATGTGGCTTGTGATAGAGGATGGGCAATTGCATATATTCAAAGTTAACATCATTGTAAGAAGAGCACCTCAAGATGAAGGAGAGGATCTTTGCGCAGAGCCTAGACCAGCCATGGTTGAGAAACCTCGTTGTGAATGGACAAATGAAGACAGAAAGAGATACAATCTGGACAATGTGGCCAAGGATATTCTCTACAAGACATTGGACAAGGCTAAGTTCAATAAAATCAAGTCCTGTAAATCAGCCAAAGAAATCTGGGATAAGCTAACCTTGATTTGTGAAGGATCGAATGATTAAAGAAAATAAATTAATCTGTTCTTTGTTCAAAAATTTGAAAACTTTAAAATGCTTGCAGGTGAAAGTCTGGATCAGCTGGATGCCAGATTCACAGAGATCACAAATGAGCTTTCAGCTCTTGGAAAAGAGTAAACTCAGAAGAAGATGTGCATGAAGATTCTAATAGCCCTCCCAGCTGAATGGGAAATGAAGGTCATGGCCCTGAGACACTCCATGGATCTCTCAAAGAAATAAAATCATGAGCTATTCTCAGATCTCAAAGCATATGAGTTTGAGCTGAGAAGAAAAGAGCAGGAGGAGACAGTTGTACCCAAGACAATTGCATTAATGGCCACAGAAGGAAAGAAAGCCGAGCCAAAGGAAACCATAAACCAGGAGGAAATTGCTCTCATGGTTAAAAGATTCAACAAGTTCTTTAACAAGAACTACAAAAGGAATAAGGGAGACACCTCCAGGAGACATTCAGCACCTTCCAAAGCAAGGGAGGACAGACCATCCAAGAGAGTTGAACATCAAAGATCTGACTATCAGAGAACTGATAATCGTAGAGCCGAGATAGCCGATCGTAGAGCCGAAAACCTGTGTTGGAATTGCACAACCATGACACTTTGATGTTGACTGTTCCTATCCACCACTCAACAAATATAGAAATGAAGAAGAAAGAAGAGTCTTCAGGGAAAGAAGACAAGAAAAGAAGAAAGTCATGTTGGTTGCCGAGATCACCGAGCCACCAAGTGCAAGGAAGCGATGAGACTCGGATAGTAGTGATGCTGAATACTCAAGTGATATTGAGGAAGAGGCTTTGATCTGCGTCATGGTCAAAGAACAAGATCAAGAAGATGAGGTACAATCTAACTCATCTCATTCAGATTCAAGTGATAGTGACTGTGATACACACACTTCATCACCCACAAATCTTTATGATTCACTAGGCAAAAAGATGAAATATTTTGAGTACATTAAAGCCTCACACACACTTTTAAATGAGGAAAACAAAAATTAAAAAGCCAAAACTCACACGGTGACCAAAGAGTGAGTACTCTAAGTCACATAGTCGATGAGAACACTAAGTCAAGGTCGAAAATGCCAAGATCTCATCAAAGATAGTCACTCTCTAAAAAAAGAGAAAAAGATCTTAAAAATGTGATTGCCTCATTTACAAAAGCATCCAAATCATTGGATGAACTTATAATGAGTCAAAAAGGGTGTGGAGATAAGACAAACATAGGATTCTAAATTCCTTTGTGCATGGTCAAACTCCCAGAGTGATTTTGGACAAAGGATCCTCAAGCAATGAGAGAATCCAAAACCCCAAAACACCATATGTTGCACCAATATCCACACCAAAATACAATCACAATCATACTGACCGTCAATTTTGATCTAATTTTTTAAATTCTAGAAACCATCCTTTCAAGTCCAATATAAGCCAAAACATATTTTCTCTCTCTTACAAAAACTCTCTCGTCTTCAACAAGCAAATGATTTTCTCTCTGTGGAAGTGCAAAAACCCTACTTTTCAAAATCAAGATTTTACGCTTTATTCACCGTTTATTTTCATCGAAAATGGAAGCATCGTACGACTTTGTCAAAATATCCAAGAAGATTCACTCATGCTCGACATTAGAGTTCAAGGGGATGCTGAAACAGGGTACTGATGAAGCCCTGGTGAAGAAGATTGCTGAGAAACTCGAGAAATTCGGTCTGAAGGATTTTCTCACTATGGAGTTTTCTCACACGTATTGGAAGAAGTTGTCGTGTTTTATGTCAATGTTTAAGTTCACGATGATGAGATTCGCTCATCTGTACATAGCAAGGCGATAAAGATCACTGTTGTTGACCTTGCTGAACATTGTAAGTTGCCTTCTGAAGGGATGAAAGAGATTGCTGAGAAGGACGTGAACTTAGTTGCGGCTTGGAATGAAGTTTCCAAGCCTGAGTCAGCTGCGAAGGCTATCTATACAGCCAAGAAGGATTTCATAAAAGAAGATTACCATAAGCTGATGGACATTATGTCCAAGTGCATTGACATGAAGTTCGGCAACTTTAATCAGCTGTCTCGAACAAAGCTGGTGGTGATGGTTGCGATCATGGAAGAGAAGAAAATAAACTGGGTTGAGTTTGTCTTCAGCCGTATTGCCAGAATGTGATCAATAAGACCATCAAGGAGGATGGGACGTTTGGATGCTCCTTGGGGTATGGCCTGGTAATTGGCTATTTGATCGAGGTGAAGGGGATTGTCCTACGACATGGAAAGCCATTCCATGTAAACAAGAAGATGTTCAAGGCCAATCTATCTGGTGCTCAGAAGAAAGCCCATGCAAAGAAAGCTTACACTAGCGAGGGTGAGTCAGCTGACCCTGCTGCAGAAGACAAAGCTGCAACCGCCCTAGCTCTCTCTCCCAAGCCGATCCAGAACAAGAGAGCTGTTGCAGCTAAGCAAGCACTTGCCCCTGCAACCAAGTGGAAAAAGGCTCATGCCCCTGCAGCTAAGCCAAGAACACCGCCCCATGAGTCGAATCCGATGCACATGCCCCAACAACCGAGACCAAGAAGGATACCTATAAATATTCTCCAAATCGTGAAGAAAAAGCGCACACGATTGTGCCTCACAAGCCACTTTGCCAAAAAGATAAAGATGGGGAGCCGAAGCCACCACGAAGAAGAAGGCGAGAACGATCAAGTTCCTCTTGCTCGACCAAGAGAAGAAGACTAGTCAAAAGGTCTCAACTTGAGAGCCGAGTCCGCCACTCGGCCAGAGAAGCCCGAAAGACTATTGATACTCAAGAGGAGCATCTAAAGAGAATGATGGTAGAGATGCATCCACCATGGACGCCGAGAAGACTGGCGATGTCGATCAACAGATTGTGGAAGACCCAAATTTGCCGAGAGACAAATGTGGAGAAGCAATGAGCTGAGACAGCTGAGACTCATGAAGAATGAGTTATCCACTCCCATAAGACTGATGTCAATGAACCTGAGGAGGAGCATGCTCCAGTTCCTACCATTCAGGAGGAAGGAGATGATGATGATGTTATAATGCTATCTCCTGTCTATCTTTATATTCAGTAGAGATTGAGGGATTGGAGAAATTGGAAGCTGCATTACTCTCGATGACAATTTGAGAACCCAGAGTACATTGAAGAAGAATAGGAGCTCCTAAGCCTCCTGGGAAACATCTCTATCCGTTCTGCCCTCAATGAAGATTTTTGTATGACTGTCCTTCGTGACATCAAGGAAGATGAAAAGAAAAAGGCTTTGGAGATGGCCAAAGCCACTGAAAAGTCTAAAATGTATATGTTCACTAGTGGTCCTGAGCATGAAATTGAATCGACTGACAACAGCTTAGAGGAGATCGACCCTGCTGTAGCAGCAGAGAAGGCATAATTCCAACAGGCCAACAGAGAATCAAAAGCCATGCACGAACAACAACTTCAAGAGGATCCATGAGAGTCTTCTCGTCTCTCTCCTAGTACTAACCCTTTGGACGTGGCGCGGAAGATAGCCGCCGATATTGCAGCCACGACATCCCCGTGCACTTAGAACATGGCGCTCGAAGTTTGGCGATGAAGCTAGGGAAGGAGATGAAGCGGGAACCCTAGCCAAGCCAACTCCCGCAGAAGGTGTTGAGACACCCGCCCACGGCTAATCACTCGGAGGAAAAACAACGAGTCTTAGGTGCGACCAACCCCACGTCTCTTAACTTAGCCAAAAGTGCGCCAGGGGGGAAAGCTCTCACCACTACAAATAGGTCGGAGAATGTTTGAGAGACCAACCTATGGAGTTAGGAGGCTAAGGTGAGAAACAAACAAAACCGCAGAGTGAAGTTGATGAAACTCGGATGTTGAGACTGTCTTAGCTTAAACTTCATTTGTACTGAAGGCCAATGACGTTGGTATTGCAGCTAAGGCAAAGGATAGAATGGAGACCATGGGAGTTGAGACTCCTGGTTCTGAAAGTGCAATCCTAGGAGTTGAGACTCTGACGGATGCCACTGAAGACCCTAAGGCAGATGAGTCTGCTGAAGTGAAAATTTCCTAAAACCCTACTGCAGTTAAGACTGCACACAGGGATGCAGAAGGCCCTCCAGCAGTTGAGACGACTGCTGAGGGTGTTGAAGGCCACAAGGAGGTTGAGACTTTCTTGGGTAAAAGGAGTTGCAGATGAGCAAATTCCTCACGCATAGAGGGCGGATGAAGAAGACAAAATTAGCGCTCATAGTGATTCCCAAGAGCATATTGACACATAATTCCTGGAATCTGACAATGAAATTGGGTCCACTCCTACTGATGAATCTATTGAGGACAAAGTTGAGGATGCTCAAGACTCTCGAGTAAAGTTAGTGACAAAATCGCTCCGATAAGGTTCGTGTTTGTTAATGAGCCAACCCCAATGGCTCCATCATACTCCGATGATGCTTTGATAAACCAAATGAGGACCAGACGATTCAAAAGGAAGCCCCAATGATATCGAGGAAGTCGTTAAGACAACGAGGGTCGCTTAATCGAGCAAAGCAAACACAACGCTCAAGCCGAAACCAATCACCGAGCAGAGCTAACACAGTTGCTCAAGCAGAGACTCCATCAGCTTAGCAGGCTAACACATCTGCTCCTAATGCCAACGAAGCTGGTTCAGTTAAGGTAAGTAGAGCTGAAGATATTCACAAGGAGAAGGGAAAGGCTCCACAAGTAGGACCTGCGGGAATCCGTATCTATCCATAGGATATGTTCGAAATTATTTTCCCATTTGAAGCCCAATTGCCACCCCTAGATGCCGAATCTGCTATAGATTTTAACTTCGATGTCGTTTGGCTCGATGATGAGTCCACTTTGTCAGTAGACTTCTGAAAGGCATTTAAATCCATTTGTGCAGAAATCGAGAAAATGAAGCACGGCTTAGCATCAATAGACCTAAGGTTGGATAACCGTGATGCCAATATTAGTGGGGACATTCGTGGTGTTGTTCTATATATTCAAAATGGGATGCACAAACCACGGCTATGAGAAGAGAGCAAGTCCATTACTCAAGTCACTCTTTGCAGAGTTATTGGTCTGGAGTGCGAATAACATCCAGTTTCAGCAAAGGCGGAAGGAGTACATGGTGAGAATAGAAGAATCTCACAAGTCGGATATGGAGTTACTAAAGCTGGAACACAAGAATGAGATTGCAAGATTGAGACTACCATGAGTCAACTCGTGTTCTCCAATCTTGAAATGAATTTAATGGCAAATGAGTCAAAGGCTATGCGGTCGGATTCGAACGATCTACTCCAAGTCGGATGATAAACACGCTTCAACCAACAACCGACTTGATTTCATTTTAAGTGGCATGTTCCTGGCTTTTCCCTACCTTTTGGTGATAATGTCAAAAGGAGGGAAGATGAGGTTATGAGGGAATTGAAAGAAGGGCAATGGAGTTATAAGGAGGAGAAGATTGGAGAAACAACTAAGGGGAAGAAAGTTCTCGAGAAAACCCCCTCTAAAGATCATGTTTTACAAGACTCCTCAACAAGGAGAAGTAACACCCTCACTTCTCAAAAAGCTACCGAAAGAGCGACTATGGAACAGAAAGTTGAGTTGGCATTTAAAGAATCAAGAAAAGCCATCGAAGCTGAATTCGAGAAGGTGACTAAGAAGCATTAGCGCATATCCGAATATAAGGACATAGTATGATGGCCCCCAAAGGATTGTTAAAGGATTCCCCTGTGATCAAACCCCCGAGAAAAATTGCTATGCCTGATGTTGGATCTGAGCCCAAATCACTAGAGGAGTTTCAAACTCTAGAGGCAGAAGGGTACTTCAAGAATATGACTCTACTGCAAGCCTGGGACATGTACTAGGAGAAGGGCCTTGGTGTATGTAAATCAGCTGATAGGCAGCAGAGTTCCAGCAGTTACTCAGCTAGAAAAGCATCGATGACAAGACAATCCCGAGGAGGAGGAGCTGAGTCGGGAAGAAGAAGGGGAAGATCTGCTGGCAGTGGAAGAAGTAGAAGCTCTCAACCACAGCCAAGACCAAATGACATAATGTACATTGATCCACAGAAGAAAAGGATCACTTATTGGGTCGATACGATCATCTTGCAAATTTAGAGGTAATGCGCAAGAATGCGTAAGCTCGTGAGAGGAGGCAAGAAACGAGAATGAAAGGGTAACGCGAGAATGGGAGGAAAGGTTGCGTATGGATGACCCGATGCAAGGCGTGTGTGCCTATGGAAAGAAGAAGGAGGAGGACTAAGAGAGGAAAATGATAAGAGCAGAGAAATACATGAGGAGAGGGTCAAGATGAAAGAAGAAAGCGACAAGGCGTTGAAGACGGTCAGAACCCCTTCATGTATTTTACTTTATTGTAAATACATAAATTGTAAGTACTCGTAATAATGCTCTCGATACCTTTGTAACTTAGTTCGATACTTGTTGTAATTCAATATATGTATAAGCTTTGATACATTTTGTAAACAGTTAAGTAAAGGACAAGAATATTATGATCAATACAATTGACATATTCAAAGCATACAATCTTTGTTATTGCACCGCTTGTGTTTGCTGTTTATTTTATTTAAGTTTTGGCATCATCACAAAGGGGAAATTGTTAGGAAATTTATTTATTAGATTTTGATGATACTATGTAAAACTTAGAATAGCAAGTTGGCACCCCATTTTCCTTGTATTTCTATGTTGTAATAGATAGGACTAAACGAGCTGAGTGAAGTCGGCTATGTCATAGAATGCAAGAAGTCAACTGAAGACTAGAGTGAAGACCCAGCTGTGTGTCAGCTAAATATGGTCAAGATGGAGGCACAGACTCGACTGAAAGAAAGCCAGCTGAGGAACAACTATTTAAATGATGTGGAAGTGTCAGTCAAGTCAGTAAAGAGCCAAGTTTAATAGTTGAATTGACAGTTGAGTCATTCTCATATGATTGGAGCAGACTCAAGTCAAAGGGGTATAGGCATCAGTCAAGTCAAGATGACTGACATTGATCTATTGGAAGGAAGTCAAGGATATTACTCAATATATTAATAAGTCCAAGTTGCCCAGTCTTAAAGTGTTTGGCCCAGAAATATGCAAAAGGAATAAACCAATGGGAAACACTGAAGCTTGTGTCAGGCCCTGAAAAGGTGCAGAGTCATTTAATACGAGGAAGGGTCAACATCACAATGCTACAGGCCAAGAAAAGACAAGCCAATGAACAAGAAAGTGTCATTTTGAAAATACCCTATCTCTTCAACGGGCAAATTTTCAAATGAGCACTATAAAAAGGAGAGGAAGCATTTGCGAAAAAGTTACGAAATATTTGAATGGATCAATCTTACAAGCAAGCAAAACCTGCAAACATTCTCAAAGCTTATCAAGAAATTCCTCAAGCCTAAAACTCAAAGGAACTCGATCCAACACACTTTGTGAAGGAAAGATTACTTCAACCAGTTGAAAAGAAAAAGTTTTAAAGAACAAAAGGAAGTTTCGAGCTTATTGAAAGGTTGTGTGATCAATTCCAAGAGTTTGAAATGAGTCAAGTAGCAAGGCAAATTGTCTTGTGAAGAAGTTGAGTCGCGTGAAGCAGGCTTTGTGTGATAAAGGCTATCTCTAGGCAAGAACCGCTTTGTAACCCGATCTTACTTAGTGGATTCCTCCGGAGTTGGAGAAGAGTGGATTAGAGGAATTACCCCATCCTCGAACCACTATAAAATTTGCTTGTGTCATTTACTTTCAAAGACTTTACTTTCTTGCATATTTTTATATCTCATGATAAGTTAAATTGCAAACTCTACTCGATAATAAAAGTGCTAAAAACAAGTATTTAAAACATGATAAAAATTTACAAAGGGTGTTAAGTGTTAAACCAAATTAACTTAAAAGTGGGTAACTTTGTTATAAGAAAGCAACCCTAGTTGTTCCCAAGAAAGCTTAGGCTGATTTAGTCACTCACTCTGAAAGTTTTAAAAGGACTAAAAAGTGAAAATTTGGTAAAGTTTATTCAACCCCTTCCCCCCCTTCTAAACCTTACACCACACCCCTTGAGACCTATAGGGATTAATATTATTTGTCTTTATTTAATATTTCCTGGTTTTATTTCTTTAGTTGCAATATATGTCGAGAAAATAAATGCATATAAGCTAGGGGCCATTAAAAAGAGTCCGGGATAAAAAGTATCTTCGAGGTGAACCCATAATGCTATATGCAATAACTGGCCAGTTAGAGAAAAAATAGGAAATTAATAAACTAACTGTTGTAATTGCGTGAATGCTTTTTAGGTTATGGTAAATATTAACAAATGTGTCCTCACTGAGCGAGTTGAAACTCACCCCTATTGTTATCATGACTTTCAAGTTGAGGAGTCCGGCTAGTTATATGATGCGTGGAAGGTGGAATAAATTATGCTATATTTATAATTTTAAATAATTATGATCGCCTTGAATTATCGATCTATGACTTTAACTTTTATGTTTTATTATTATTATCACTATTTTTTTATTTTCTTTAGGATTACAAATTTTAAATTGACTTTTTCGTAATTGGCCACACTTTAACTTATAAATTCATATTTTCTTATTAATATTTGTAGAGTACTTTAATTTCATGAAATTGGGTTGTTACAACAACAGTCGGAATATCAAATATCTATTTTATGTAATACAATAGTAATAAAATTCAACATATACTTTATATTTTCATCAAATACAATGTCAATACTCATATTTAAAGCATCCCAAAATACAAAATTACAATCCTAGTATATTAAAATTCAAAACATCTCTCTTGAAAATCATGAAATCATTTATATTAATATGTAGAATGTGTCTTTTGCAACTCAATCATATGAGCGTCTCTCCTAAATACAGTGTCATTTAAGTAAAGTTTTTCATTGTGTTATCATTGAATTGTCTATTCGATTCTTGCAATTGAGAGTTTATCACAACATTGAAAATATTTGATGTTCGACTGTAATTTGCTAATTTATCTCAACAAAATAATGAATAAAATATGTTGGAAATAACTGAACTAAATATAATAAGATAAATCAACATAACAATAAACATATGAATATATATATATATATATATATTTTTTTTCAAAATATATACACTAAAATACTACATATTAATAATAATACACATATAAGTGGGACAAAAAAAGTGGGAGAGGGGGGTAAGGCCCTCCTAACCATCAACGCGGTTCCTCCACTGCCACTCTATTTCTGTCCACGTTTAGAATATGGGCTAATTGGGATTCAGATGTCAAAGGGCTTGTTATTGGCAGGTAATCACAAGTTTGAATCTTAATCCTATTTCCTCCCAGAACATCTCATTTCTCATCTCTCCTTTACCCTAGAGGGAATTAACTTGAGATTATAAAGTCTATGATCAATTGGGTAGACCTAATAAAAAATAGGAAACAAATGCTTATGTTAGATATTAATTATATTGTTACACTACAAGAAAACAATCAAATTCCAACAAAATAATTTCAACTAAATAGAAAGCCGTTTGAATTTTAAAAATTCCAATGCTACATTATACCATTGGAAAATTCCAATGGGAATTCCAACAATAAACAAAACCATTGGTATGTTGGAATTTCCATTGGAATTTAAATTCCAACAAGAATTCCAACACCACAACAAACCATTGAAAACTTCCAACAATTTCCAACAACAATATAACCGTTAGAATAATCCATTGGAAATACTGTTGGAATTTTAAAATTTCTAACATAAATTCCATCGCTAAAGCATACCATTGGAAAATTCCAACAAAAATTCCAGTGATAAACAAAACATTGGAATTAATCATTGGAATTTTTGTTGGAGTTTTTAAATTCCAACGGATATTCCAATGATACAACATGTTTTTGAAACATTCCAATATCGTTGGAAAATTTCAATAGAGGTTAAAAGATTTGATAATATTATTCATACCGATAAAATATATCTTCTTTTCTGGAGTCAATCATATTGAAACTATAGTTAAGCGTGTTCGACTTAGGACTAATTAATGATAGGTGACCCCCTGGAAGTTAGAAATATTAGATAATGATATGAATGATAAGTCTGAAATATATGTGCATTTAGAGGTTTATTTGAGTACATATTTGATACATTTGCATGGTTAGTGTGTTTTGGTTAGTTTCCTTAGTTGGGCGTCATACTGCGCATTCTTGTATACTTTTGTAGGAAACATAGTTAATTATGAAATGATATCAGTAGGACGATCCGGATAGGAATGTCAAAAGGGACGATCAAATACGCAAAGAAAACAACGAAGTATAAATCACACGACCTGCTCATGTACTTTTACACGACCGTGTGGTTTGTTTCGTGCCATTTTACACGCCCGTGCGACTTGATTGATGGAAGAATTTCATAGACGCTTTACACGGTCTATCCATGTAATAGTACACGGTTATTGGAAATGATTCGAGCCAAAACAGAGAAGAAAATAGATTACACAGTCTGGCCGTGTAATTTCACACAATCGTGTGATCTATGAATTTGCAAACAAGTATGTTAGGCTAAATCTCTTCATCCTACGGCATGATCAAAATTGTTGATTCATGTTAATTCGAATTTGATTGTTTCTTCTTAATTGGTTTCTTGTGTTCTATTTATGAATTCATGTGCTTATTTCTTGTAGATTATCTGGCCAATAATTTGCATGTATTTTTGTTAGTTCAAAATTTGGGAGAGAAGGTCTAACTTTTGATAAACAAATTCATAATATAAACGGATATCGAGTCGGAAGATCTATAACGTTTGTGGGGGTTTACTTCATTTCTATATGCTTTTGGGAGTTGATATTAATTGTTGAGTAGGGATACCTGCAATTCTTATTAATCAAGGTTTGTTTGCACTCAGGAGAGGGAATAATCACCTTTAGGAATCGAACCTATTGATACACGGAAACTGATTTTAATGAAATGCTAATTGGAATTAATATTGATGAAGTATGTTAAGATCATGGTCCTAGGATTGCTTTTCCTAATTTTTTAATTTCTTGTGAACTTCGGGTTTTTATAGTAATTTAGATATTTTTGTTGATAATTTTAGGATTAATTTAGATATAATTCTTTATAATAGCTTCTATTTTTATAGTAATTTAGATATTTTTGTTGATAATTTTAGGATTAATTTAGATATAATTCTTTATAATAGCTTCAATAAAACTAAGTATGATATTTTCTATACTTTATGTGTTTCGGATTCAATCCCTAAGGAATACGATATTGCTCGCCGTTATCTACTAGCCACACAGTACACTTGCGGTTTAGTGAAAAAGTTTTCACAATCAATGAAATGATTGAATATCCCAACAGGTATATATCATTAGAATTACCATTGAACTAAATTCCAACGGTACAACTCTGTTGGAATAATCGATGGAGTTTTTTCCAATGATTATATTCCAATAGATATACCGTCGGATTAAATTCCACTACTACAAAATGCCAATAGACAACGGTTTTAATCCACTGTGTATTAGTAAAACAACCGCTGTTAGAGCCATTGGCATTAAAAGCATGAAATTTTGACAGCAGCTGAGAACCGGTGTCATTTCCTATAAAGACGCCGGTTTTAAACCGTTGTCTAAGAGATAAAATATCCGCTTTCTAAGACCCTGATGTTAAAAGTTTATGTTTTTAACACCGGTTTAGAACCGCTGTCTTTTGATGAATAGACATCAAGCATTCACACCACTTCTAAACCGATGTCGTTTTATTTGAAGACACCGGCTCAAAATCGGTGCCTATGATAAATAGACATCGCTTGTTCACACTGATTTTAAATTGGTGTCGTTTAATTGAAACTATCTAAGGATTTGGTGTCTAATATTAAAATAAGATAAATAGACATCGATTTCCGAACCGATGTATAAAAAATTGGTGTGTTATCAAAGGAACTTGTAAAAATAGACACCGATTTATAAAACCAGTGCAAAAACGATGTCTATATGATGATGTTTTTGACAATAGACAGTCGTTCTAGAAAATTGACGTCTAATTTTCCAAAGACACAACTAATTAGACGCCAATTTTGTATTAACATGTGTTAAATGAAAAAAGACACCAGATAAGTTTTAAAACTGGTGTCTTTTTGGTGATGTCTATGAGCAATTTTCAAGTAGTGTTCAATTATCTATATGTATGTTTTAATTTAAAATATTAAATTTTAGTACTAATTATTTATTTTTTATTGATTAAGGCCCCCCAAAAATTTTCAGCTTTCCCAATATTTCGGGTCTAGCTCCGCCATCTCTCTACCACCGCCCCCCCATTGGCCTAGGTTAATTTAATTCTTGCACACTTTGAACAAATTTATCACCCTCCATGTTCTTAGTTAGTATGCAAGTATTTTTCCCAACTCTATTTTCCTTTCTAATATATAAAAGGAAAATAGAAAAAAAAATTAAATATTACATGGAAACAAACAAAATGATTACTTTTATGATGTCATATTGTTAATCATTTATGAATAGAAATTCAATTGTTTGGTTAAACGTATTTGTCTATTCCTTGTCTTTTTTTTTTTAATTTGAGAACGCAGAATTTTTGGTTAAACGTAATTCATCTTGATTCTTAAAGATCTTTTATTGTTGCATAGATCCTAGTTGTGATAGTCTGATTTTTCCAGAGGGCCCTTTTTCTCTCTATTAGGGAGCCCGAAGTTCCATGGCTGTGGAGTTGGGTTTTGACCCATGAACAACATCCATTATTGCCCACATAATATGCTTCACTTGTTTCTCGTATTTCTCTTTGTCCTATGTTTGTTAATTATGCCCCTTGCTCTTTTGTTGGTGTGGCTTGTAAGGTTTAGTTCTAAGTGCATTCATTCACATGGAGTTTTATTACTACATATAAGATCTGCATCTTATACTTATGACAAAACTTGTCACAACCTCGTTTTTGATCCACAAGAGCATACATTGGTATAGAATTATTGTGTTGATAAGAGGAATTATCAAGGAAGTATATAGAGGTGGAAAATATACATATATATTTAAAATGATACACATAAGAATAAAGGAGTATAATATTTATCAAGGTTATTGAATAATGGAAACTGTATGTATACTGATTCAGAAAAACTGCGCTTGGGGCTTTTCAATTTTTTTTACAACTATATCAATGTAGAAATTTAATAGAACAAATATTGCATTTATAAGTGACAGAGTAGAGAACATGATCATAGTATAATGAACAATTTTATTGATAAATTTGGTGAATACATCATTCATTATACAATATTACATTTTTGTAAGTATTATTCATTTTTTTTTCTTTTTTGACAACAATGATTTTCTTCTTTTATTGCCCATAATTGTCACATTTCTGTTAAATTCACTCCAATTGTTTAGAGTACATGACAATCTACTGGACAATTAGGCTGAGTGTCTATCAATTTGACAACACTCCGCTCGAAGTACAATCACCAATGGCTTGTGCAATGGTCTGCAAAATAAAAAAATGTCGATTAAATATATGTCAGCATTAAAGTGAAACTAAGTAGCATTAATTTGGACAAGGAGAAGGTTATATAAAGAATGTTAATGCTAGTTGGGCATACGAAAAGCCCGCTTTACAGTATCGCAAAGCAAAAATAAAATAGAAGTGTAACATAAAATAGAATATAATTACCTTATTGTCCAATCTGGGTGATCCATCAGAATTCCATCTTGAATCAAAGAAAAGGTGATCATGAATATAACAAGAGCTAATAAACAGTCCTGTTGATGGACGATCACCAATTTCCTTCAATGTCTCCAGGAATGTATTCCGAAATTCTGAAATTAAATTTGACCAACTTATATTAGATTTAAATAAATTTGGTAATTAAATATAGAAATATTAATTAATAATAAAAATGAGTACCCTTTATAATTTGTAGTTGAGCAGGTGTGCAAGTTTCGGTATGACTGGTGCAATTCTGCCAGCCTGGCTTATCAGCAGGATAAGGTTTCAAAGTGACTGATATCTGAAAAATATTTAGCCCAATTAGTTGAATTGTAAGTGAATTTGCTGCTAGATTAAAAATAATGTGCTGGCAGGATATAAATGGCCGACATATGAGTTTGGATATTTTTTAAACAAAGCTAAATGTAAATAATTTGTACATGTAATGAAATAAAAGTCTTTTTATTTTTTTTATATATTTTTGAAAAATACATTATTAACTTTTAGATGCTTCTCTTGCCAATTACTTATTTTATATAACGTTAATTTACACAATCGGTCCCCCTCCCAAAAAAAAAGCCACCTCAGAAAAGTTTTAAAATTAATATATATGTTATATATAAATATCACATTTTTTACTAATAAGATGGCGTACACAAAGGGAATTGCCTCACAAATTCTTATTCCGTATTCATTTTTATTTTGCGAATACGATTATTTAAATTTATCAGGCAATTTAATTAATTACCACGCCTATAAACTACTCCATACTATATCCACAATCCACTTGAGAAAATTAAGTTCAAAATAGTATAATAGTGTGTATATAATAAATTAATAATGTGTATTCAAAATAGAAAATTATGAGGCAATTGTTTGTACGTATTTGTTTTTGAAAAAAAGAGCTTACCTGGTATTTATCAAAAGCAGAATTCAACAGGAAGAGTGGCGTCTGGACATTTCCAACCAGATATTCGGGGAAAAAACACTGCAATAAAAAATTACACGGTTAGTGTTACACGTATTACTCATATGTACGGTTTTGAATAGAAGATCTCATCCATGGAAACACAATTAGGAGAAAGAAAAAACCCACTTACCAAACCCGGATCCATTCTTGACGTGCATGATGTGGGCAAAAATTTTGCTACTCCCTACAACATACATAAAAAAAAAAAATTAGAAAGTGTGTTTCCCAATAATATTCTGAAGCAAATACGCATTTTATTAAAAATCTACAAATGTCGTAATTGGTTGTAAGTGTTTTCTAATCAATAAATAAAATTTCATTCTTAAAAAAAAAGTACAAATATGAAATTCTGGATTTTAATTCCCCATTATACGTATTAGGGAACTCTTTTTATTTTTTGGATTTATATTCATGGGTAGCACATATAGAGGGAGGTAGGCACAGAATAATACATGCAGTGCAATTGTTCTGGCAAAATACTCTTCTCTTCCACATGCATTTGGGAGGTCTTTCCTGTCAGTAATAAAAAACCACGATAAATTATTAAGAAATTTTGTTAAATTACTTATATATCAGGAATCAAAATTCAAGTCTAATAAATGTAGGACTACTTACAAAAATACACTTGAGTTTTAGTCTAATTACGAAAAAACTCAGGTATCTATCAAAATCACAAATACGCCCTTGATATTTATTTCTAGTTTACAAATCGCACCCTCGTGGGAGTATTTATTAAGAAAATATAAACTTCAAGGGGGTATTTGTAATTGTGAGTTTTTCTCTAACTAGGCCAAACCTCAAGGATAGTGTTTGTAATTAACTCGTAAATACATCGACTCTTACGCGCGAATGAAGAAACCGGAATCTGAAATGCACTTTACTCTTTTAGTATTTGGAACAAGTGCCCGAAATCGATCGCAATGCAAAATAGCCCCCAATGCACCGGCTGAGTCGCCAGCAAGTATAGCCTATATCAATGTCATCAACAACATTTTATCATTTAACCGTCGTTATTGGAGCTTGTAATAAAGAATTAATCTTGAAAAAGTCATACATTTTGGGCATTTTTCAATCCTTTTTCTAGCAGCTCATCAATTACGGCACTGAAAATTCTTGAGCCCCTGTAATGGAGGTTCGTTTCCTGGATATAATGTGAATACATTACATATTAAGATTTATATTTAAGGAAATATGAAAGAGATATTTTTTATTTTTTTGCAAAACGGCTCTGTCATTTCAGAGACTCGAAATTACAAAAATCCTCTTGAGGTTGGATTGCGTCTTAATATATATTTACCTCAATATTTGGTTGACCGGACATAATTTGTTGATGTCATCAATTTTTTTGCAATTAAATCCCTCATTTTTTTAAAATATCAAAAATAGCCAAAACTTTGTCTTACATTTTGCAATTACATCCCTCAACTTTTTTAACATTACAAATAGCCAGGTGAAAAGTTTGCGCTATTTGTAACATTTTAAAAAGTTGAGAGATGTAATTATATATAAAATGTATGTTAATATCAACACATTTCGTGAGGTCGGCTAACGGTTGGGGGAAAATGTAATATGTAATCGAACCTCAATAATGTTTCTGTAATTTTGAAATATCTCTCATTTTTTCGTAATTATCACAAGCCTTAGGGTTTCTTTTGTAATTATCCATAAAATTAAATATGTTATTTCAAAACTCACCGGATCAACTTCTTCTACGTCTCCAATAAATGACGAGCCGTCGCAATATCGAATGGAAACTCTATTCCAGTTGTAGAAATCTGGAATTTGAAGAAATTACATTTATTTATTGAATTATATGAATGAAAATTTATTTATTTAATATATGTCTAATTCGTTATGCACATGTTGGATCTTTGTGATAATTTGATGAACTTAAATAGAGGAAAGTTAAAGACATTACTCGTATTTTACCTTGATCTTGATTTAATTGACCCATATGCGCAAACTTGAATATAACATGTGATGCAATTTGATATGACATGACATCTCAAATTAATTCGAATAATTTAGAGCACCACTTGAATACTAATAGTCAGTTAATTTGCAATATATTTTTTTGTTTGTCTAATTACCTGGATTAACGGTTTGGTTTGGGCTTAGTATCCCTCCAAAAGAGGAAGCTGTGATGTTTTTGGTGCTCGAAGTACCTGGGGATGTTTTCACTCTGTTGAAGCAGTCAGTTGTTGTGTCACACCATCCCCCTCCCTAAAATCAATAATTTCAAATTCTAGTTATTATATATAAGAGACGAGACAATCTAGTGCTTGTATAGTCGTGTTTTTATTCAGAAATTTCATTTCTACTATTTTTATTCATAATATTTGGGTATGTGTTGGTTTTCAGATGAGAATTGAAAATATATTTTGTTGAATTAATGTTAAAACATGAGAATAAATGTAGGTTTAGAAATAAATTGATGATTGATTAAGAATTTTTTTAACGTGAAAATTCGTAATAGGAATAGAAATATATTTTTATTGGTGGGCCCAACAATTTCTTTTGAGGTGAAAAAGTATGGGTGATGATGATGTAAATTTGATAGATATAATTGGATGGCAATATAGACGAATAGGTAATCAAAGTACTTTTAAAAATTAGAAGAAAATTAGTTATTTTAGTAAAAATACTTGAAAAAAAAATGCTTTCGTTTTTATAAATAAAATTGAAATTAGATGTTTGAAAATCAGAACATACGGATACGAGTCCTAGACGTTCCAAAAAGAAATTAAGACAAAATATAATTCCTATATGAATATCAAAAAGACAAAGAAAAGTGAAAGAGGAATTTTTTAAATATATCGGTTAAATAGTCGACCGGAAGAAGAACCAGCCAATTATTGGCTCCATCTCCAGACCCCTTAGAATAACGGTAACCTGCTGGGCTCCCATCTAAGCAAACTGCACCAAAAAAAAAATGAACAATTACTAATATGTAATTTCAAATTATAAACAAAAAATTAAAAAAACTAAAATAGTACTATGTTATGGAATTATAAATCTTTCTTGATGTTTATATTTGTTTTATAAATACACTCTCAATGAGTGCAACTGGCAAAATAGAAATAAATTTTGATGAAGAAGGTATTTTTGATTAACAATATTTATAAATATTCCAAATATATATGAAATATAGTTTTTGTAATCTCCATTATATATAATTCTAAAAGAATAAGTCTCATGTGAGACCGCCTCGCAGATTTTAACTTATGAGACGGATCCAACCTATTTTGCAAATCAAAATAAGTTAGATCTAATTTAAATTAATGAATTAGCTAATATGAGTCATATTAGGATCCGTCTCACAAAATTAAATCCCTAAGACCGTCTTATATGAGTTTTCGTCATTATTGAAAGAACTATCGATTTATAAAGTATGTTATATTATTGTGTATACAATCTGACCTGCTCCTTTTGCCTCAGCATTCTGAAGAAAGGTAAAGTCGACCATTGCTTTGCCATGGCAATGGACTTGAGTATTTAGCACAATAAGTGCAGAAATCAATAGTTGTAACCAGTGACCAGCCATGGTCTGAATGTATTTTTCCATTCTTTACATGAAGAAAAATGACAAAGTTTAGTATTAGAATAATTGCTAAAAGTTGTGGAAAAAAACAAGGAGAAGAACACTATATATGGTAATATGAATCAATATTTCAAAATTCATAAAACTTTTTCAACACAATTAATGATTTAAAATGATGGGATTAAATTTCTAACCTATCAGTTTAATTGAGATAAAACATATTTTCTATAATAATCACATTAGCCCTATAAATTATAAAACATATAACTTAAAAAATTAAACCATATCAAAAAAACATTTCTAATTTTGAAAATTGTAATTTAGATGATACTGTCAGAATAGGAAGAAAGAAATACACACAAAACTGTTACCTTGTGAACCACGTATGATCACTGGTTAAAAGATAGATTTTAATTTTTTTATAAAGTTTTTGTTGCTTAAATACTGCATCTTCATTTCCTAAATAAAGAAAATTTAGCACCTTCAAATTACGAGGACTTTGTGATCGTTCGTTTGGCGGAATTTTCTATGGTTGACCAATATTATTGTTTTGGAAGTGTTTTTTGGACACGTGTCCAATTCTTATGTGGCTTTGCTGGTGCTTAAATTGGTACGGAATGTACGGATGGGATTCGCTGGACCGAGCTTAAATCGAAATTTAAAATTTCATTATACCCAAATATAAATGTATTTATATCCCGTTGTACATGTTTTATTCATACTAGCAATCCACCCGTGCGATACACGGTATTTAGTTTTTAGTGATTGCAACTCACACTACAAGAAAACAATCAAATTCTAACAAAATAATTCCAACGAAATAAAAATCATTAGAATTTTTAAAATTCCAACTAAATTCCAATCTTCTGTTATATGTCATTGGAAAATTCCAATGAAAATTCCAACGGTAAATAAAACCGTTGGTATAAAATGTTAGAATTTAAAATTCCAACAGAAATTCCAACACCACAACTAACCGTTGGAAAATTCCAACAGTAATAATAAACCATTGGAAATACTATTGGAATTTTAAAAATTCCAACAGAAATTTTATCGCTAAAACATATCATTGGAAAATTCCAACAAAAATTCCAACGGTAAACCAAATGTTGGAATTAATCATTAGAATTTCTGTTGGAGTTTTTAAAATTCCAACAGAAATTCCAATGTTACAACATGTTGTTGGAAAATTCCATTGGAAATTCCGATATCATTGGAAAATTTCAATAGGAGTTAAATGATTTGATATTATAATTCATATCAATAAAATATATCTTCTCTTCTGGAGTCAATCATATTAAAACTACATGGTTAAATGTGCTTGACTTGGGACAAATTGATGATGGGTGGCCTACTCTGTTGGAATTAGTGTTGGAAAAAATATTGGAGTTCTTTCCAACGGTTACATATTCCAATGGATAAATAATGTTGGAAATTCCGTTGGAATATTTTTCCATTGGAATTTCCATTAGAATTTCGCCATTCCAACGGCCATTTTACCAACGATGCATTTTATATTGGAATTTCTGTTGGAATCGATAGTTCCAATGGTAATTGGCCAAATTCCAACAAATGTTTCTCGTTGGAATTTCCTTGTTTTCTTATAGTGTCATGTAATGCACATATTGTATTTTCACAAAAATATAAATATTTTTTGCAGTGAGTGCACTGTCTATAATTTGCAAAAGTTGATTAAAAAGTAAAATAAATAAATATGAAATAGAACATAGAAGAATAAATCATAAGTACACATAAAAAAAATTTATAATCACCATAAAACAAACAAATTAATTTAAAAAATGGGTTTTTGATCATGGAGTTATACATTAATACAACATTATTATAAATTGCATAACCATTCATTCATTACAAAATTGGTCATGGAACTTGTAAGGCTGCTTTCACTGTCACTATAACAAATCAAAATTCTATGACCCTTGGTAACTATGGACAAATAGAGATACAATTGATAATTTTCTGTAATCCGTGCGTAATGATATGTTTTCAGCCATAGCCGTCCCTGAGGTGGTCAAGGCGGTGCCGCCACATAGAGCCTCCTTTCCGCAAGGGCCCCCGGCGACCGAATATTTTTTATTATTTAAAATATTTTATTTTGGTTTGGAAGGGAGGTCGCGTGTTCGATTCTGTCTGCAACTAAAAATATTTTTTTTATTTGTTTGCTTAAAAGCTTTACAATAAAATTGTTTTCCAAAGATGACAATGAAAATGTGGCCAGTTGGAGTAATAGATACTCTAGTTTTATTTTTAATTGTTTTTTATTTGTTTACCAAATTTTAGCTTTTTATAATATTCTAACATTTTTTTAATTATTACTATTATTATTTGTTTGACAAATTTCAGTGTTTACCAAAGATGACAATGAAAATGTGGCCTAGTTGGTAATAGGTACTCTTGTTTTTTTAATTGTTTTTTATTTGTTTACCAAATTTAGCATTTTTATATTATTCTAACATTTTTTTTTAATTTTTACTATTATTATTTGTTTGACAAATTTCAGTCTTTTAACAGAATACCTAAAAACAGAAGTTGCAAACATTGAAATTGAAATATAATGTTTAATTATTTTATGTTTTAATCAGTTAATTATTTTTCATAACATTAGCTAATTATTTTTAAGTTTTTATATGAAAATAGAGGGCCCATTTTTTTGTGCACACGGGGCCCTTGAAATCATAGGAATGGCCCTGTTTTCAGCAAAAATAAATATGATTTTATTATTTAAGAATGGATATGTATATGTATATATATATATATATAACAAAAATAGAAGTTCGAAATTATAATAGTACCATTTGTGATATCAGATAGAGAAGAACTGATATCGGATCTATAGATTCTTCATAGAACCTTCACCAGTATGCAATTGGAACTTAAAATTGTCTGCAAATTAATTTATTAAAACGAAGACATACCCCCCAAAAAAAAAGATAAACAATTTTATTCTAACAATCAATAAAATTAAATTATTTTATATTTGAATCATTAAATAACTATATGAGCAAGACAACTCCATAAAAGGCACATATTTTATAGTATAAATGGAATATTATTCTAAAAGCTCAATTGATTACAATTAATTAACATTAAACAATAACACCATGTTTTTCATAAAACATTCAACAACACACTAATAAGCAAAGAACCGAAAACATATTTTTTTTAAACTACATAAATTTATATATATATATATAATAATTAAACAAACCAAAAAGAATAATAAAAATGATTACAAAAAACTGATTTAATCCGGAATAGAAGGAACTAAAAAATATACCAAAAATTTAAGCCCAACATCAACTTTTCAATATAATAAGAAATGAAGACCCAATTATAATTAGGGGACCAAATCACTAAACGAAATTTGTTGGGATAAAATGATCATACAATAAAGACCAATATCAGACAATTAGAATGTAACATTGTAAAAGTCAGCCCAATTGATGAAACTGAAAAATCAAAAACAAAAGGCCTAAGAGGGTGTTTAGCTAAACCTATTTAAAAGATCTTATAAGCTTCTACATCTTATAGTTGGTTTTAGAGCTTATAAGATGTTATATCTTATTTTAAAAATAAGTTGCTAAAATGTTTGGATAAATTAAGATGGTGTAGCTTTTAAGATGTTAGTAATGACGATATTGTAATTAAAATAATTAAAATTAAAGGAGGATGTTGAAATAAGATCTTATTTTGAAAAAGGTTAGGGTTCCCCTACTTTTTAAAAACAGCTTATAAGCTCCTGACATCTTATTTTGGGAGCTTATAAGATTTTTTTTCTAAAAAAAAATTCAAACAAATTTAAACAGCTTATAAGCTCTCAAACATCTTAGAAGATATTTTGAAGATCTTATAAGCTTAGCCAAACACCCTCTAAACCCTAACACGCGCACATTTTTTCTTCTTTTCTCATTTCCGAAAGCCAACCACATGTGAGGTGTGGTGGGCAAGCCCACACGCTGCCACACGCCACCAGCACAAGACGGCCCGCCGAGGGTCGAGGGGTCGAGCCCGAGCCCGAGCCCGTGCCCGTGCCCGTGTTCGTGTCCGTGTCCGTGTCCCGACTGGATCGGGCCTAGTTTTTTGCCTGAAAAACATTTGTTTTTATTTTTGGAGAATAAAAAACAAATAAAGTTGCAACTTAAAAGTGAAATCTAGCTTTTATAATGGAACAAACCACTCGCCCACTACTTGGAAGTTACAAAGATAGTGGTCATTGAAGGAGTGCCCATTACCCGGAGGTTACAACCCATTATCCTAGAGTTCTTTGCCTGCAAAGAAAGAGACCCCAAGACTGGTTGGAAGTCCTATAAATAGGAGCAATGTTGTTGTTCGATTACACACTTTTTCATACTCATTTTCTTTCTTGTACTTGCATAGTGTGCTCAGTTTTACACATTTCAGTTCGAAAGGTGCCTTGTAATTTGCAGTGCTGCTATTACAAGGACAAAGTTGTTGTATCTTTGGGGATAACATGTTTGTTCCACAAAGACTTATACGGGGCGTGTTTATCTTGCGGATAGAGTTTTTACTCGCCTCAGCTTTTCTGCAATTTTCGATTTCTTTGTAATAGTTTGTTACAGTTCCTTGTAATCCAGTTTACAGAAATAAAACACCAGAGATTTCAACAACGCAAGATAAAACATCTTTTTATTTCTCGTAAACGATGGCGTCTACTTCAAGGGTGAATGTTCCTCTCGCTCCTGGCGCTGCTGAGAAGCCGAAAACATTTTTTGGTGCCGATTTCAAAAGATGGCAATCCAAGATGCTTTGTTTTTATCCGACTCGCCCGAGCCTCGCTAAGTTCCCGAAGGAGGATCAACCAAAGGTGGAAGAAAATGAAACCAACAATGAAAAACGTCTTTGCTTTTGATGCTTGGGGCCAGGGTGACTTCTGTGCGCAACTCGCCCTAAATAGATCATCGACTCGCTATACAATGTGTATAGTGAAGTGAAATCTTCCAAAGAGCTCGGGGATTCTTTGGAAAAGAAGTACCAAACGAGGATCTTTGGTTCCAAGAAGTTCGTGGTTGGCGGTTTCTAGATTTCAAAATGGTGGATTCTAGAACTATCATGGATCAAGCTCAAGAATTGCGTTAATTATGCACGATATTCGTGCGTAAGGAATGCAATTGGATGAAGCTTTCAAGTGGCGTGCATGATTGAAAAGTTGCCACCGGATGGAAAGACTTCAAAAATTATTTGAAGCACAAGCGAAAAAGAAATAAATCTTGAAGATCTAATTATTCGTTTACGAATTGAGGAAGGTAATCACAAATTAGATTCAAGGTTTGAAAAGGGTCTTTGTTGATGCAAAGCGAATTTGCTAGAACATGGCGCTTCTAATGTAATGAAAAAAAAAGGAAAACGTGACAATAACAACAACAACTACAAGGGAAAGAAGCATGTAAACAAAAAGCCGTTTACGAGAAATTGTCACAATTGTGGAAAGCCCAACCACATGGCTAAGGACCGTCGGCTTCCTAAAAAACCAAAATATAGACAAACTAATGCTAATGTGGTTGAGCACAAAGTGGTATGATCCAAGAGTCGATCGATATGAATCTATCTCATGGTTTTTTTGAGGCAAACCTTGTGGATAATCCAAGGAGTGGTATATTGACACGGGGCCACTCGGCATGTCCTGTTCGACAAGGATGTTCTCTACCTACACCCTTCATACGGGTAGAAAACTTAATATGGGTAATTCTTCCTCTTCGATGTTGCGTTTTTGGCAACCTGGTTCAAGCTCACTGAAAAGAGCCGCTTTTGAAGGGCGTTCTTCATGTCCCGTAAAATCCCAAGAATCTAGTGTCGGGATCTCTTCTTGTAAACCATGGTTTTAGACTTATGTTTGAGTTTTAAAAGTTTATTTTAACTAAGTTTGGGCAGTTCCTAGGAAAAGGTTATCTGTATAACGGAATTTTTCAAAATGAATGTAATGGCGATTCATGTGTAACCGATTCAAGTAGCAATAAAATTGAGCCTACTTGTTATATGCTTGAGTATTCGATTTGTGGCATGTTAGATTAGGGCATGTTAATCTAAATGCTATAAAAGATTAATGAACTTGGAATTACTTCCAACTTCAAAAATTGATTCTCAAAAGAGATGTGAAATCTGTATTGAAGCTAAAATGGCTAAGTTACCTTTTCATTATGTGGAAAGAAATACAGTACCTCTAGAATTGATACATACTGATATATGTGATCTAAAATTTGTGCAAACTAGAGGTGGTAAAAAATACTTCATCACTTTTATTGATGATTGCACAAGATTTTGCTACTTATATTTATTATGAAGCAAAGATGAAGTGTTGGAAGCTTTTAAAAATTATAAAAATGAGGTTGAAAATCAACTTGGGAGCCAGATTAAAATAATTCGGAGTGATAGAGGTGGAGAATATGTTGCACCTTTTGAAGAATTATGTAACCAGTGGGGAATAATTCATCAAACTACTGCACCATATTCACCACAATCTAATGGCATTGCTGAACGTAAAAATCGAACTTTAAAAGAAATGATGAATGCCATGTTGATTAGTTATGGACTACCTCAGAACATGTGGGGGGAAGCTGTTTTGACAACAAACCACATTTTAAATAAAATCCCCCTTAAAGGGAAAAATAAGACACCTTATGAATTGTGGAAAAATCATAAGCCATCTTATAAATACCTTAAAGTGTGAGGGTGTTTGTCTAAGGTAGCTATACCTGAACCTAAACAAGTCAAAATTGGCCCTAAGACGGTTGATTGTATTTTTATAGGATATGCATACAACAAAGTGCATATCGGTTCTTGGTACACAAGTCGAAAATCCGAGAAATTTCAAGGTACCATAATTGAATCAAGAAATGCAATATTTCTTGAAAATGTATATCCTTGTAAAGAAAAGGTTGGAATAAGTTCTAACAAAAGAACTTATGAGAAAGCAAGTAGTTCTTCACAAGAGAATGAAGAACCAAGACGAAGTAAAAGGACTAAACTGCTACATCATTTGGTCCTGATTTTGTCACTTACTTATTGGGGGAGAGTCAAGTATCTTGTTAAAGAGGCTCTGTCTAGTCCGGATGCTCCGCTCCGGAAAGAAGCTATCAATAGTGAAATATAATCCATTTTACAAAATCATACCGAGAGTTGGTTGATCTCCTGCGCAGGTAGTAAACCTTTAGGGTGTAAATGGATATTAAAAAAGAAATATAAAATGATGGAACTATTGATAAATATAAAGCCAGGTTAGTGGCTAAAGGCTTCAAACAAAAGAAGGAAGTGATTTCTTCGACACATATTCACCTGTAACAAGAATTGCATCCATTCGAGCTTATTGCGATTCTTTGCCGCTTCAAGACAATCTTGAGATTCACCAAATGGATGTAAAACTGCGTTTTTAAATGGTGAATTGGAAGAAGAAATATATATGGAATAGCCTTGAAGGATTTGTAGCACTGGTCAAGAGAAAAAGGTGTGCAAATTGATAAGATCGTTGTATGGACTTAAACAAGCTCCAAAACAAAGTGGCATCTTAAATTTGACACAACGATGTTGTCAAATGGCTTTAAAATCAACAAATGTGACAAGTGTGTTTATGTTAAAGGCATGTCAAATGCATTTGTCATAGTTTGTCTATACGTAGACGATATGTTAATAATGGGTAGTAGTCATGATATAATCATGGACACTAAGAAAATGTTAAAAAGAAATTTTGACATGAAAGACATGGGAATTGGTGATATGATTCTCGGAATCAAAATTGGCAAAACATCTGAAGGAATTAGCTTGACACAATCCCACTATGTGGCGAAAGTGCTCATTAAGTTCAATGCTTTTGATGGTCCACCATGCAAAACGCCCATTGATTTGAGCATAAATCTGGTAGTCAATAAAGCTGAACCAGTAGCTCAGTTGGAATACTCGAAGGTGATAGGAAGTTTGATGTACATTACAAACTCGTACACGCCCGATCTTGCCTATCCTGTAAACAAGTTGAGTAGGTATACAAGCAATCCAAGCCAAGAGCATTGGAAAGCACTAACTAGGGTACTAAGATATCTAAAATACACCCCGAGTTATGGAATACACTACTCAAATACCCTCCAAGATTGAAGGGTATAGTGATGCTAGCGGGATTTCGATTCAAAGGACTCCTTCTCCACTAGTGGATATATATTTACTATTGGAGGAGGAGCAAGATCATGGAAATCCACTAAGCATTTGTATAGCTAGATCCACCATGGAATCGAGTTTATAAATTTTGATAAAGTCAAAGAAGGCGAGTGGCTTCGTAATTTCTTAGAAGATATTCCATGTTGGAAAAAGCGGTGCCTCCCCGTGATGATTCACCGTGATAGTCAAGCAACTATAGGGAGAGCACAAAGTAATATGTATAACGGTAAGTCTAGACACATCCGTCGTAGACATAATACCGTAAGACAATTGATCTCTAATGGTGTTATATCAATTGACTATGTAAAGTCAAAGGATAACATAGCGGATCCGCTCACGAAAGGGCTTAACAGAGATCAATTGAGTAAATTGCTAGAGGGAATGGGATTAAAATCCACAATTTAAAGAATGATTAAAGTGGTAACCCCACCTTGGTGACTGGAGATCCCAAGAACTTGGTTCAATGGGAAAACTAAGCTTTAAAAGTTCGATTAAGCACTTGTAAATCGTTAACCCATCCCTAGAAGGCAAAACAAGTGCAATAAACTTGTTGGTTGTGGTAAGGTTAAGTCATAAGGACTTTTAATGATAAATTGACTAGGTCAAGAGAGATCACCTATATAAGTGAGAAGTGAGGGCCGCTTCAATGTAACACTTATGAATCCAAAGATGTTGTCCATGGCCAAAAAGGACACAAATAAAGAACGGAATGTGACAGAAGTCATATTGTGTAAATGTCATTGACTAGGTGTACACGAAGGAGGAATAGTTCAAGCGTATCAAGCGTCCACTAGGCATTGGTATATCCGATGATATTTACAAAGGAAGGTTCAAAGTCGCAAACTACCCGTCTGATATATGGTTTCAATTAAACTGAGTACAAGAGTCCGCATTTTCATGTGCATTTGATTTCCACTCATGTGGGGATTGTTGAAATTGGTTTGAGAAGTAATGGTTGATACCTAACTTTGACCAATTTTTTTAGTGACTAATTATTTAATTTTGGAGGAATTAAATATTAAAATAAAATTCTACGTTTCGAGTAGATGAGTGTGGTATATTTAACTTCTCAAAACCATTTAGTGGTGAGTGAGAAATAAAATCCACAAGATAGTCACTTTGAAAAGGGATAATGGATGATGGGAAGGTGAAAAAACACCATCCCACATGGGAATAAGATATTAATTTTATTCAATATATAAGTAAGTGGGTATATAAGAGTGTGCAAGATGAAATAACTATACACATGTGAGGTGTGGTGGGCAGGCCACACGCCACACTGCACATACTTTGACGCCTTGGCCGCCAGCCGCCAGTGGCCGAGGGTCGAGGGGCCGAGTCCGAGCCCGAGCCCGTGCGCCGTGTCCGTGTCCGTGCCCGTGCCCGTGTCCGTGCCCGTGCCCGTGCCCGTGCCCGTGTCCCGACTGGACTGGGCCTAGTTTTGCACAGAAAACATTTTTTTTTGGAGAATAAAAAACAAATAGAGTTGCAACTTAAAAGCTGAAACTGCAGCTTTTATAATGGAACATCACCACTCGCCCACTACTTGGAGTTCTGACATAGTGGTCATTGAAGGAGTGCCCACTACCGGAGGTTACAACCCATTATCCTCGGAGTTACGCCTGCAAAGAAAGAGACCCCAAGACCTGGTTGGAAGTCCTATAAATAGGAGCAATGTTGTTGTTCAGATTACACACTTTTTCATACTCATTTTCTTTCTTGTACTTGCATAGTGTGCTCAGTTTTACACATTTCAGTTCGAAAGGTGCCTTGTAATTTGCAGTGCTGCTATTACAAGGACGAAGCTGTTGTATCTTTGGGGATAACACATCCTGTTAAAAGACTTATACGGGACATGTTTATCTTGCGGATAGAGTTTTTACTCGCCTCAGCTATTCTGCAATTTTCGATTTCTTTGTAATAGTTTGTTACAGTTCCTTGTAATCCAGTTTACAGAAATAAAACACCAGAGATTTCAACACTCTCAAAATTAAACCAATATTCAAACACACACACACACAATTGTTTTTTTCTAATAAACAATTTTAACTCATAAGAACGATCATTTAGACAAATGATCGGAAGGCCGTCACCATTTGTGCTTTTTAATTGATACTCCTCTTCATTCTTTCAATCGATCTGAAGATACTACTCATTTTTTGTTTTATTTTCATTTTATTTGTTCGATTTGAAACCAAGAATGCCCAAAAAGATTTCAGATCTAGTATTTTTGGTTCTAGATATATAACTATATATATATTAAGGGTTTATTTTTGAGATATTAGATTTTTAGGTTTTTTTCGGTGATAAAAAACATCATAATACTATGAAGCACTGAATCGGATATGAGACACATATACGATACGATAAGGGTATGAGAATACGATATATTTTGAAATTTTAAGGATACGGGTACTGTATATATATACATATATATTTTTATTATTGAAAATACAGACGTACTATTAATTGATCCTTATTGTCGTCTATACTTTTGATCGACTATTTTACCGCGTCATTTTGACGGGTAATTATTAATAATATATACATTTTGTATTTTATTTCATTTTATTTAATTACTTGTGATCATGATCATCATTAATTCCATTCCTCATTTATGATCACTTGATTGATCACTATTACTATTTTTGTATTTATTAGTCACCTTAGAATTTTAAGAGACTATTTATTTTAGAGACTTTTACCTTATAGAATTAAGATTTTGATTTAGATTAAGTGATCATGAGACTTACAAGTGATCAAGGCAATCACTAAATATTTTGGAGATTGATATATTTCATCTATTATCATCAAATTTGGGACAAAAAAAAAATATATGGAATTACCATATTGGCCTCATAGTGGACGGCCATGGTGGTATTTTTGGGATAAAAATATCATCCAACTCTTGTACACCTACACCATATATTAGTCATCTTGTGTATAATTATTTCATTAATTCAAACATTATACACATCATCTTATACACCAATTCTTTATTACTATTTTTTCCCAACTTATTCCATTCTTCCCAACATTCTTCTTATTCCTCTCAACATTCCAATTTGACCCATACTTTGACTTGCATTTTATCTCCATGCAAGAGACAAATTACAAGACACAATTTGAACAAAATCATCTCCCCCTCTCTCCATGAAGTGGACGGCCATATGGCCAAATTTTGTCAAAAATTCATCTCATTTTCATCTAACACATTTACTCTCTAGCAAAAATCCTCATCCTTCTCTCTAAGAACTCCCAACTTCTCTCTATTCTTCCTTTCATTTTCTTCTTCTATACTTAGAAAAATTTTCAACATTTTCCTCCTATTCTTCACTAAAAATCGAACCATCATCATACAAGGTAAGAAATTTTAACTTCAATCCATTTTAGGATATCACATGGTTCATCTCTTCCACCTTCTTAACTTAAGTTTGAATTTGGTTTGGAGGTACATTTAGAAGACCATGAAGAATAGAGCTTGACAACATTTTGAAGAAGGACCTCAAGCTTGAAGAAGAAAATAGTAGAGGAAATTAGACTACAAGGTAAGAATTGAGTTCTAGACCCCTTCTTTCCTACTCTTCCTATTTTTTTCAAATTTTAACACCCCTTTTTCATTTTTGAGAAATAGGGGCTGACCTTAGGAGATTTTGGAGTTGAGCCAAAATTTCCAATTTTTGAGCTTCAACTAGTCTCCAAACATCTACTACACAAGGTAAAGTGTAGTCCTTTCATTTCCTTATTTCCTTCTTTTCTCCTTAATTTTTCTCTCATTTTTCTAACTCCAAATTTTGATATTTTCTTGACTTAGGGGCTGACCTAAGAAGCCTCATCCAAAATTGTGAAATTATCCCTTTTATTTCACAATTTCCAAATTTAAGGTGGGTGGAAAAATATTTTCCAACTTTTAGGTGTTTTGATTAAATGCATGTAGAAAATTTGATCATGAGCCTTGAGATATATATGATCTATGTATTGTATGTCAATTTTATATATCAAATCATGAAAATTCTCAAGAGTTGCTCAAAATTATTATTTATTGAATTTTAGGTGCATGCATGTACACTTTAATGTTTTAATTGATGAATTCTTGTATGTATTGGACATGCATGTGTATGATCTTTAAAATCTATGTTTTGGATGACTTATAACCTGGAAAAGTCGAGCATAATTGATTAAATTTCAATTTTGGACTTAAAAATGCAAAAATGAAAAGTTGGTGGACTAAATTGCAAGAAAATAAAAGTTAAAGGACCCCTCTGCAAATTTCGAAATTTGGGACTGTACTCAGGTTCAAAAATGACTTTTGGACATTTTAATAAAGTTTTAAGAGTTTTAAGATAAATAAAACCAACTTTTAAAAGCCTAAGGACTAGATTGTAAAATTTTGAAAGTTTAAGGGCTACTTTGCAATTTTTAAAACTGCACCAGACCTAAACTTTAAAATTTGAAATTTTTACTCTTAAAGTACTGGGAATGACACATTTTAAATGTATTCCAAAAACCCAAGTGTTTAGGGCTTGGAAAGTAATTTTACAAAAATTGAGGGTCTAATGTATAAAATACTAAACTTGAGGACCCAAATGAAATTTCCAGGACTTATGCAGCCCATGAACCTGGAAATACTAACTTAACTATAACTTAATTATATTTTGGACCCAAGGTTCAAATTTCATAATAATTGGACCCCTAAATGCCTTAAAGGCAATTATTTTAAAATGGGACAAAAATGATATTTTCAAAAGTTGAAGGACCTACACATATTTCTTTTAAAAACTGCTTTTGTCCCAATATCCTACCAACCTTAGTGACATTTTCCAACTGGAATCACATTAAAATCCCTTCCGGTTTGTGTGTTCCGAATTTAAAAACTTAAGGTCCGAATTGGCAATTTTTACAAATTTGGGGCCAATGTGAGATTTTTATAAAAACTCGACCTCAGAACTTTAAAAACATGAATCTATGGACACAAATTTTCCTAAAACTGCTTCCCTGAATCAATAATACTGATCGTGTGGTTGATCGCCTGTAATTGTAATTACTTTCCCGCCCCCGAGTCAACTTGGTGTGTTGAGCTCACAAATGAATGGATACGTCGGGGATGGAACCGGCAGCTCGGCCGCTATTCCACTCTTCCGCCCCATCGTCCTAATCCCGCAACTGAGGGACGGAGTTTGTCCAAGGGAAGCGGGTCGTTGTACTTGAGGTATAATCATGATTATGACGATCCGAGCCTCGCCACTCCACTCGTGGATTTTGTCTTTGCCTACGGAGCGATAAGGTGACGGTCTTGGACCATACTTGACCGGGAGTTACAAGGAAGAACGAAGGAATCGCTTTCGATCCACACGATTCCGGAGTTATCGGACCCGTTTTGGTTGGCGCTACAATTCCGTGACGCAACCGCTTACTGTTTTTTGCATTGGTTGGCGCTTACAAATCCGTGACGCAACCATTATTTGCCTTGCATAAGATTGGCGTTACACTTCCGCACGCGATCCTACTGTCTTGACCAATCACATAGTGCGTGTGACCATGAACTCGCTTTTCTTGAACTTATAAATATACTATTGTATTATTTTATCACGACGCTTTGAATCGTGTGTGAATTCACGCATCATACTCATGCGTTTTCATATAACTCGTTTTCTCACATTAACTATATTGCGCCACATTCGCATTACGATCACCCCATCCACCGAGATTTTTTGTCTCATCCCCACCGTTTTCTAACCTTAGATGAGGATTTCGTTGGAGATGCTTTGAACCGCTCGATTGAGACCTTGTACTATGCTTGTTGGATTTACTATTTCTTGTTGTTGATTGGACTCTTTTCTTATATTGTTGTCGGACTTCTGTATTTCGTTCCATTCGGGTTTGTAATTGAGGGGCGTAGGACCCCTTGACTTTAAGTTGCTATTTTGTTGATTTTCGGGTTGTAATTTGGATGATGGATTGTAGACTTTAAGTTGTAACTTGTATCTGTTATTATTTCCGCTACTACTTAGACTCTGTCTCATTGGGTTCCCATTGGTATTTGTCTGGACTGTTTGGTTGTGGTATTTAAGTTGTGGATCGTCGTCGTGTCCCGTTTGGGGCGTGACAGTAAGAGTGGTATCAGAGCTCGGCTAGTAAGATGGAAACTTACACCGAGCTGACCCAGGATAGGACCCTCGGTCTGTGTTTTGGGTAGTACCGCGACTTGACCAATTAAGTGTGAAATCGATTTCCAATTGGCATAGAACCGTCTTATTGATATTTGAACTAAGTTAGAACGCATACTTTGAGATTTCATAGTCATACTTGTCTTGACTTAGTTGATTCTTGACTGACTTTCTTTGTTCATTCTTTCCTTATTCTCTCGTTATCTTTCATCTACATTTGACTGATCCGCCTTAGATTTGTTGATACTTTCCCTACGATATAACTTGCTTTACGTGAATAATTAATGTATTTATTTACTCGCGAATCGCAACTAACGCTTCAAGATACAGAATGGCAAAACATCGAGGACGTGGGAGACCTCGTCGCGTTCCACGAGGAGATGATGATGTACCCAGGGATCGGGTACCCTCTCCGGAATGACCACCACCTCCTCCACCTGCTGTAGGAGACAATCTGACCGCACAAACCTTACAACAAATACTGGTTTTTATGAGGCAACAGGCAGAGCCTCAACCCCGTGCTCCCGAACCCACCAGAGAGGCGAACGATCGCACGTTGGAGCGATTCCTACGGTTCAACCCACCAACCTTCTTGGGAGAGCCGTGTTTGATACATGTTTTTATCTTAATTTTGATGATTTTATTTTATCACCAAAACAATGTTTTTAAAGGTTGACCAAATACTCCTAAATGATTTAAAATGATTTTAATATTTTCCGGAGTATTTTCTCAAAGTTTATTTTCGTCTAAATTGGACAACGCTTTTAATGATTTTACGTTATTGGGTTTTCACTCTCAAACGATGTTTCTAAATGTTGTCCTAATACTTCCGATCGGTTTAAAATGTTTTTACTAAATTTTCGGAGTATTTCTTGAGTTTTATTTTCGACACAAATTGGACAATATTTACGTCTCGTGGTCGACCTGGTCGCCCTATAGGGCAACCCGTGCACTCAAGAAGTTTTTAGAAACAGAAAATGAGACGGAAGAAAAAAAAAGCAGGTCGACGTGCGCCGCGTCGCCGACCAATCGGCCGGCCGACCGCCCAATGGTCGACCGTGCACTGCAAGTTTCTTTTTTTGAAACGACTCAAACCCTTCGTTTTTTTTGTTTAGGGGACCGGTTGAAACAGGGGTCGACCGGTCGAAGCCTTCACGTCGACCGGTCGCCTGTTGTATTTTTCAAAGTGTTCTCTTTAACTCTTATCTCTGTGCGACCGGTGCCTCTATGTATTGACAAAGAAAAATATGACCGTTTGACAAAGGACACATTTCCTTAAATTGTGGGATTGATTTCTAACAGACTATATTCTTGATTTTAATTGTATTTTTCTCAGAGATTTTCAATCCCCAAGAGGAGCCTATGCTTGATCAATCATCTCCTATATATAGAGGAAGTTTTGGAGCAACCAATACAACAATTGAGATACAACACAACAAGATACACTTCAAGCAAACACTTGGTCTTTCATAGTCATTATTCTTGTTGTAAAATTGCCTAGCTTATCACTTTCACATCTTTGAGGTCTAGGCTATTCTTGATTGACTTTGCACTCAAATTGTATTATTCTTTATTGAGTTGTAATCTTGATTTTTGGTTATCATTCAAACACAAGATATCCTTGTGAGTGTTCTTGTGGTAAGAGCACACTTGGATGATTTAGGTGATAGGTACAAGAAGATTGTGGTAATCTTCTTATTTGAGGTGTTGAAGAATTCGGTATTCTTCAAGGTTGAAGATTGTGGTAATCTTCACAAGGTGCCGTTGAAGGAAGATTGTGGTAATCTTCAAAGGAGATTGTGGTAATCTCCAAAGGTGGTGTTGAAGAAGAGTGTGGTGCTCTTCAAGGTGTTGTAAGTTGAATTTGTATTAATTTTGGTAATTAATAAAATTCTTTTTCTTTTCGAAATCCATCCCGGATATACTGGGGTGGTAGAGGATTAGGCCCTAGGTGGGTTGAACCTCTTTAAATCGACGTGTGTTGTTTACATTCCGCACCTTCATTATTTTGTTTGAGCATTCGATTGTTAAAAGAGGACGAAATCGAAAAGATGGAGATAATCTATTCACCCCCCCTCTAGATTATCGTAGCCGCTTGGACTTACAAGCCGGACGATGTGAAAGCAGAAGAATGGATAGAGAAGCTGGAGAATATCTTCAATGCTCTTCAATACTCCGACGAGCAGAGAGTCACACTTTGTATTTATTTCGCCTGGAATCGGCCGCTAGAGACTGGTGGAGGGCGATTGAAAGGAGATGGGAACAGACCGGTAATCGTAACATGGGGAAATTTCTTGGCCGAGTTCAACAAATAGTATATTCCCCAAGTTGTGAAGGAAGTGCGCCGAGATGAATTCCATAGATTGAGGCAAGGGAACTGACGTGGCTCAAGATCTGGTCAACTTCACCGATTGTCCAAGTATGCTCGGGGACAATCGATCAAGAGGATAAGCTTTACAAGTTCACTCGAGGATTGAAACCGGAACTTCGAAATAGTTGTTGATCGTTGAACTGGCAACCTATTCAGCCGCAGTAAAGGCAAAATGCTCTCCGCATTGAGTCGGGATCGAACCGCATTGGGCATGATTCAACGAATAGGCCATCGAACAGTCTTAAGAGGACAGGGGGACAACCATCTAAACTGCCGCTAAGTTTGAAGGGACCAAGCTTAACAAAACAGACAAATGAAAGAGACCAGTGCAAGGAAAGCCGGGTCAAGAGTGTGCACATTGCCGTAAACCGGGATATCTTTGCCGACAAATCGTTGGCGTAAACAAGGAAGGTGTTTGCACTGTGGTAGTAATGTCAAAGACTGCAAGATTGCCAAGTACGATGACCGAACCAAACAGACGCAACCACGAAGTTGAGAAATGGCCAGGGAAATCGGGCAAGGATGCCCGCTCGAGCATTTGCACTAGCCGGACAGGAGGCTCCGGAGGCAACAGACGTGGTGGAAGGTACGCTTCTAGTATCTAACCACTACGCTAAAATATTGTTCGACCCTAGATCAACGCATTCATTTGTTGCACCGCATTTTTTACACAAGCCGCATGCATGCATGGAACATATGCCTATATGCTTAGAAGTGTCAACTCCTATGGGTGCAAGTCAGATAACATATATTATCTATAATGCATGCGAAGTTAAGATTGCTTTGAGATAAACTTTCCTCCCGATTTGATCTTATTACCTATATCCGAATACGACGTGATATTGGGAATGAATCTGTTATCTCCAGACACCATGCACAAATGGACTACCATAACAAGTCCATTAAGCTATGTGAACCGGAAAAACCCGAAGTGGAGATTTCGGGAAGGGCACGAGTTAAGATTGCCCCAATCATTTCAGTAATGAAAGCTAGAAGGGCGATCACTAGAGGGGCTCAGGGGTATACTTGGCGTTTGTAATTAACAAACCCAAGGTTGAGTCACAAAGCAACCAAGTACCTATAGTATCAGCATATACGGATGTATTTCCACAAGAACTCACCACTGTCCCTCCGGATAGGGAAGTCGAGTTCACCATCGAGGTGTTGCCAGGGACTGCCCCGATTGCTAGAACACCGTATAGGATGGCTCCTCCTGAGTTACAAGAGTTGAAAACGCAATTACAAAAACTGATGGAGGTGGGATTTATCCGACCGAGTACGCCTCTCGTGGGGGGAGCACCGTGTTGTTCGTCAAAAAGAAGGATGGCACATTAAGACTATGTATATATTATCGTGGACTTAATAGTGTGACCATCAAGAACAAATATCCCCTCCCGAGGATAGACGAACTATTTGATCAACTTCAAGGAGCAACAATGTACTCAAGTTTGATTTACAACAAGGATATTACCAATCAAGATCCACGAAGGAGACATTTCCAAATCGCATTTCAAACTCGATATGGACACTACGAGTTTGTAGTAATGCCTTTGATCCGATTTAATGCACCAAAGAAGATTTATGGACCGATGCATTGAGTCTTCCAACCTTATTTGGATCAATTCGTAGTGATATTCATTGATGACATACTCGTATACTCTAAGTCCGCAGAGAAGAGCACGAACGCTATCCAAAATCGTTTTAGAGACACTACGAGAGCATAAAGTCGTATGCCAAATTCGACAAGTGCGCGAATTTTGGCTTAGTGAAGTCGCGTTCTTGGGACATATAGTATCCGACACTGGGATTGCAAAGAGATCCTTCAAGGTACAGGACAATGGTTGAATGGAAACAACTTGAGTCTCAGAATCTAATATCGAGTTTCTAGACTAGCCGGGATATTATTGAAGATTTATCCAGGACTTCTCCAAGATAGTCGGACCACTCACTCGACTAACCCGCAAGTCAAGTTTGAGTGGAATGACAAGTGCGAGGCGAGTTTCAAGAGTCAAGAAACGACTTACTACACTCCAAATTAGCCCCTCCAAAGGGAACCGAAAACTTTGTCGCTCAAAGGATGCATCAAAAGAAGGACTAGGAGCAAGTCTGCTAATGAAGGAAGGAAAAGTTATCGCTTATGTATCACGAAAGCTTAAGCCGTATGAGGCCAATTATCCAACGCATGACTTGGAATTGGCAGCGATAGTGTTCGCGTTGAAGAAATGGAGACACTATCTCTACGGAGCAACATTCACGGTTTTCACGGATCATAAGAGCTTGAAGTATCTATTCTCCCGAAAAGACCTCAACTGAGGCAACGAGAGATGGATGGAGTTGATTGAGGACTATCACTTTGATATTCAATACCATCCCTAAAAGCTAACGTCGTAGCGACGCTCTAAGCGAGAAAGGCGAGCTTAGCCGGACTTATGATTCGAGAGTGGGAATCATTAAAAGAGCTGAGCAATTGGAATCGACGAGAACCAATACTCGATTTCATGTGCTAACATTTCGGTTTACACCCAATCTCTTGAATGAGATCAAAGAAGCACAAGAGAAAGATACACATCTTCAAAAACCGAAGGAGAAGATACTTAAAGGAGAAAGATCGGAATTCTCGGTACCGAAGATGGAGTTATCGGTTCCTAATCGAGTGTGTGTACCGAATGACGAGCGATTAGGAATAGAATCTAGTAGAGGCACACCGCTTGAAATACACTATACATCCTGGAGGAAACAAGATGTATAAGGATTTGAAACGGAGTTATTGGTGGGTAAACATGAAGAACCAGGTAGCGAGTTCGTTGCGAGATGTTTGACTTGTCAACGAGTAAAAGCGAACACCAACGACCATCCGGTTTACTACAACCGTTGAGAATTCCCGAGTGGAAATGGGAACATATAACGATGGACTTCGTGACGGATCTACCAAGGACCAGAGGAGGCCATGATGCTATCTGGGTAGTTGTAGACCGACTCAAGAAATCTGCATACTTTTTACCCATCAAGAAAACTGATAGCTTGCAGAAACTTGCACAGACTTATATCCGAGAAGTCATTCGACTGCATGGAGTACCAGTCGATATAGTATCCGACAGAGACCCGAGTTTTGTCTCCAGATTTTGGAAGTGTTAGATAAATGTTTTTATCATGATTTTGATGATTATGTTCGATTTTGTTCAAATGAGTTTTTAAAACCAAAACAATGTCCCTAAATGATGTCTAAATACTTCCGATCAACTTAAAATGTTTTTACTATTTTTCGGAGTATTTTTTGGAGTTTATTTTCGATAAAATATTGGACAACACATTTGTTTCAGGCTTGACCGGTCGCCCTATAGGGCAACCCGTACCTGAGTTGAGCTAAGAAACAGAAAATGGGGCGTAAGAAAAATAGGGCAAGCGGCCGGTCGACCGAGGTGGTGGTCGACCGTGGCGGGGCGACTGTGCACAGGAGTTGGATTTTTGTTCCGGACTTCTCTATTTCGTAAATTCTTCAAGTCCAACCGGTCACAGCTAAGGGCGACCGGTCGCACCCCCCTCCGACCGGTCCCCCTGTGTAAAAATTCGCAGAATTCAATTTCAATCTTATCTCTGCGCGACCGGTCGAACCCCTTGTTTATCAGCAAACTATCCGTTGCGTTTTTAGACAGCTTTTCCCTATTTTGTGGGATTGATTTCTAACAGCTATATTGATCATTTTAAATGGTTTCTTTTGCAGCAAATCACTCCCCAAGGAGGAGCCAATGTCTGGAAATGAAAGCCAAGTCCTCTCCTATAAATAGAGGCTTCATTCAAGCAACAAGACACAGCACTATATACAAGCAAAGAGCAATTGAGCAAACACTTTCATATATCTTGTTGTATAAGCCTAAGCACTTTCACTTGCACAAATTTGAGGTCTAGGCTTTCAATTCTTGATTACACTTGTACTCATATTGTATCAATCATTATTGAGTTGTAATCTTGTTTTTGGTCATCATTCAACACAAGACATCCTTGTGAGTATTCTTGAGGTAAGAATACACTTGGGTGATCTAGGTGATAGGTGTTTGAAGGTTGTGGTAATCTTCAAAGGTTTTGTAAGAGGGTTGTGGTAATCCTCTAGGTGTTGAAAGAGGGTCGTGGTAATCCTCAACGTGTTGTATTAATTTTTGGTAAATTAATAAAATATTTTTTTCTTTTTGTAATCCATCCCGGATATACTCGGGTGGTAGTAGATTAGGCCCTAGGTGGGTTGAACTACTATAAATCGACGTGTGCTATTTATTTTCCGCATTTAGCATTTTATCTTTGCTTGAGTTTTTCAAAAAAGAGGGCAAAATCTGAAAAACCGGATAATCTATTCACCCCCTCTAGATTATTGTAGCCACTTGACTAACAAGTGGTATCGAGAGCCAAACTCTTTGGCTAGCTCGCCCGAAAGTTAAGAGGAAAGATCGATGGCTACAAATGATGCTCATCTCACCACCGCGCCTCCATAAATAAGCCACCGCTATTCGACGCCAACAACTACGCATTTTGGAAAGACCGTATGGAGTGCTTCCTACAAGGGTGCGGGTTCGACATTTGGAATGTGGTCACTGAAGGAGTTGATCAACCAACAAAGAAATCGGAGGATGGCACCTTGGCTCCTAAACCTTTCAAGGAGTTTGATGAAAACGACAAAAAGGCTTTCTCTCTAAACGGTAAGGCCTTAAATATTTTGCATTGTTCTCTTACCGCCACCGAGTACAATCGTATAAGAGGCATAAGGTCGGCACATAAGCTTTGGGAAAAATTGGAGACAATTTATGAAGGGACTTGTTAAGTTGGTATTTTACCAACTTATTTGAGTATTTTAGATTAGAATTTGGTTTTATTTTGGGTGTTTTTAGAGTCTTTAGAGTCCAATTTATTTCAAATAGTGTCGATGAAGAGTCACTACAGATTTGGTAGCCGAGAAATGAAGAAAACGATGAAAAACGGCGCGAAGAAAGAAGAAATCGCGTGTGAGAAAGGAAAAAATCGCACTTTGACCCAGGATCGGGGCGAGCGCTGCAGCTTCTGCCTTACTGGCGCCACAAACGCGTGGCGGCGTGCGAGCTTGGAGTGAACATTTGGGCGCGCCGCAGCTTAACGCCTGAAGGCATAGCCGGCCGGCCAAGAAATGGTCGATGCGGGGGCGCTGCAGCTTAACGCCCGGCAAGCGCGCAGCGCCGGCGACAACCTCACTTGAAGCCGCTTGGCCGCAGTCGCCTGTGCGATAAAATGGAACGTAATTGCTGGGCGCCAGCCGCCATGCGCTGGTGCTTAGCGCCGGGGCGAAAAAAATCCTATGTTCACCTACCACCTTCTTGACTTTTGTGTACTATAAATACCATCCTTGGGGCTTGAAATGGGGGCATCTTGGAACCCTTGGAAGACAATAAAAACAGCTACAAGACAAGGAAGAAGGATTTGAGCACTTTGAGAAGAATTTGGAGAAGAAGATTGGAGGCTTCTATCATCTAGAAATAGAGAAGATCCCTCAACTCTTGTTCTTATTTTGTTGCTTTCTTCATATCTTGTAAGATGTATTGTTGTATTTTCTTGGATTCATTTTCTTCAATCATGAGCTAAACACTATAATTCTAGAGGATTGATGTAATCTATGTTTGAACTTATGTTTTGAGATTGTGGTTTGTCAATCTAGATCTATCAATTTATTTGTGCTATTTGGATCTATTGCTTCTAAATTACTTGATCAATAATTTAGATTGTTTGGTGTATTTGATTTGACACTTGAGAGAGGTAATTGAATACATGACCTTGGAATAGCATAACCTAGGATTTCATAGAATTGAGAGATTTGTGAATCCTTTGAAGTCATTTATCAAGATTCATAGCTTTTATTGAGATTTTGATTGGTGATTTTTATAGAGATATTGATTTCCCAATTGAATCTAAAATCATTGGCACTTGAGAAAGGGAATGATTATTGTAGAAATCTTGACTTATAAATTGATAATTGATGATTGATAAACCATATTGACAACATAAGGGATAACTAGATTCATCATACCTCTAGAATTCATTTAATCAATTGGATAAACTCATTGATATTTTCATAGTCTTAATTTATTTTTAGTATTTTTAGTATAATCAACTCCATCAAATATTGAATTTCTAAATAAAGTTAGACTACTATATTATAGTACTTAGCAATAATTCGATAATTATTCCCTGTGGATTCGACAACCTTACTACTCTATATTAAAACTTGACACCGTAGACTTGCGGTTAGAAAAATCCTCTAACATGACTAAGAAGGTCAAGCAAGAAAGAAAAACCATGCTTGTTAAAGACTTCGAAAACTTTAACATGTATGATGGCGAAAGCATCTCCAAAATGGTGGAAAGGCTTGACAATATCGTCAATCCTCTTGTGGCCCTCGGCAAAGTCATTTTCGAAGAAGACAAGGTGACCAAAGTATTAAATGCTCTTCCCGGCTCATGGTCCGAAAAGGTAACGGCAATCACGGAGGCACAAAATCTTGAGACACTCAAGTTTGACGAGCTTATTGGAAATCTACTCATCTATGAAGTTTATCTCAAGGAGAGGAAAAATTCCAAACCATCCACAAATCAATCGGGTATGCAAATTATTCCTAAAGGTCTTGCTTCTTCTTCTAATAATGCATACTATGATAATGATGATGATGATGAGGAGACGGCCGCACTTGTTCGAAAATTTGCAAAATTTGTGAATAAAAATAAAGCAAGAAAACCAAGAGATAATGCTTGCTTTAAATGCGGAAAACTCGGGCACTTCATTGCCGATTTCCCGAAGCTCGATGAAGAAGAGCAAAAGAAAAAGAAGCCTTTCACAAAAAAGAAGGCTTTAAATGCGGAAGTCAAAACATGGGATGAACTACTCGAAACAACCGATGAGGAAGGAGAAACCGAACACGGTCTCATGGCCATAGACGATGAAAACAATGAGGTACACTCAAATTCTTCTACTTCCTCTATAGTTGATGACTTGCAATGTGATTTTGATGAATTGCAAATTGAGTTTCAAAACTTAATTGTTAAATACAAAAATTTGAAAAAGGAGCATAAGGAGCTTAAGGTTGAAAAGGAAAAATTATTTACCTCTATGAATCTCTAGACAAAGCTCATGCTCTTACTCTTACTAGAATTCATTCTCTTGAAACCGAAAAGGAATCGCTCACAAAAGATATTGAATGTTTGAAAAATGATATGCATCGTTTCAACATAAGTACGGATAAAGTCAAAAAAAATTTAGATGCACAAAGAGGTGAGCATTCCAAATCGGGACTTGGTTATAAGCCATTTCAAAGTGTTTTTAAGAAAAAAAACCAAGGTCCGACTTTTGTACGTGCTAATAATTATAATACTCCTACTTGTTTTTATTGTGGCAAAGTTGGACATTATGCTAATAGTTGCAAATTGAGAAATAGCTCAAGACATGTTTGGAGACCCAAAGGTCTCAAGACTAACCCCCATGGACCCCAAAATTATAGGGTACCTAAAAGAAATTCTTTTGTAGGTAATAGGGGCTATAACAACATTGGAAGATTCAAAATGGCTCGTGGACAGCGGATGTTCACGCCATATGACCGGGAGGAGAGAACTTTTTACCAACATCAAGCTCCAAGAAGAGGGTATGGTCATGTTCGACAATGGCAAAGGAAAAATTCTTGGAAACGGAGAAATTGGTAACTCTTTTTTCTCTCTTAGTAATGTTCTTTTAGTTGAAGGGCTTAAGTTTAATTTGATAAGTGTTAGCCAACTTTGTGATTCAAAATATGATGTTTCCTTTAATAAAGAATAATGCCTTATACTTAAAAATGGTGAAATTATTTGTGAAGCAAATAGAAAAGGCAATCTTTACAAAATTTGTACAAGTGATTTGGTTAGTCAAAATATTTCTTGTTTAGTGGCCAATAATGATTTAACTAGCTTATGGCATAGGCGACTTGGACATGTTGGATACAAGAATTTGAAAAATATTTACAAAAACCAACATGTGAAAGGATTACCCAAATTGAGTTTTGAAAATCTTGGCTTATGTGATACTTGTCAAAAGAACAAATTAGTTAAAAGTAGTTTCAAGCCCAAAAACGAAATTTCCACAACCAAACCCCTACAAATGCTTCACCTTGATTTGTATGGGGATATTGGTACGGCTAGTCTAAGTGGAAAACATTACACTTTTGTTATCGTCGATGATTTTTCTAGATATACTTGGGCTCTTTTTCTTACCAATAAAAGCGATGCCGTTAATGAGTTTGTTAAGTTGTGTAGACTTATTGAGAATGAAAAAGAAGACACTATCAAGTCTATTCAAGCGATCGAGGTGGAGAATTTGACGGTGAATTTAGAGTATTTTGTGAAACCAAAGGATATGCTCATAATTTCTCGCTCCAAGGACACCTCAACAAAATGGAGTAGCCGAACGGAAAAATCGGACATTACAAGAAATGAGTCCCATGCTCAATGAATTTTCACTTCCAAAATATTTTTGGGCCAAGTCGTAAGTACCGCTTGCTATGTCATTAATCGAGTTTATATTCGTCTAAAATGAATAAAACTCCATATGAGCTTTGGAAAGGTAGAACTCCAAATATTAGTTATTTCAAAATATTTGGTTGTAAATGCTTTATTTTGAATACCAAAGATCAATTGGACAAACTTGATCCTAAGGCCGATGAAGGGATATTTATGGTATATTCAACAAAAAGCAAAGCATATCGGGTTTACAATAAGACTAGTGGAGTTGTTGAAGAATCCATCCATGTTAAATTCAATGAAGCTTCGGGAGTTGAAAGAATTCCTAATGATGAAAGTGATGAAGAGGATATTATTGAACAAATTGTTCAAATTGATGATCAACCGTCTACATCAAATGATCAACCGTCCACTTCAAATGGTCCTCAAGAAGATAGAGGTGATATCTCGGATCTTCCCGTTGCATTGAAATTTAAGGGAGATCACCCAAAAGATCTTATTATTGGTGATCCCCTTGACAAAGTGATGACTCGGAGAAAATTTGCCGAGAAAGCTCTTATTTCTCAAAAAGAGCCTAAAAATGCTAAAGAGGCTATTGAGGATGAGGATTGGTTCCTAGAGATGCAAGAGGAGTTGAATCAATTTGAAAGAAATGATGTATGGGAATTGGTACCTTGTCCTCCTTCTCAAACCATTATTGGTACAAAATGGGTATTCCGAACAAACTTGATGATCAAGGCAATATTGTTCGAAATAAGGCAAGGTTAGTAGCTCAAGGGTATTGTCAAGAAGAAGGTATTGACTATGATGAAACTTTTGCACCCGTAGCACGTTTAGAAGCTATTCGTATTTTACTTGCCTATTCTCGTTTTAAAAATTTCAAACTTTACCAAATGGATGTTAAATCCGCTTTCTTAAATGGTATTATTCAAGAAGAAGTCTATGTAAAACAACCTCCGGGTTTGAAAATTTTTCTAGGCCTAATGATGTTTATAAACTTAAAAAGGCCTTGTATGGTTTAAAACAAGCACCCCCGTGCATGGTATGATAGACTTAGTTCTTTTCTTTTACAAAATGGTTTTATAAGAGGTAAAGTTGATACAACTCTATTTGTTTTTGAAAAAGGGCAAGATTGTTTACTTGTGCAAATTTATGTTGATGATATTATCTTTGGTGCTACTAATGATTCTTTGTGCAAGAAATTCTCTAAGTTGATGCAAGGAGAATTTGAAATGAGCATGATGGGGGAGCTCAACTTCTTTCTTGGACTCCAAATTAAGCAATGTCAAGAAGGTATTTACATTTCACAATCTAGGTATACAAAAGAACTTTTGAAAAAGTTCGGCATTGAAGAAGGAAGAACCGTCTCTACTCCCATGGCAACAAATATCAAAATTGACAAAGATGAGAAAGGCAAGTCCGTGGATGAATCAAAGTATCGAGGTATGATTGGTAGTTTACTTTATTTAACCGCTAGTAGACCGGACATTCTTCATGCCGTATGCCTATGTGCTCGTTTTCAAAGCAATCCCAAAGAATCTCATGTGAGTGTCGTTAAAAGGATTTTTCGATATTTGAAAGGCACTATTCAATATGGTCTATTTTATCCAAAGAATGAAAATTTTTGTCTTAAAGGTTATAGTGATTCGGATTATGTGGGAAATATTGATGATCGGAAAAGTACTTCCGGATCATGTCAATTTTTAGGCGATTGCCTAGTTTCTTGGTTTTCAAAGAAGCAAAACTGTGTTTCTCTTTCAACGGCCGAAGCCGAATATATTTCCGCCGCATTTTGTTGTACTCAACTTCTTTGGATGAAACAAACCTTAGCGGATTACAAATGCTCTTTTGAAAACGTACCTATCTTTTGTGATAATATATCCGCTATAAATATTGCTCAAAACGCGGTTCATCATAATCGTACTAAACATATTGAGATTCGACATCATTTTCTAAGGGATTGTGTTTCAAAACGTAAAATTGAGATATCTTTTGTACCATCTCAAGATCAATTAGCGGACATTTTTACTAAACCGCTATCTTCCGAGACTTTTTCATCAATACGAGCTCGGTTAGGTATAATGCATATTGAATGAAGCTTACGTTTGCATTTTGCATGTTTTTAAAACTTTGGGGCGAAAAATCGGATTTTTGGTTGAAAATTCGGATTTTGGAAAAACTGACAGACAGTGGGCTGAAAGGGTTGAGGGCAACCGGTTGCCCTCAACGCGGACCGTCGCCCTCAACCACGACCGGTCGCCCTAAGCAAAATTTTGGATTAAAATGGTTCTGTCTTCAACATTCGCAACTCTAACATATTTTGGCCATTTTTCGTCCCCTTTGCCAAATTTTCACATATTTCATTCAAAAATGGTTTTCATGCATTTTTTCACAACATGGACATTATATAGCATGATCATCATCATTATGGCTCATCTTTTCCGATCAAATGGTAAGAATTTCTCTTCTTTTGCTCAATTGGGTTGAACCTTATGGTATATTTCTTGATCTTTCTTGCATATGATTTTGATGAGCTTATCTATTATGTTAAATTGTATTATGATTGAGGTGAATTGGTGATAAAAAATTTTGGCTTGAAACATTTACAAGGGTTATATACAACCTCTTTTATTTTTCACGCACACAAAGTGTTCGATGAAATGTCGCAATGAAAATTTCCACTTTTACATGATTCTCTTGCTTTCAAAAGTCTCCTACATCTATTGAGATCATGTTTTGCCTAATAAAACAAGCGTATGAACTCTTCATGATACTTTTCTCCCATTTTCCTTGGATTTTTACGCTCTAATTGCTCAACGGTTCATAAACCGTCCCTTTGGCGCACTTTGATATTATTGTATGGTGTTTTCACCATTCTAACATTCTTTTTGATGATTCCAAAGGGGGAGAAACAGGATATTGCCTCGTTAGCTCAAGAATTGCTAATAAAAGCTCGCAATAAAAAAAGTTATTGGCTCGTTAGCTCAAGAATAGCTAATAAAAGCTCGCAATAAAAAGCTATTGGCTCGTTAGCTCAAGAATAGCTAATAAAAGCTCGCAATAAAAAGCTATGGCTTCTTAAAGCCAAGAATACCTAGTCCATGGCTTGAATTTTGGATTCAAATGAAATTGACTATAAGTATTGTGACAGGGGGAGCTTCTTAGCTCATGATGCATCTTATATAAGCTTGTGCTTCTATCTTTTAATAATCGTATGTTGATATGCTCATAGATAGGGGGAGCTTTTTATGAAATACTTCTAACGGATAGTTTTCTTGTAAAACCGGAAAATTTTATTTGTTTTTCAAATCGTCCTCAAGAAAATTGTTTTGGTTTGTAATCATCAAAAAGGAGGAGTTTGTTAGATAAATATTTTTATCATGATTTTGATGATTATGTTCGATTTTGTTCAAATGAGTCTTTAAAACCAAAACAATGTCCCTAAATGTTGTCTAAATACTTCCGATCAACTTAAAATGTTTTTACTATTTTTCGGAGTATTTTTTGGAGTTTATTTTCGATAAAATATTGGACAACACATTTGTTTCAGTTTCGACCGGCCGCCCCATAGGCAACCCGCACTGAGTTGAGTGAGAAACAGAAAATGGGGTGTAAGAAAAATAGGGCGGGCGACCGTCAACCAGTGGTCGACCGGTGTGGGAGACTGTGCACTGAGTTGGATTTTGTTCCAGACTTCTCTGTTTCGTAAATTCTTCAAGTCCAACCGGTCACACTAAGGGCGACCGGTCGCACTCCTCCGACCGGTCCCCTATGTAAAAATTCGCAGAATTCAATTTCAATCTTATCTCTCGACGGCACGTCGAACCCTTGTTTATCAAAGAAACTATCCGCTATGCGTTTTGCATGACTTTTTCCCTATTTTGTGGGATTGATTTCTAACAGCTATATTGATCATTTTAAATGGTTTCTTTTGCAGCAAATCACTCCCCAAGGAGGAGCCAATGTCTGGAAATGAAAGCCAAGTCATCTCCTATAAATAGAGGCTTCATTCAAGCAACAAGACACAACACTATATACAAGCAAATAGCAATTGAGCAAACACTTTCATATATCTTGTTGTATAAGCCTAAGCACTTTCACTTGCACAAATTTGAGGTCTAGGCTTTCAATTCTTGATTACACTTGTACTCATATTGTATCAATCATTATTGAGTTGTAATCTTGTTTTTGGTCATCATTCAACACAAGACATCCTTGTGAGTATTCTTGAGGTAAGAATACACTTGGGTGATCTAGGTGATAGGTGTTTGAAGGTTGTGGTAATCTTCAAAGGTGTTGTAAGAGGGTTGTGGTAATCCTCTAGGTGTTGAAAGAGGGTTGTGGTAATCCTCAAGGTGTTTTATTAATTTTTGGTAAATTAATAAAATCTTTTTTTCTTTTTTGAAATCCATCCCTGGATATACTTTGGGGTGGTAGTAGATTAGGCCTGGTGGGTTGAACTACTATAAATCGACGCGTGTGTTATTTACTTTCCGCATTTAACATTTTATCTTTGCTTGAGTTTTTCAAAAGAGGGCAAAATCAAAAACCGGATAATCTATTCACCCCCTAGATTATTGTAGCCACTTGGACTAACAGGGAAGTGCTTGCACGAGGAATCGGGTACCTCGCTAAGTTTCAAAGACAAAGAAGACATCCACAAATCGATGGACACCGAGCGAACAATTCAAACCCTTGAAGATATCTTTGCGAGCCCGCACTTGGATTTTCAAGGGAGTTGGGATTCACACTTACCATTAGCCGAGTTCGCCTGCAATACAGCTTATCAAGCCACGATTGGGATGGCACCCTATGAGGCATTGTATGGGCGAAAATGTAGATCCCCACTACACCGGGAGATTGATGACCAATGGACTCCGAAAGAGAAACGAAAGTCGCCCTCGATTCCAATGGTCGACTTAGTTCGAGAGGCCATGGAGAAGGTCAAGTCGATCAAGGAGCGGATTCGCACATGGCTCGAGCCGCCAAAAGAGTTACGCGGACAAGAGAAGAAAGGATTTGGAATTTGAAGTCGGTGATGAAGTATTTCTCGACTCTCACCACGGAAAGGAATGATCAATCCACGAGAAAGGAGGCAAGTTGAGCCCGAGATATGTTGGACCTTACAAGATTTTTCTGAGAGGATCGGGAAGTTAGCCTACTGCATCGAGTTACCAAAGACCCTATGCGGGAATGCACGATGTATTCCACGTGTCGAGACCGAAGAAGTATCAACCGATCCCGAGCATATCATCACTCAAGATACTCCTCCTCTAATGGAAAATCTATCCTACACCGAGGCCGATCCGGATCATTGATCGCCAGACACGACAATTGCGTAAGAGAGAAATTCGATGGTTAAAGTGGTGTGGCGTAACCACAACCGAGACGAAGACGCAACGTGGGAGATGGAAGAAGACATAAGAAATCAATATCCGAACTATTCAAGAGAATCTGGGGACCAAATTCTTTTAAGGAGGGGAGGATGAAGCCCCGATTTTTCCGAGCTATTAATTGATCCTTGTTGTCGCCTATATACTTTTGATCGACTATTTTACCGCGTCATTTTGACGGGTAATTATTAATAATATATACATTTTGTATTTTATTTCATTTTATTTACTTGTGATCATGATCATCATTAATTCCATTCCTCATTTATGATCACTTGATTGATCACTATTACTATTTTTGTATTTATTAGTCACCTTAGAATTTTAAGAGACTATTTATTTTAGAGACTTTTACCTTATAGAATTAAGATTTTGATTTAGATTAAGTGATCCTGAGACTTACAAGTGATCAAGGCAATCACTAAATATTTTGGAGACTGATATATTTCATCTATTATCATCAAATTTGGGACAAAAACAAATATATGGAATTACCATATTGCCCTCATAGTGGACGGCCATGGTGGTATTTTTGGGATAAAAATATCATCCAACTCTTGTACACCTACACCATATATTAGTCATCTTGTGTATAATTATATCATTAATTCAAACATTATACACATCATCTTATACACCAATTCTTTATTACTATTTTTTCCCAACTTATTCCATTCTTCCCAACATTCTTCTTATTCCTCTCAACATTCCAATTTGACCCATACTTTGACTTGCATTTTGTCTCCATGCAAGAGACAAATTACAAGACACAATTTGAACAAAATCCTCTCCCCCTCTCTCGATGAAGTGGACGGCCATATGGCCAAATTTTGTCAAAAATTAATCTCATTTTCATCTAACACATTTACTCTCTAGCAAAAATCCTCCTCCTTCTCTCTAAGAACTCCCAACTTCTCTCTATTCTTCCTTTCATTTTCTTCTTCTATACTTAGAAAAAAATTCAACATTTTTCTCCTATTCTTCACTAAAAATCGAACCATCATCATACAAGGTAAGAAATTTTAACTTCAATCCATTTTTGGATATCACATGGTTCATCTCTTCCACCTTCTTAACTTAAGTTTGAATTTGGTTTGGAGGTACATTTAGAAGACCTTGAAGAATAGAGCTTGACAACATTTTGAAGAAGGACCTCAAGCTTGAAGAAGAAAATAATAGAGGAAATTAGACTACAATGTAAGAATTGAGTTCTAGACCCCTTCTTTCCTACTCTTCCTATTTTTTTCAAATTTTAACACCCCTTTTTCATTTTTGAGAAATAGGGGCTGACCTTAGGAGATTTTGGAGTTGAGCCAAAATTTCCAATTTTTGAGCTTCAACTAGTCTTCAAACATCTACTACACAAGGTAAAGTGTAGTCCTTTCATTTCCTTATTTCCTTCTTTCTCCTTAATTTTTCTCTCATTTTTCTAACTCCAAATTTTGATATTTTCTTGACTTAGGGGCTGACCTAAGAAGCCTCATCCAAAATTGTGAAATTATCCCTTTTATTTCACAATTTCCAAATTTAAGGTGGGTGGAAAAATATTTTCCAACTTTTAGGTGTTTTGATTAAATGCATGTAGAAAATTTGATCATGAGCCTTGAGATATATATGATCTATGTATTGCATGTCAATTTTATATATAAAATCATGAAAATTCTCAAGAGTTGCTCAAAATTATTATTTATTGAATTTTAGGTGCATGCATGTACACTTTAATGTTTTAATTGATGAATTCTTGTATGTATTGGACATGCATGTATGATCTTTAAAATCTATGTTTTAGATGACTTATAACCTGGAAAAGTCGAGCATAATTGATTAAATTTCAATTTTGGACTTAAAAATGCAAAAATGGAAAGTTGGTGGACTAAATTGCAAGAAAATAAAAGTTAAAGGACCCCTCTGCAAATTTCGAAATTTGGGACTGTACTCAGGTTCAAAAATGACTTTCTGACATTTTAATAAAGTTTTAAGAGTTTTAAGATAAATAAAACCAACTTTTAAAAGCCCAAGGACTAGATTGTAAAATATTGAAAGTTTAAGGGCTACTTTGCAATTTTTAAAACTGCACCAGACCTAAACTTTAAAATTTGAAATTTTTACTCTTAAAGTACTGGAATGACACATTTTAAATGTATTCCAAAAACCCAAGTGTTTAGGGCTTGGAAAGTAATTTTACAAAAATTGAGAGTCTAATGTGTAAAATACTAAACTTGAGGACCCAAATGAAATTTCCAGGACTTATGCAGCCCATGCACCTGGAACTACTAACTTAACTATAACTTAATTATATTTTGGACCCAAGGTTCAAATTTCATAATAATTGGACCCCTAAAAGCCTTAAAGGCAATTATTTTAAAATGGGACAAAAATAATATTTTTAAAAGTTGAAGGACCTACACATATTTCTTTTAAAAACTGCTTTTGTCCCAATATCCTACCAACCTTAGTGACAGTTTCCAACTGGAATCACATTAAAAGCCCTTCCGGTTTGTGAGTTCCGAATTTTAAAAACTTAAGGTCCGAATTGGCAATTTTTACAAATTTGGGGCTAATGTGAGATTTTTATAAAACCTCGACCTCAGAACTTTAAAAACCTGAATCTCTGGACAATTTGGAGAATTTAGGAACTAACCTCATAATTTTTCAAGGTCAGGATATTTAATTATTCAATTTTTAACCCCAAAAGTGTTAGTTTTTACAAAACGGGGCTAAATTACAATTTTCCTTTTATAAAGGACCTAACTCAAATTATTTTCTCTTTTACTAAAATAGCCCTGGACCCGCTGACTTGGAGATTTAATTAAAGTATTTTATTTTCTCAAAACCCTTGACTTATCGAATCAATTTGACCGATTAATACCCGATCGCGGAGCGACTTCCTCGCCTTGCGATTTTGAATCTATAACGGGACTTATGTTCCACCTAATCTTTCAAGATATCGAAGATTGCTTATCCTTCCGATGATCATCTTCATCCAAATACTCCACCAACGCCATAATTGCCACTCGCATTTTTCAAAAATTTTCCTAAAACTGCTTCCCTGAATCAATAATACTCGATACTCATTGCTGGTTGATCGCTGTAATTGTAATTACTTTCCGCTGAGTCAACTTGGTGTGTCGAGCTCACGACTCGGAATGGATACGTCGGGGATGGAACCGGCAGCTCACCGCTATTCCACTCTTCCGGCCCCATCGCCCTAATCCCGCAACCGAGGGACGGTTTGTCCAGGGAAGCGAGTCGTAGTATCGAGGTATAATCATGATTATGACAGATCCGAGCCTCGCCACTCCACTGTGGATTTTGTCTTTGCCTACGGAGCGATAAGGTGCCGGTCTTGGACCATACTTGACCGGGAGTTACAAGGAAGAACAAAGGAATCGCTGTCGATCCACACGATTCCGGAGTTATCGGACCCGTTTTGGTTGGCGCTACAATTCCGCATTAAACCGCTACCTTTTGCATTGGTTGGCGCTACAAATCCGTACGCAACCATTATTTGCCTTTGCATAGGATTGGCGTTACACTTCCGCACGCGATCCTACCTGTCTTGGATCAATCACATAGTGCCTGCGTGTGACCATGAACTGTTTTCTTGAATCGTATAAATATACTATTGTATTATTTTATCACGACGCTTGCGAATCGTGTGTGAATTCATGCATCATACTCACGCGTTTTCATATAATCTGTTTTCTCACATTAACTATATTGCGCCACACTCGCATTACGATCACCCCATCCACCGAGATTTTTGTCTCATCCCCACCGTTTTCTAACCTTAGATGAGGATTTCGTTGGAGATCTTTGAACCCGCTCGGATTGAGACTTTGTACTACGCTTGTTGGATTTACTATTTCTTGTTGTTGATTGGACTTTTCTTATGTTGTTGTCGGACTTTTGTATTTCGTTCCATTCGGTTTGTAATTGAGGAGCGTAGGACCCTTGACTTTAAGTTGCTATTTTGTTGATTTTCGGGTTGTAATTTGGATGATGGATTGTAGACTTTAAGTTGTAACTTGTATCTGTTATTATTTCCGCTGCTATTTAGACTCTGTCTCATTGGGTTCCCATTGGTATTTGTCTGGACTGTTTGGTTGTGGTATTTAAGTTGTGGATCGTCGTCGCGTCCCGTTTGGGGCGTGACATACTAAGTATAATTAGAAAAATAATGTTTCAAGCATAAAAAACCAAAATTTCATAAGTACTCAAATGTGATTATTCAAAAAAAAATATATAGTGAAATGAGATAACTCACATAGACACGCAAAAAAATGAGCAACATAATAAATTTTATATTTTTTCATGTGTAGATATATCCATTGAGTATCCACGAAGTATCGGATAAATCATCATATCAGATATGTATCCGATACGGGTACGACATCCACAAAGAAGTGTCCGTGCTTCCTAGATCATACAATACCTGGTTTTATTTTGATTTTTGGGGCCTTTTTTAATACAAAAATTGGATCTCTAATATTTCTATCAAGACACACTGGTGCAAGTGGAGTCATTACAACGAACACCAATCAAATGCATATGGACTTCATATCCAATCCTGAACAATTTTGTACGCGTTTTTTTGATTTTTAGGGCGTTTTATAAGAGTAAAAACTTTTTTAAATATATATACATAGATACAGATCTATAATTTTTTTCTAAATTTTAGTATATTTGATTAATTTTATTTGTTTATAAATACATTTGATATAGATTACATTGATTTAACTGATTAAGATTAAAACATATATTATGTGTATTTAAAACTATTACATTAGAGTTTTATGTTCTTCTAATTTTACTAATTTTTTCGATCATATATAATAAAACTACTTATTTGCATTTTTTTTTAATTTCATACAGATAAATAAGACAAAATATAAAGTAGAAGATAACATTTCCTAATATAAGTAACATATTACAATTCCTGTTTTTCCTCACTCAATTGGTAGTTTATTTCAAAATTAATTGTTTAACAATTTTAATATTTCTTATTTCCAGAAAAAAAAAGATAATTAATAAAAAGACAATTTGAAGTATAGACTACACTTTTCCAATTTCTAATTATTTTCATCTTTGTTATTAACAGATTACGGTAAGGCGAAACCAAGGTATCCGATACTTATGTAAGTGATATAAATAACAAAAATGCCTGACATTAAATAAAAATAAAAGTTAAAACATATCAAAATATAAAATCCCAAATATGGAAATAGATATTAAATTCATCCAAAATCCGAACATATTATACATACACGTCCAATCTGGGAAACCCCCATATTTAATTCGAACTCATCATAAAAAAATCACATACTACATATTCATTCCTTCTTGGCCTTGTTTCGACCTTCATCCTCTTGTCCGTCCCAATAGATGAAAATTCCTCAATGAGAGACCTATTCACCCTCTAATTGCATGAATTCTTGATCCTAATAGGAAAAAAGGAAGTAGATTTGTAATACCCATATATTATCTATAATGATTATGATATTTCAATAATGTAAATTTTGATTATTAATTATTTTACACGATATTAATGATTTATCTAGTGTTACAACAGGTGACAGACACATGACATCGGTGTGCTTGGAAGTTCATGTTAAAAAAAAATTGGTATATATATATATATATCTAAGTATAATACTATACGTGGACCAAAAATTTTTATTTAATGAGTGTGAATTATAGCTATTTTAGTATACTAAATATTAGATTACTAGAAGTAATTGTTTGTATGTTCAAACTCTCATGTAATGATTTAAATGGAATTTAATTTCTATTTTTATTGTCATGAAAATTAAATAATTTTGAACATAAACTTGTGGATCTTTTTCTTAGCTTTCTAAAGTGGTAAAGATCATATTATTTGAATTTCTAGATCAAAAGTTATGCTTAAAATACAAAAGTATATCACAATGTGAACCTGTGACAGCACACGAATTCAATCTTGTCATGCATTTTTCACCCTTACATAAATTCTTTCTCATAATATGGCAAACACAAAAGTTATAGCCACATGTCTTAGATTTCTATAGACATAAAATGCACGTTTTTCTGATATATACACCAAGAGATATGGTCATAATACTACAGCTGGTCCAAACCAGAAAATTAATGTGGCAGCTTGATATTTTTGAATATAAGTGAGCTATACACCTAGATTTTTAATTGGCTAGTTCTTCTTTTGATTTTTCTACTGCTAATACACAAGTAAACAAATATTTTTCATAGATTTCACACATATTAGCTGACCACTGAAAGAAAAATATGTTTTCCACCAATTTTAACAACTAGAAGGTCATACTTGGCAACTCAACCATGTGAATGACAACAACTATTAGTCTTTTAATTTAATACAGATTACAAATAAATTCATGTTATATATACATAGGATGAGTATGGTTTTGGCAAAATCTCTGCAAATTTTACAACCACATCCATTATACAAAACTTCCCAAAAAAAACCATTAAGGTATGTACTTTATGATGCGAATTTTATAAATAAATTGTTATGATCTATTAATGACTAGTCTTGAGTGATTTTAAACTTTTAGAATGTCTATTTATATGCTATATATGTTATGTTAAAAGGTCAGTACCAAAAATTACATTTTTGATTTTATAGTGAATTTGTTTTTCATCACTAAATATTGTCTCATGAATCTGGAAATTTAGTGATATCAAATGTCCGAACCATGTACAGACTTGAAATAATTTTATATGAAGCTTCTTTTAGGATATGTCATTCATGTATGTATTATAAGTACCTGGTAAATTTTGTAGATTTTTATCTATCTTATTTTAATGAATATAAAATTTAGAAGCCAATATGCTCACTATGTACGGATTTCTGGCAGTTTTTCTTATCAGTATTCTAAAATTTTTTTTCACTATTAATTGATGTTACATCACCTTACTAAAATTCCTAGGTATATAATTATATGTTATATATAAGGTGTTAAAATTTCATGTTCATATATTCTCTACATTTAGAGTTAAAATTCATTCATCTCAGTATGTCATGTTTAACTTATATTTTGGCTGAACTATTTTGTTGAATAAACAAATGGTAAAGTCATATTTATAATAAATGTATAAAACTTTGAGATGCTCTGTTAGGATGTTACAAATATTGTGAATGAATATTACATTAATTACTTATGGATATTATGAGTTTTAATTTTCTAAGTATGTAAAGGTCATAATTACCAGTTTTGGAAGTTATGTTCAACTATGTACTCATAAAATGTTATGACCTTTATCTAGGCCATTAATGATGTAGTATGATGATATGTTTTACAAATCAAGAACTTCTTCATATGGATATTAATTTTTAAGTGTTTCTTATAAAAATATTTGACATTAACATTTTCAAGAAAGTGAGCACACCGTGATCAAATCGTTCGTCACCCTTACGAAAAAGGTTTAGTAAGCAAGTCAAGTAAGTATATTCTCACCTGCAACATGGTATATGAAATTATATTGATTACAACATCTTATATTTGAGCATTACCTATGGAATACTTTTATAACATTCTATACAGTTATTTTAACAACATTACATAAAATGTACATGTATGTATCACTTAATGTAAGCGTTACACACCCAATGATAATGTTTGTCCCGTTAGGTGGACTTGTCACGTCTGGTTTGGGAATAGCTACCCCTTTCCTTTCATGACGCCGTGCCAATGATGTTAATGGTTTAACGCTTGGGCCCATAAAGATAAAATGAATATGCATGTTTTTGTTTATGCATAAAAAGAGATGAAAACGTTATTTATGATGTTCATGCTCATGTTTCAATGACTAAAATTCATAAATTAAATTCATTATTTTAAAAATATTTTGTGAGAATTCATATGTGCTTACTAAGCTTAATGCTTATTAAAGTTACATCATGTTGCAGATAAGAATGTTATGAGGACAATTTGAGTTGTAGAACAGGAAGAGCGTACGCGCAACGATGGGATTGGAAACGGAAATACGCCGAAAAGACATTATATATTATGATGACAACTGAAACTTATTTGCAATATTTCGTGCTTCCTCTATGTTTTATTTTAAAACTCACTGAAAAACTCTTTTTAAATTGTATGCTTTCACTGTATCTGAATTCAAACTCTTGGTTATGATATTATCAATTTAATGTTAACGAGCATTATAGCGTCCGTAAGGGGCGTTACATATATGGTATCAGAGAGGGTTCCATTTCCAATGCACATGGCCATACGTCTACTTCAAGTCCTACAGTTGGATATATTATTTTTAATATATATATATATATTAGGCATGACTAACAATTTTTTTTAAAGAAATAGTGTTTTAGATATAATCACATAACATAGCATAACATTGATTGTAGTATGAAGTTTGAAGCTTACTACTAACTCTGTAAAATGTTGTCTCTGTCGATTAAGAAGAATCATGAACCGTGAAAGAGGAAGAGGCGCACGTAGGGGTCGTCCGACAACAAGAACGGGAAGGGGCATTCTACTGATGCTAACCTCATTGAAATGATTGCCGATCTTCAAAGACAACTACAAAGCCAACAAAGTGAAATTAATGAGCTCCGAGCTAATAACAATGGAAGAGAAACTCACGATGAACCTACACCAACTACTCATCAACATCAAGAACGGGTAGCTGAAGCCCCTACGGTTCATGCAACAATAAGATACATCTCACAAGAACCTCTACTTGTTAGATGGAAACGTGTTAAACCTGCGGACTTTGAAGGATCCAGTGATCCTTTAGTCACGCAAGCATGGCTGAAGACTATAGAAGCCACTCTCAAGTTGATGGGCTTTACTGAAAAATGAACAAGTTTTATGTGCTTCATATTGCTTGACAATGGAAGCTCGAGTCTGGTGGGAAAGAATTGAACAAAGTAGAAATGTCAATAGAATGACATAGGCGGACTTTATTAAGGAGTTCAATGAAAAGTTCTTTCATATGAATATCATAAGAAAACATTATGATGAGTTTGAAGGCCTTCGTCAGGGAGATATGACAGTGATTGAGGTGGTGACAAAGTTTGACCAATTAGCCCGTGTTTGCCCAGGGATGGTTCATGATGAAGAAGAAAGAGTTAGAAGGCTGATAAAAGTCCTCAAACCAGAAATTATTGTGATTGTTGATGGGGCTAATCTGCCAAAAACGCAGGCTGAACTTGTCAAAGGAGCACTCCGTGTCGAGTACCATTTACAAAAGAATAAAAAGTATCAGTCTCCACAGCACCAGTTTAGCAATGAAGGGGGTAACCAAAGCAAAACTCAAGGAAACAACAATAATAACCAAAATTGGAGAAATAACAAAAGAAAAGCAAACTTTCAGAATCAAAAGAATCAAGGCAACAGAAAAGAAGTTAAAGGTCCACAACAGTACAACAACAATAACATTATTCAGCCTTGCACCAAATATGGTAAGAAACATTTAGGTGAAAGTCGATGGGGAACAAATCAATGCTACTCTTGTGGCCATGAAGGTCATTTATCTAAAGATTGTCCCACCAATACTAATATCCAAAATCAAAGGAAAGCACCCATTGCTCAACTCCACAACATGCAAACTACCATGGAAGGACCACTCATAACCCAGGGTAGATTGGAAATCACACCCGCAAATGCTTGCATTTACACCATAACAAAGGAGGAAGCTGCAGCTGAAACCTCTAATGTTGTCACAGGTCAAATTCTCTCACTTACTAAAATTGCATACGTACTTTTTGATACGGGTGCTACCCATTCATTTGTGTCTAGCTCCTTTGCTGAGAAAATAGCAAGAAATTCTTGAGCGTTTATCACAAAATATTGCCACAATATTACCTTCTGGTGAGGTAGTGATATCCGCACATTATCTATCAGCGATTCCTTTGATGATTCTCAATAACGAATTCCTTGATGATCTCATTGTGTTGAATATGCACAATTTTGATATTATCCTAGGAATGGATTTCCTAGGAAAAGATAATGCTATTATCGAATGTCGACGACAAAGGGTTAATTTAGAACTAAATAATGGGGAAAGATGCGTGTTTTTGGGTGAATAATTCCCTCAATTATTACTCTAACTTATCATTTAATCAAAACAAAACAAAATTTTTATTCTTCCCATTTCATTTCACCAACACCAAATTTCTTCTAAGTCTTGTAATTCCTCTTACCTCTCTCTAAAAATCCTCCTACATCTCTCTACCTATTCTTCATCTTCTTCACTAACACTTAACCAAAACTTCAAGAATTCATCTCTCATTTTCTTCAAAAATTCGAACCATATACACTACACAAGGTAAGAAATTTTCTTCTTCAATCTATTCTCTATGTTGCTGGACTATTTTCTTTTATTTTTCTGATGTTGGACACTTTTATTTCCTTTGAAATTCTGGACTGTAATTGAAGGGCGTAGGACCCGTTTGATACTTAAGCTGTGATATGATGTGTACTTTATTCCTAGTTGTGGACTGTAAGCTATTAAGTTGTTGGGATGTAATTGTAATCTTGTTGTACTTGTAGATTTCCGCTGCTTTAGACCTTGTTTCACTTGGGATTGTTGCATCGTTTTCTAGAATGTTGGGTTTATTTCTGTTTAAGTGATTGATCGCCGTCGCGTCACGTTTGGGGCGTGACAGTTATGGTATCAGAGCTCGGCTAGTAAGATGGAAACTTACACCGAGCTGACCCAGGATAGGACCCTCGGACTGTGTTGGGTAGTACCGCGACCTGACCAATTAAGTGTGAAATCGATTTCAATAATGGCATAGAACCGTATTATTGATATTTATGTTAAGTCAGAATTTATACTTGGAGAATCCATAGTCATACTTGATTTGACTTAGTTGACTCTTGACTGACTTTCCTTAGTCATTCTTTCCTTGTTCTTCCCTATCTTTTCTTACTTCGACTAATCCTTCTTAGTTTGGCTTGTTCAGGATGGAGCCGACGCCACCTATCTGGTGGGAATTATTGGAGGCCCGCGCCGAACGTGATTACTTCCGGGCATACACGAACCACTGGCACCAGGAATACCTTCGAGCTATCTCGACCGCGGAAAACGCCGCCACAACCAAGAATCGACACACCTCCCCGGCAAAGAGCCAAGAGGAGAAGAACGATCTTACCCTCCTTGCTAAGGATCGCGAGGATACCATCCGTGCTCGCGAGATCAAATCCAAATCAATCCAGAACACTTGGAAGTTACTCGCGAAGATGGAACGCGCCCCAAGAAAGGCCGCGAAAAGTGGGAAAGGAGGCATACATGTCGAGAGCCACCATCGATCGTCTCAAGATACTATCATCAAACAAATGCAGTGATAGAGGACCTCACGCATGCCTTAACTCAACGGGATCTTTGTCTTTGGAGGTCGCCTTAGCAGCTAATGTGCCACCGTTGCCACCACCCGAGGCGAACCCATGCCCGACTTCTCGAGGCCGATAATGAAGAGGATCCCGAGGAGGATCTCAAGAAGATCCCGAAGAGGATCCCGATGAGGATCCAATGGAAGATGAAGAGCCCGAGGCGCTTGAAGCCGCCCCACTTGATGATGCTCCGGATCGAGCAAAGGGGCTGATTTAGCCGACTGGCCTAATGCTGAGGTGGTACCTCAACCCGATCAGGATCCGATTAAGGACGAGGCTAGGGTTGTTCATTTGGTTAATTCGGTTAACCATTAACCGAAATATCGAAAACCGAATTAACCGAATTTTCTAATTCTTAAAACCATTAACCGAACCGAAATTGTATTTACCGAATTAACCGAACCAAATTATATTTCGGTTAATTCGGTCGGTTAACCGGATTAACCGAAATTTCTTTTAAATACAAAAATATATGCTCTAAATATAATATATAATATAAATAAATAAATATAATTCACATAAATTTCTTTAAAATAAAAATTATAATTTTTTATATATAATATATGATATAAATATATATATATATGATATATAAATATAATTATATATAAAATATATGTTTAGTATATTATTTCGGTTAAATCGATTAATTCGGTTAATTTCGAATTTTCGAACCGAATTAACCGATAACCGAAATTCTTCAAAACCTTTAACCATTCACCGAACCGAAATAATTCGATTCGATCAATTAACCAATTGATTCGGTTAAGTTAACCGAAAAAAAATCGGTTAATTGAACACCCCTAGACGAGGCCGCTAGTGATGATGACGGCGACCTCACCGAGTAGATAACTTCTATGCTAGATTTTAGCTGATGCTTATTTCCATCCTGTTGTATTTTATTTTCAGTTGTACCTTAATCAAGTTGTATACTGACTCTAGTTTATCTTCGATTTTATATTCCTGTTGTATGAACTCATTCGGGTGTATTCAAATTTCACATCAATGAATACACTTTTTCTACTTATTCTATGTCTTGTGTATTGTTGTTGTGATATAACTTGTTACATGCGTGTACTTATGGAAATCATTCCTTTCTGAATTGTAGCTAAACTACAGATACATGGCTGGAAACTGTGGACGCGGGAGACCTCGCCGTGTTCCCCAAAGGTATGAGGACGTACCCAGGGAACGGGTACCCTCTCCTGAACTACCACCACCTCCTCCGCCAGTCGCAGGAGATAACTTGACTGCAATAGCCCTGCAACATATACTGGTCTTCATGAGGCAACAAGCAGAGCCTCAACGGCATATTCCCGAGCCCACTAAAGAGGCGAATGATCGCACTCTGGAGCGATTCTTGCGATTTGACCCACCGGCTTTCTTAGGAGAGCCTGATGACTTAAAGGCCGAAGAATGGATTGGGAAAATGGAGAATATCTTCAATGCTCTCCAATACTCAGGGGAACAAAAGGTTACGCTCACCGTGTTCCGACTAGAATCGGCTGCTAGAGATTGGTGGCGAGCAGTTGAGAGAAAATGGGACCAGGACCAAGTAGATTGGACGTGGGAAAATTTCTGCTGAATTCAATGAGCGAGATATTCCCCAATTCGTGAAGGAGGCACGCCGGGATGAGTTCTATAGGTTGAGACAGGGGAACATGTATGTAGCCCACTCGAGTCTGAGTTTCATCGATTGTCCAAATACGCCTGGGACAATCGCATGTAAGAGGACAAATTATATAAGTTCACACGGGGATCAAGCTAGAACTTCAAAAAAGCTTTTTTCGTCGAAATGACAACCTACTCGGCCGCGGAAAGCGGCTCTTCGATCGAGTCGGGATCGAACCGTATTGGGCCAGTTTCAGCAGAGTAGGCCATCAAACGATCTCAAGAGGACAAGCTCGGGACAGCCATCTAAGCGACTGCTAAGTTTCGGAAGGGACCAGATTAATGAGACGGATAAAGAAAAAGGACGATCAAGAAAAAGCCGGGTCAAGTGTGTACACATTGCGAAACCAGGGCATACCGCCAATGACTCCGTTGGCATAAGCGGGGAAGGTGTTTACGCTGGTAGTGATCAAGACCACCAAGGATTGCTCAAATACGAAGACCGGACCAAACAGTGCAACCACGGAAGCCGGGTAATGGCCAGGGTAATCGGGCAAGGATGCCCGCCGAGCATTTGCACTAGCCGGACATGAGGCTCCGTAAAACAGAGTGGTGGAAGGTACGCTTTCGTATCTAACCACTACGCTAAAGTACTATTTGACCCTGGATCAACGCATTCATTTGTTGCACCACATTTTGTACACAAAGCCGCATGGATGCATGGAACATATGCCTATAGGTCTAGAAGTATTAACTCCTATGGGCGCAAGCCGATAACGATATTATCTATAATGCATGCGGTTAAAATTGATGAGATAAATTTTCCGGCCGATTTGATTTTATTACCTATATCCGAATACGACATAATTTTGGGGATGAATCGTTTGTGCACAATACATGCACAAATGGATCGCCATCGCAAGTCCATTAAGCTATGTGAACCCTAGGTAAGCCAAGTAGAAATTTTGGGAAGAGCACGAGTTAAGATTGCCCCAATCATTTCAAAGAATGAAAGCGAGGAAGGCGATCACTAGAGGGGCACAAGGGTACTTGGCGTTTGTAATTAACAAACCTAAGGTTGAGACACAAATTAATCAAGTACCTATAGTATCGGAATATACCGATGTATTTCCCAAGAACTCACCACTGTCCCTCCGGATAGGGAAGTCGAGTTCACCATCGGTATTACCAGAACCGCCCGATCGCGCGAGAACGCCGTATAGAATGGCTCTGTTGAGTTACAAGAGTTGAAGACTCAATTACGAGTTGATGGATGTGGGATTTATCCGGCCAAGTCGTCTCCTGGGAGCACCAAGATTATTCGCCAAGAAAAAGGATGGCACATTAAGGCGTCGTGTATAGACTATCGCGGACTCAACAAAGGTGACCATCAAAAACAAATATCCCCCGAGGATAGAGACGCTTTTGATCAACTTCAAGGAGCGACGGTGTACTTTCAAGTTTGATTTACAACAGGGGATATTATTAGCTAAAGATCCGTGAAGGAGACGTTTCCAAAACGGCATTTGGACCGATATGGACACTACGAGTTTGTAGTGATGCCTTTGATCGACAAACGCACCAGCAACGTTTATGGATCCATGCATCGAGTTTTTCAACCTTATTTGGATCAATTCGTAGTGATATTCATTGATGACATACTCGTATACTCTAAGTCTAGAGAAGAGCATAAACGCTATCCGAAAATTGTTTTGAGACACTACGAGAGCACAAGTTGTATGCCAAATTCAAAGAAGTGCGAATTTTGGCTTAGTGAAGTCGCATTCTTGGGACACATAGTATCCGACTGGGGATCGCCGTAGATCCTTGAAGGTCTGAGGCATAGTGGTTGAATGGAAACAACCGAGTCTCAGAATCGAGATCGAAGTTTCTTAGACCGATCAATATTATCGAAGATTTATCCGAATTTCTCCAAGATAGCCGAACCACTCACTCGACTAACCCAGAAGCAAGTCAAGTTTGAGTGGAATGACAAGTGTGAGACTAGTTTCCAAGAGCTTAAGAAACGACTTACTACAGCTCCAAATTCTAGCCTTTCTAAAGGAAAAGAAAACTTTGTCGTCTACAAAGGATGCATCAAAGGAGGGACTAGGAGCAAGTGCTCATGCGGGGAAGGAAAAGTCATTGCTTATGCATCACGAAAACTCAAGCCGTATGAGGCTAATTACCCTACGCATGACTTGAACGCGGCGATAGTGTTTGCGTTAAAGAAATGGAGACACTATCTATACGGAGCAACATTCACGGTTTACACAGATCATAAGAGCCTAAAGTATCGATTCTCTCAGAAGGATCTCAATTTGAGGCAACGGAGATAAATGAGTTAATAGAAGACTATCACTTTTATATTCAATACCATCCCGGGAAAGCTAACGTAGTAGGCGACGCCTTGAGCAGAAAGTAGCGAGTTTAGCGGTAATGATTCGAGAGTGAAATCATTAGAAGAATTGAGCACTTGGAATCCGACAAGGACCAATGCTCACATTTCATGTGCTAACATATCTGTTAAACCCGACCTATTGAACGAGATCAAAGCAGCACAAGAGACAGATGTGCAACTTCAAAGACTGAAAGAGAAGATACTTAAAGGAGAAGGATCAGAATTCTCGGTACATGAAGATGGGATCATCAGATTTCGAATCGAGTTTGTGTACCAAGTGACGAGTAGATTAGGAGCGACTTCTAGCGAGAAGCACACCGTTCGAAATACACTATACACCCTAGAGGAAACAAGATGTATAAGGACTTGAAACGACATTTCGGTGGGTGAACATGAAGAACCAAGTAGCGAGTTCGTTTGCGAGATGTTTGACTTGTCAACGAATAAAAGCGAACACCAACGACCATCCGGTTTATTACAACCGTTGAGAATTCCCGAGTGGAAATGGGAACACATAAAGATGGACTTCGTGACAGATCTACCGAGGACTAGACGAGGCGATGATGCTATATGGGTAGTCGTAGACCGACTCACGAAATCTGCACACTTCTTACCTATGAAGAAAACCGACACTTGCGAAACTTGCGCAAATTTACATCCGAGAGATCATTCGACCGCATGGAGTGCCATCGACATAGTGTCGCAGAGAGAGACCCGAGGTTTGTCTCCAGATTTTGGAAATGCTTACATGAGGAATTGGGTACCTCGCTAAGTTTCAGCATAACAGCACATCCACAAACTGACGGCACCCTACGAAGCCTTGTATGGACGAAAGTGTAGATCCCCTCTACACTGGGAGATTGATGACAATTGGACTCCGAAGGAGAAACGAAAGTCACCCTCGATTCCAAAGGTCGACTTAGTTCAGGAAGCCATGGAGAAGGCCAGGTCGACTCTTTTAATTCCTTTGAAATTCTGGACTGTAATTTATGGGCGTAGGACCCATTTGACACTTAAGCTGTAATACGATGTGTACTTTATTCCTAGTTATGGACTGTAAGCTATTAAGTTGTTGGGATGTAATTGTAATCTTGTTGTACTTGTAGTTTTCCGCTGCTTTAGACCTTGTTTCACTTGGGATTGTTGCATCGTTTTCTAGAATGTTGGGTTTATTTCTGTTTAAGTGATTGATTGCCGTCGCATCACGTTTGGGGGGTGACAGTTATGGTATCAGAGCTCGGCTAGTAAGATGGAAACTGTAGGTCCCAGTGTGAGTGTAAGGTTTAGAAGGGGGGGGTTGAATAAACCTTACCAACTTTTCGATTTAGTCCTTTTAAACTTGAGTTGATACTACATACCGTGTCCTTGGTGGACAACCAATTTAGTTAATCAAGAGTTAGTCACTCAATGGACTGACCGAGCTGTTGATAGAATAACTCAGCTGTTAAGACTGAATTAGCTCAACTGTGGTTTGTTTTCAGCGGAAGACTTAACACCCTTAATTATGGTTAGGCAGAGATTTAAAGCTTGATTTAGTGCTTAGAAATTATCAAGTGGATAGCAAAGTGGTAACAGTCCGGATACAAGTCTTGATCACACAAACACTTGATCCTTTGGGACTCATGCGGAGACGCCTTGATCACTCGGTGGCTTCTCGTGCGACTCGGCTTTTCACAGGCGCTTCCTTGCTACTACACCCACTTGCTCAAGCTCTTTGGATTTGATCACGAAGCCCTCCAAAAGCTCAAGACTTGGTTCGACCTTGAACCTTCCTACAATCCTTCGTGGAATGTAGACCCCCTTTTCTTCTAAAGTTTCTTCTTCAACTGATTGAAGCTATCTTTCCTTCACAGGTGAGTGTTGGATTGATTTTCTTCGTAATGTAAGCTTGAGGATTAATCTTGAATGATTTGAGAATGTTTTTGGTTACAGTTCAAATGTTTTCTTGAATGTTCGTGGTTCAGGTCCCCTTCTCTCAGAGTCATTCCTCAGCCTTTTATAGTGATCTTTCAAAAATCTGCCCGTTGAAGAGATAGGCTTATTTTTGAAAGTCACTTGTGGACGTTGGCTTGTCTTGTTGTAGTCCTTGAATTTGCCACTTCCTCGTATAAAATGTTCTTCAACTTTTCAGAGTTCTGACACGGTGTAGTGCTTCCCATTGGTTTATTCCTTTTGCACGCTTCTGGGACTGAGCACTTCGAGAAAGGTAGCATGGAGATATTACTTGTTTAAGTAATTCTCTTGATATCTGTGCAACGGATCTCTTTCAGTTATCTCGACTTGACTACATTTCCTTGCTTTCCCCAGGTGACTTAGAGTCAGCTTCCAATCATTGGATGACTCTTCTGTCACTTCAACTTGAGACTTGGCTTATCTTGAGTTGACTTGACTGATACTCACCGCATCTCACATCTCGGCTTGCTCCTGATCGAGTTCCGTCTTTTCTTCTTTGCCATACTCACTGTCTTGCAGAGTCTTCCTTCTAGTCTCCGGTTGTCTTCTTGCATGTTTGGGCATAGTGATTAACTCACTTGACCAGCCTATTTATTACAATGCGATTTTACAACAAAAATGGGGTGCCAACTTCCTATTCTAAGTTTTACATGGCATTCATCAAAATCTAAACAATAAATTTACCAACAATTTCCCCATTTTTGATGATGCCAAAACTTAAAACATTCAGAATGTAAATAGCAAAGATACATACGATAGTGCATTCACAGAGAATGTATGCGTAGAATCAATTCTTTTATTTATCATAACATTCTTGTTCACCATTACACAAACTCATTACAAGGTGTATCAAAGCAAACATTTATGTCTACGCAAAAAAAAAATAGAAAATTTTCAGATTTATTACGGAAGACTTACATATTATGTATTTACATAGTAAAATACATGAAGGGGTGGACAAGAACACTTCATCTCCTTCACCGCTCCTTCTTTCATCTTCTTGATTCTGTCATCTTCTGGTCTTCTTCTCTTTTTCTCATCTTCACCGCTTCTTCTTTTTTCATATGCCTTCCTGACAAATTCATCTCTTCTTAATCTCTCTTGTCTCTCCTCCCAAAGCTAAGTTTGTCTTTTATTTTCTTCTTCGATTCTTTTCGCATACTCGGCATTGCTTTTAACCACTTGAAGATTGGCTACTTGGTCAAGGACCACCAAAGATCCCTCCTTTCTTGCCTTGATCTATGTACTCAATGTTTTGGGCGAGGCTGGAGTCAAACCTCTTCCTCCACCACTCGCTTCTTCCTCTTCCTTCCTCGGGCGTGTATTGTCTTTGAGGGTCTTCTTCTTTCCAAATGAGTGACTAGCGGAGTGACCAGCAGAGGATCGGTAGTCCGTGCTGTCGCCTTCTTCACATAGCGTGAGACCCTTTTCCCGATAAAGTCCCAAGCTTGAGCCATGGACATGTTTGCAAAGTATCCTTCGATGCGGCGTTTTAAATTCATCAACCGATCTTGGCTCGATTCCTCCGGCATACGAGATGGCATAAGTGTCTCGCTCTCTTGGAATGCCTCCATGTTGTTTCAAGATATTCATAACTCGGGCATCCATCCTTCCTTCCACTTCCTCCATCCCCGCTTCAATTGTCTTTCTCTTTTCACCATAGATATAGTAGAGTGTTGGAGTGGCGAGTCACTGGAGTTTGTCTTGATAATATCTCGGTTGTGACAAGACCTTGTTGGGGGTTTGTGCAATCATTAAGGTCACATCTCTCGATTCTTCCCCTCAACAGACTTTCCTTTCTTTTTTCCTTGTAACTTCCTCGGTTGTCTTTCCCTTCACACCGCTCCCTTCTTTTTAGCTTCAGATCTCTTTAGCGCTTTAAGGTATTCCTCTTCCCCCTTTTTGGCATCATCAAAGGAGAGAGAACCCCGAAACATATCTTTGAAAGCAGGAAGTCGAGCCTGGTGATAGCCGAGTTCTCGCCGAGTTTGTCTGAGGAGTATGCGGCCTGAAATTCGAGCGAGTAGCGTTGGACTCTCTTGAAATTAGCTTCATCTCACCATGAGAAGGCTGAATTTTCTATCCATGTTTTCTTCCATACGGCGGAGACTCGGCCAGATGTGAGCCTCATGCATGTGCTCAATGTGTTTTCTCAATTTCGTTTTTGCATCAAAGATTCTCGGCTCTCCGGATCAGGCTTGTTGAACAATGTTCAAATATCTAGCTTGTTCCACACGCATTGTTTCTTCTTTGTTGCCACCATTCCCGATTACCAAGTTATGCCTCTCAAGTCAGTAAGGTTGCATCTCATTATCGATCTCATTTCCATAGAGGCCTGGTGCCTCTCCATCCGTTCAATTTCAAAGAAATAATGCTTTGAACACCTCCCGAACTTCGATTGTTTCTTCCGGTGTAAATTGACGGCCACTCGGCGTCAAAGTCATAGTCACCGAACGATGGTGTCGGATGGAAGGACAGTGGTCCGTGCGTGGGAAGCGCGAGATCGTTCTCGACTCGTCGGGGAGGTCGGGTACCTCTAGAGAGAAAGGAAATGATTCTACAAAGGAATCATCACGCCAACCGGGATTTGTTCAATGATGAAAGGTGCGCGTAAAGTTCCTTTTGGAGTCGAACCCGCTGCGGCTGGGAGCCCGCACGGTGGACTCTGTTTCAACTGGGGTCTTTTGTGAAGTGGACCCGACTTTGCCGAGCCTCATTGTCTCAACAGCCTTCGTCGGTCTCACTGGTTTCTCCAATTGAGTGGATGGTCCTCGGCCTTATCGAAGCGTCATCGGACGATGATGAGATTTCCATTGGTGGCTCACCATCAAAATTGAAAGTTTGACGAGTAGTCTTGAGATCGACTTGCTCGTGCTTGGAACATCCTCGCTTGAGTCTTTTGGATCTGCATCACGGGGATGACTCGGCTTCTTCGTCGCTTTCCGATCCCGGAAAAGTTACATCGATTATCCTGGGAATCATGAAGCGCGCTTATCTCCTTTTTCGGATGGATCACCGATAGCGGGAGGGATGTTCTCTACTTCACTTCTTTACCCCTTAGTCTCAACCTCCCGTTGGCCTTCATTACCTCCCCGCAGTCTCAATCGGCGAGAGGCTTGACCTCCCTTTCGACAAAGTGTCACTTGTCTTAGGGTCTTCGTGGTGGCATCCATTGGAGTCTCAACCCCATGGATTGCACTTTCATCGCCCAAAGTGTTAACTCCCGGACTGTGATCAGTCTCGTGCCTCGACTTGATCGCATCAGCGCGTCATTAGCCTTCGTAGTAGCGATTGGCACCTCACCGAGACAGTCTCAATCGCCTCGAGCTTCGTTGATGGCAACTTGTTGTGTATTTTGTGTTTGTACTTTCTCCACTTCGCCTCCTAAATTCGTTGTGGAGTCATCTGCACATCCTCCGACCTTTGCTGCAGCGGTGGAGGAGAGTTTCCCCTCACCGGGCACACACCGAGTGACTTGGAATGGGGTCACTCGTCTCCAAACTCCCTACTGCTTTCTCTTGAGTGTTCACCGTTGGGGCGGTGGTAAGACACCTTCATTAGGGGTTGGCTCGATCGGGGTCCCCACTAACCCGCCATCGCCAGTTCCTTTAATTCCTTCTTCCGAGTGAGTGGGAAGTGGTGGCAAAGAATAACGGTGGCGATTTGCCGCTTTGCACAACTCCCATTGGATCGATTTCCACTGTGTTTTGGAGGACTCTCCTGGTCCCTCCATCATGCTTTTCTCATGAAGAATTCGATTCATGCATTGCTTGCTGCATTTGCAACTCTTCGTAGCGGGCAGGGGTCCGATCCTCATCATCGCATCGATAAGACATCAAGGAGATGATGTGTGTGTTCTGTGGTGCGGTGATAGGGAAGATATCGCCTTCTCACGTGCCTCGCCTTCCTCTCGCTGTCTCTCCTTCTCCTTATCCTTGAAGATCTGCAAGATATCTTTGCGCTTTCTTCATCCAAAGGTGTTGAGATCACAGAGGTCACCCAAGGAAGTTCAGAGCTTCTCTTCCTCTTCTATAAATTCGTGGTTGAACTGGTCCTTGATCGACTCAATTTCCACTTCCTCCACTCTCAGCACGATTTTGGATGTCCGGGTAAGGTGGGGATAGGATCATCACATCACTATCATCTCTATCGCTTCTTCTTGTGTCTCAAATGTCATGCGAACTACAATCAGTGTCTTGATTTGCCTCTGCGACGCTTTCAAAGAGATTTTAGTTGTTTCATCTATAATATCCGAGACTCTACTTCTCCGCCAGCCTCCCAGATATCTGCTCCAACAGTGGTGACTCGGCGAGTTTCTCAAGCTCGGAGTGCTTGATGATTCTTCTTCGTCTCTTAGTTTGTACCGGAGGGATTTCGAGTTCGAGAGAGTTTCTTCGAGTCTTGGGCGGGGGGCGGTGTTTTTTTCTTCTAAGGAGCCGCCGTCTTGGCTTATCGATTCTCCTCTTTTTGACGATCGGAGAAGGTAGTTGAGAGTCCTTCTCGACCGCCGATCTTTGAGAGCGGGAGACTCGATCGGGGCAGTGACTCCTACTTTGTAGGGGCGGGGAGCAGTTTGTTTTTCTTTTGCCGCAGAGCAATGATCTTCTTAGCAAATTGCAGGGCAGCCGATTCTCTTAGCGGCCGCAGGGGCACTTTTCTTCTTTGTGGAGAGGAAACAATCGTATCTTCGGGTCATTCCCCCTCACTCGTGTCGGCTCTCTTGGCGTAGGCTCTCTTCTCAGTGCGCCCGAGAGGTTTGATCTCGAACATCCTCTTGTTTACATGGAACGCTTTCCATGTCTAAGAGGGACTCCTTTCACCTCCATCACCGCCAATCACTGTGCCATATCCTAGGGATCCTCCAAATGCACCATCTTCCTTGAAGGATTTGTTCCCACATTCCTCGCGAGTCTCATTGTGAGACAAACTCAGCCCGTTTATTTTCCTTTCTTCAATGATCGCAGCCATTACGATCAACTTTGCTTTGTGATTGGTCAAAGTCGCCAAATTTGATGTTTATGCATTTGGCAACTATGTCCAACGTTTGTGGTAGTCCTCCTTCAAGACCTCTTGTTTGTCTTTGTGTAAACTATTTTATCAACATAGTCGGACTTGCTACTTCCTTCCAAGCAAAGGCCAGTTTACATCGGCCGTTGATTTCGATGCTCCTTCCGTCGGTAGTGAGCGGTGTTCACTAAATCCTTGGCGAGAGATGGTGAACTTCTTTCCATGAACAGAGGATCTTATCCCTTCATCGTGAATCTCGGCATTCACGTGAACTCCATGCGACCTCTTCCACATAGGTCATCGAGAACTCCATCGCGTAAATGGTTTCACCGGACGTTTCGAGCTTTTCAGCGATTTTCTTTATGAGGGCGTCATCGGACCCTGTTTGACCATGCCCTCAAAATCCACGGTCGACCCTGTGTGGATTTGCTTTCCTAGTTTGACAAAATCATAGGTTAATGCCATTTTTTCAGGATTTCACCGAAAAGAAACTTAGAAATTTGATTTGAATACTGAGAGGGTTTTGAGAGAGTTTTGCCCTTGCTTCTAAGATAGAAATGAACCGTTTTGGTGATATGTGAGAGAAAACAGACGAAAATGGGTTAAGTATGGTTTTTGAAAGGACGTGCGGGTGGTTTTTGAAATGTGATCGAAATCAACGACTTAGATTTTGCACGCCGATTAGCATTTAATGTCTCAAATTTAATGCGGCAAAGATTTATATCCAATCATAAGCTTGGTATGCGCTTTTTGTCCGTACACATCATCATTATGTTTGACGTCATTCTTAAAAACATTCCCGCTTAGTAAAAACGATTGCGTTTTTGTCACTTTGCTCATAAATGACTCAAACTTATCCCTTAGCCGATTTAACTCTTCTAGTCACGCTTCTCTCAAATGACTCAAATTTGTCAACTAATTCGATAGTAATTTTCTTTCGACATGGTGATTCATTTAGATTTTGAGAATTCATCCTTTTTCTCTTTTTGTGTTTCATTTCTTTTCTTTGAGTCTTCCGAGTGTCACCTCACCAATTAACCCTAACTCATGCTTGAGTTATTCAAATCTTGACTCACATAATGGTTTTGTGAATATGTCGACCAACTGTTTATCGGTTGAGATATATTCCAATATGATGTCCTTCTTTTTCAACATGATCTCTTATGAAGTGATATCTCGACATCGATATGCTTTGTTCTTGAGTGCAACACGATTTTTGAGTGATTGCAATTGCACTTGTGTTATCACACATGATTGGAATTTCCTTTTCTTCAACTTCATAGTCTCTCACCGCTTTCTCATCTATAGGACTTGGGCACAACAAAATGCCTTACGCTATGTATTCTCGTTTCACTGTAGAGGTGGCTATTGAATTTTGCTTTTGCTAAACCAGAAATCAAGATGTATCCAAGCATTTGACATGTGCCTCGAGGTGCTTTTCCGTAACTCGCATCCAAAGATAGTCGAGTCAATAGCCAATTAGCTTGAATCCACATTCCTTTGGATACCATAAGCCAACTTCTTGCCTTCCTTTCAAGTATCTCAAGATTCTCTTAGCCGCTATCATATGACTCTCTTTTTGTAGCAGATTGAAATCTTGCACATACACCTACAACAAAGGTGATGTCCGCCTTTCTTCAGAGATAGAGCAATGATCCAATAAGTGCTTTGTATCTTGTTTGATCTACGTGCTTGCCATCCGCATCCATGTCCATTTTGATCGATGTATTCATTGGTATTTTCACGTAAGACTTCTCCTCCATACCAAATTTCTTCATTAAATCTCTGGTGTATTTTGTTTGAATTATGAAGGTTCCATCCTTCAAATTGTTTCACTTGGAGTCCAAGGAAGAATGTCGGCTCTCCCATCATGCTCATTTCGAACTTGCTTTGCATGAGGTTTGAGAATTTATCACACACTCTTTGTTTGTGGATCCAAAGATGATATCATCCACATATATTTGAACAAGTAGTATACTTTTCTTGTCTTGAATTCTGAAAAGTGTTCTATCCAATTTTCCTTTTGTGAATCCATTCTCAGTTAGGAATTGTGACAAAGTATCATACCATGCTCTGGGTGCCTGTTTCAATCCATACAGAGCTTTCTTGAGTTTGTATACCTTATCTCCAAGAGTCTTCTGCTCAAATCCTGGAGGTTGTTCAACACACACTTCTTCTTCCAATAAACCATTTAGGAATGCACTTTTTACATCCATCGATATACAATAAAATTCTTGTGAGTCTGCATAGGCAAGAAACATCCTTATAGCTTCCAATCTTGCTACAGAGCAAATGTTTCATCAAAATCTATTCCTTCTTCTTGGCAATATCCTTTGGCTACTAGTCTTGCTTTGTTTCTTACCACAGACCCTTCCTCGTTCATCTTGTTTCTGAACACCCATTTAGTACCAATAACATTTTGATGGGTGGGTCTTTGAACTAATTCCCATACTTTATTTCTTTCAAACTGATTCAGCTCTTCTTGCATAGCTTGAATCCAATGTGTGTCATCCAATGCTTGTAACACATCTTTAGGCTCTATTTGTGAGATAAAGCATGTGAACATAGCTTCTTGTTGAGTTCTGGATCTTGTTTTGATACCTTCTCTTATATCTCCAATGACAAGTTCTGGTGGATGGTCTCTCAGCCATCTTACATCAAAGTTGGAGTAAGTTAGCTGGATTCATCGTCTTGTACCGTGTTGCTTTGATAAGCTCTCTCGTAATAATCACTTAGCTACAAATTTTCCAGTTGTTTTTGAGATTCACTATCTCATCTTCTTCTCGTGTTTACAATTCCATTTACTTCAAAGATAGGGATTTTTCTCGTATGTTTGGATGATTCAAATTTTATCACCGATTCTTCAATGTCTTCTCCATTTACATTTGGCTTATCGAATACCACATGAATGGATTCCTCTGCAACCATAGTTCTTTTGTTGAGTACTCTGTAAGCTTTGCTTTCACCGAGTATCCCAAGAAGATACCTTCATCAGCCTTTAGCATCAAAAGCCTTTAGATTGTCTTTGCCATTGTTATGGATGAAACATTTACATCCAAATATTCTAAGATATGCAACATTTGGTTTTCTCCCTGTCCAAATCTCATATGGAGTCTTTGTCACCGTCTGTTTATCATGCATCTATTTTGAGTGTAGCATGTCTTTGTGTTGATTGCTTGACAAAATCTTTTTGGTAACCCCTTCGTCACTAACATGGTCCTTGCCGCTTCTTTGAGAGTTCTATTCCTTCTTTCTCGCAACTCCATTCTCATTGTGGAGTCCTTGCTGCAGATAGTTCATGACCAATGCCATTTTCAATACAATACTTGAGTTATTATCCCATTGACAAACTCGGTTCCTCAATCGATCTTATTTTGATAATGGTTTGGCTCTTTTCATTTTGAATTTTCTTCATCAGCTGTGGTAGTTTCTGTAGAGTTTCTTTCTTCTTACACATGAATATAGTCCATGTATATCTTGAGTAGTCATCTACTACCACCAAGGTGTATTTCTTTCCACTTATGCTAGTTGGTTCCACTGGGCCAAATAGATCCATATGTAGCAGATGTAATATTCTTGTTGAAGATGGGCAGGTCTTTTCTTTGAATGATGATTTGATCTGTTTTCCCTTCTGACATGCGTCACATATACTCTCCCTCTTGTATCTTTTAGTCCGAAGTCCTTCCACAAGATTACTTCGCAAGCTTGTTAATAGTTTTGAAATTTAGGTGACTCAACTTTTTGTGCCACAGCCAACTTGATTCAACTGTGCTCTTTGCTAATAGACAGGTGTTGGGTGTTGCAGTTGACCAATCCACGACATACATGTTCTTTTGTCTGCATCCTTGCAACACAACTTCATTCGATTCAACATCCTTGATTTGGCATACACCCATGTTAAATCCAACATTATAACCCTTGTCACAGAGTTGGCTGATGCTTAGCAAATTGAAGTTTAGTCCTTCAACATATGCAACATCTGTGATTACTAATCCGTTCTTCTTGATGGATCCAATGCCTCTTATTTCACCTGGAGCTTCATTTCCTCCAAATATGACTTTTGCTCCTTTAACTTCCTTGAATTTTGACAGGTTTTTCTTGTTTCCCCGTCATATGTCCGGGAATGTACCACTATCCATATACCAGGTTCCTTGGCACTCACTGCTCCTTGAACCCGCAATCAAGGAAATTAAGTTTTAGGTACCCATACTTGTCCGGGTCCTGAGGGGTTAGAATTGTAAGATGATCCAACCAACTTATAGCCAAATGATTTGACTCTAAGGGTTGCCATCTATCGCCATAATCATAATTAATCTTGGCAAATTGCTTGGGGATTCTAGGTTCATACAACTGTCTCTTTTGTCTGTATGCTTGTATATGTGTTTTAGCAATCGCCTTCTTTGGGTAATTGTGGTGTCTCTGAGTGTAGTGCCTAGGTGCATATGTGTGCTGATGAAAGCTCTTATACTTTTGGAATGGCCTTTGTTGAGTTCTAGGTCTTTGCCATTTGGGCTTATATTCCATAAGTCTATGCTGATAGTTCACATCATTCCAATCAGCTTGGCTTGGATATTTTCTACCATTCCCATCATATGTATTTCTTTTATAGATTTTCTCGGGTTTTTGGTAGCTCTGCTTTTTTCTTTCTGAGTATTTTCTTTGGAGTTTGATGAGGAACTCGGCTGAATTTCTTCTCAGCTGTCCTCTCAACGCACCCAACTGGCTGTTTTCCTTTTCCTTTATAACCAAGGCCAGTTTGTTTGTAATTGTGCTTTGGAGTGAGTGTGTGCACCATTTGGAGTTTTGGATTTTTTAGACTCTTCAATGCTTGAATATCCTTTTTCCAAAATTACTTTTGGAGTTTGACATAGCACAGAGGAATTAAATCCTAAGCCTGTCTTGTCTCCACATTCTCTTTGACTCATAATAAGATCATCCAATGATTTAGATGCCTTAGTGAATGAGGCAATCACATTTTTGAGGTCATTCTCCTCTTTTCTATGGCAGCTATTTCTCTTTTAGCTTGGCATTTTCACCTTTTTAAACTTTTATTCTCATCAGCTATTTGACTTAGAGTACTCAACTCCTTAGTCACCGTGAGTTTTGGCTCTTAGTAATAGTCAAGTTTTCCTCATTTAGTAGTGTGTGTGAGGATTTACCGTGTTCAAAATCATTCATCATTTTGCCTAATGAATCATAAAGATCAGTGGGTGATGAAGTGTGTGTGTCACGATCACTATCACTAGAATCCGAGTTTGATGAGTTAGAGTGTACCTCATCTTCTTGCTCAGGTTGATCTTGTTCCTTGGCCATCAAACGATCGGGCTTCTTCTTCGAGTCACTTGAGTAGTCGCTTCACTACTCTCGACTCGACTCATGTCTTTTTTGACTCAAGATTCTCTGCAGCCCAACATTGCCTTTCTCTTTTCTTGTCTTCTTTCTTCTCTCAAGACCTTTCTTTCTTCTTCATTCCTGTATTTGTTGACTACAGGATATGGGCGATCAATGGCATAGTGACTGCAGCCTGCCCCAAAGATAGATATTCAACCTTTTGATCAGCTCTTTCCATTCTTGGATTGTCACCCTTTGATATTCAGCTTTTTGATGATCTGTTCTCTTGGTTGGCCTATCTTCCCTTGACTTGGAGGAGCCGAGTGTCTTCCTCGAAGATTCGCCCTTGCCTTACTTGTAGTTTTTATTGAAGAACTTGTTGAACCTTTTAACCATCAAGGCTATTTCTTCCGGATCAATGACTTCTTTGACCTCGACTCTCTTTCCATCCTTAACAATTAGAGCAGTTGTTTTGGGTACAAATGCCTATTCCTCGATCTTTTCTTCTCACTCAAATTCGTAGGCTTTGAGATCCGAGAATAGTTCATGGTTGGAGGTCTTCTATAGGTCCATGGAATGTCTCGGTGCCATGACCTTCATTTCCCATTTAGCCGAGACTTTTTAGGATCTTCATACACATTTCCTTCTCGTGTATATTCCTTTCCAAGTGCGATAGCTCGTTGGTGATTTACGTGAACCGAGCATCCGCTTCATCCAGGTTTTCTCCTCACATCATTTTGAAATTCTCAAATTTCTGACAGCCACGATAATTTATTTTCCTTGATTTGCTCCGAGCCTTCACAAATCAATGTTAGTTTGTCCTGATTTCTTTAGCCGTTTTGCATGATTTGACTTTATTGAACATGGCTTTGTCCAAGGTTTTGTAAAAGATGTCCTTGGCTACATTGCCCAGGTTGTATCTTTTTATGTCATCATTTGTCCATTCGATTCTTGGTTTTTCAACCATAGGGGTCTAGGGAAACATCCTCTTCACCTTCACCGCAGCTCTCATACTTTGTGTTCACTTTTAAGATTTGCGTTGGCCCATCCTTTATCACTATCCACATCTCATCATGTAATGTTTGATAGATGAGCCCGCATACTAATTTTCCAATCATCAAATTCTTCAATTGTGAACATAGGGATGCGTGTCAAATTTGCTTCCATGATAATAATTTTTAATGATAAAAGGAGTTTTGAAAATTTAAGTACTAAAGCGACTTTGAAAAGTTTGGAGATCTAGTTCAAGAACTGGTCACGGAAGGCTCAATGAACCAACCACTCGATACCACTTGTAGGTCCCAAGGGGTGTTAGTGTAAGGTTTAGAAGGGGGTTGAATAAACCTTACCAACTTTTCGATTTAGTCCTTTTTAAACTTCGAGGTGATACTACACGCTTGTGTCCTTGGTGACACCAACTTAGTTAATCAAGAGAGTTAGTCACTCAATGCACTGATCGAGCTGTTGATAGAATAACTCGGTTGTTAGGATCAATTAGCTCAACTGTGGTTTGTTTTCATTGGAAGACTTAACACCCTTAATTATGGTTAAGGTAGATTTAAAGCTTGATTTAGTGCTTAGAAATTATCAAGTGGATAGCAAATTTATCAAAAGTTAGCAAATAAGATGCGAGGAATTTATAGTCTTTGAAATGTAAATGACACGATAAGTTTTTATAGAGGTTCAAGATGGGGTAATTCTTCTACTCCTCTCTTCTCCAACTCCTGGAGGAATCCACTAGGTATTGATCAAGATACAAAGTGGTAATATCCAGTATACAAGTCTTGATCACACACCGACTTGATCCTTTGTGACTCGATCTGGTGACGCCTTGATCACTCACCGGCTTCTCGTGACGACTCAACTTCTTCACAGGCGTTTTGCCTTTGCTACTACCCACTTGCTCAAGCTCTTTGGATTTGATCACGAAGCCCTTCAAAAGCTCAAGACTTGGTTCGACCTTGAACCTTCCTACAATCCTTCGTGGAATGTAGACCCCCTTTTCTTCTAAAGTTTCTTCTTCAACTAATTGAAGCTATCTTTCCTTCACAGGTGAGTGTTGGATTGATTTTCTTCGTAATGTAGGCTTGAGGATTAATCTTGAATGATTTGAGAATGTTTTTGGTTACAGTTCAAATGTTTTCTTGAATGTTCGTGGTTCAGGTCCCCTTCTCTCGGAGTCATTCCTCAGCCTTTTATAGTGATAGGCTTATTTTTGAAAGTCACTTGTGGATGTTGGCTTGTCTTATTTCAGTCCTTGAATTTGCCACTTCCTCGTATAAAATGTTCTTGACTTTTTCGTAGTTCGACACGGTGTAGTGCTTCCCATTGGTTTATTCCTTTTGCACGCTTCTGATCGAGCACTTGAGAAAGGTAGCATGGAGATATTACTTGTTTAAGTAATTCTCTTGATTTACTCGCAACGGATCTCTTTCGATTATCTCGACTTGACGCATTTCCTTGCTTTCCCCAGGTGACTTAGAGTCGACTTCCAATCATTGGATGACTCTTCCCGTCACTTCAACTTGAGACTTGGCTTATCTTGAGTTGACTTGATCGATACTCCACTCACCGCATCTCACCGCATCTCACCGCTCCTTCATCCGAGTTCTCGTCTTTTCTTCTTTGCCATACTCAACTCGTCTTGCAAAATGAGTCTTCCTTCTAGTCTCCGTTGTCTTCTTGCATGTTTGGACATAGCTGACTTAACTCACTTGACCAAATTTCTATTTATTACAATGCGCTTTACAACAAAAATGGGGTGCCAACTTCCTATTCTAAGTTTTACATGGCATTCATCAAAATCTAAACAATAAATTTCCCAACAAAACTTACACCGAGCCGACCCCAGGATAGGACCCTGACCGTGTTTGGGTAGTACAAATGGTGACGACCAATTAAGTGTGAAATCGATTTCAATAATGGCATAGAACCGTATTATTGATATTTATGTTAAGTCGAATTTATACTTGGAGAATCCATAGTCATACTTGATTTGACTTAGTTGACTCTTGACTGACTTTCCTTAGTCATTCTTTCCTTGTTCTTCCCTATCTTTTCTTACTTCGACTAATCCTTCTTAGTTTGGCTTGTTTAGGATGGAGCCGACGCCACCTATCTGGTGGGAATTATTGGAGGCCCGCGCCGAACGTGATTACTTCCGGGCATACACGAACCACTGGCACCAGAAATACCTTCGAGCTATCTTAGAATTGGCAGAACAACGCCGCCACAACCAAGAACTGACACACCTCCTGGCAAAAAGCCAAGAGGAGAAGAACGATCTTACCCTCCTTGCTAAGGATCGCGAGGATACCATCCGTGCTCGCGAGGATCAAATCCAGTCAATCCAGGAACACTTGGAAGTTACTCGCACGAAGATGGAATGCGCCAAGGAAGGCCGCGGAAAGTGGGAAAGGGAGACACACATGTCGAGAGCCACCATCGATCGTCTCGAAGATACTATTATCAAACAAATGCAGGTGATAGAGGACCTCACGCATGCCTTAACTCAACGGGATGCTGGTTTGGAGGCTGCCTTAGCAGCTAATGTGCCACCGTTGCCACCACCCGAGGCGGAACCCATGCCCGACTTTGAGGCCGATAATGAAGAGGATCCTGAAGAAGATCCCGAAGAGGATCCAATGGAAGATGAAGAGCCCGAGGCGCTTGAAGCCGCCCCACTTGATGATGCTCGGATCGAGCAAGCGGATGGCAAGCCGATCGGCCTAATCCGAGGTGGTACTCGGCCGATCGAGATCCGATTAAAGACGAGGCCGCTAGTGATGATGACGGCGACCTCACCGAGTAGATAACTTCTATGCTAGATTTTAGCTGATGCTTATTTCCATCCTGTTGTATTTTATTTTCAGTTGTACCTTAATCAAGTTGTATATTGACTCTAGTTTATCTTCGATTTTATATTCCTGTTGTATGAACTCATTCGGTTGTATTCAAATTTCACATCAATGAAATAATTCCTTATTCTATGTCTTGTGTATTGTTGTTGTGATATAACTTGTTATATGCAAGTACTTATGGAAATCATTCCTTTCTGAATTGTAGCTAAACTACAGATACATGGCTGGAAAACGTGGACGCGGGAGACCCCGCCGTGTTCCCCGAAGGTATGAGGACGTACCCAGGGAACGGGTACCCTCTCCCGAACTACCACCACCTCCTCCGCCGCCGTCGCAGGAGATAACTTGACCGCAATAGCCCCGCAATGATCTCGGTCTTCACGAGGCAACAAGCAGAGCCTCAACGGCGTATTCTCGAGCCCACTAAAGAGGTGAATGATCGCACTGGAGCGATTCTTGTGATTTGACCCACCGGCTTTCTTAGGAGAGCCTGATGACTTAAAGGCCGAAGAATGGATTGGGAAAATGGAGAATATCTTCAATGCTCTCCAATACTCAGGGGAACAAAAGGTTATGCTCGCCGTGTTCCGACTAGAATCGGCTGCTAGAGATTGGTGGCGAGCAGTTGAGAGAAAATGGGACCAGGACCAAGTAGATAGGACGTGGGAAAATTTCCTGGCTGAATTCAATGATCAGTATATTCCCCAAGTCGTGAAGGAGGCACGCCGGGATGAGTTCTATAGGTTGAGACAGGGGAACATGTCTGTAGCTCAGTACGAGTCTGAGTTTCATCGATTGTCCAAATACGCTCTGGGGACAATCAGTACAGAAGAGGACAAATTATATAAGTTCACACGGGGACTGAAGCTAGAACTTCAAAAGCAGCTTCTGACTGTCGAAATGACAACCTACTCAGCCGCGGTAAAGGCAGCTCTTCCCAAGCCCAAGCCCAAGCCCATGGCCCTCGACCCCCGACCCGGGCCGAGCCGAGCCAGCCGACGGGCGGGCGGCGGTGGCGGCGCACGCGCATGTGTGCTTTGAACCAAACCCACAAGCATGTAGGTCCTCACCCCTTTAAAAACTTGGGTGCCCCCAAGGACCCAAACCCATTAGTCCAACTTGAGATATATTAAGTGTGCAACTTTATCCTCTTTTTCCTATGTAGGATGGAGCATCTCTCCTTCCCCACATTTTCCATTTTCCATACCATTTATTTGTGTTAAGTGGCTAACTTCTATCATTAATTTCTCATTCACCCGGAATCGGTTTTGAGAAATTCCAAATGCTATTCTCATCTATTCTCTTAGTAGAATTTTTACAAATAATTTAATTCCATTTATCACAAATGGAAACCACTTAATTATTTGGTCAAAATTGGGTCAACACCCTATTTATCAAAGACCAAATTCCAACAATCCCCCACATGAATGAAATTAATGCATGCGTGTATGCGATTCGCTTGAAAGTCTCGGCCAATCGTTATTGCATCGAGGATAGGTAGCTTGTGGCTTTGAACCTTCCCTAGTAAAATACTATCGGTTCTTCGGCCGCTTAGTGACACGATGTCTTGAACTACCCAGCCGTTCGTGTAAACCAAGACAACAGTACTTACACAATAACAACTCTAACACTTGTTGTTCTCACGTTGTGTCCATTTCGGCCCTGGACCATATCTTAGATTCATAAGTGTTTCTTTTGAAGCGGCCATTACTTCTCACTTATATATATGATCTCCTATTGAAGAGTATCCTGCCATACTCTACCTTTTGGTATATGAATCATTAAAAGTCTTAAACTTAACCTCACCACATTCGGCAGGTTTACATTCACTTGGATGTATCGAGAATGAGCTAACACATTTTCCAAGTGTTCAGCTGAACATTCATAACTTAGTTGTCCCATTGAACCAAGGTCTTGGGATCTCAAATTCACAAGGTTGGGTTACCGCTATGAACATTCTTTAAGTGGTGGATTTTAAACACATTCCCCTTAACAGTTTATACAGTTGATCTTGATTTATGCCTTTCGTAAGCGGATCCGAAAGGTTTTCCTTTGACTTCACGTAGTCAACCGAAATAACCTCATTCGAAATCAACTGTCTAATGATATTGTGTCTCTGACGTATATGTCTAGACTTACCATTATACATACTTTGCTTTGTGCCCTTCCGATTCTTTGATTGACTATCACAGTGTATCATAACAGTAGACACATGCTTATTCCAACAAGGAATATCCTCTAAGAAGTTTCTAAGCCATTCAGCTTCTTCTCCAGCTTAATGCACGTCTACTTAGAAGACTTCCACGACACCGCTCCTCCACCTATTGTGAAAACAAATCCACTTGTGGACTTGGAGTCTTTCGTGTCCGATATCCAATTGGCATCACAGTATCCTTCTAATACTGCTGGATATCTCGTATAAAGTATTCCATAGTTCATGGTATACTTTAAATATCTAAGTACCCTTGTCACGGCTTTCGAGTGATTCGTACTCGGGTTACTTGTGAACCTACTTAGTTTACTCACTGAATATGCGATGTCTGGACGTGTACAATTCGTTAAATACATCATACTGTCAATTACCCTTGCATATTCCAGCTGAGAAACTGGTTCGCCTCTATTCTTGGCCAAGTGTAGACTTAGATCTACAAGTGTCTTAGCCGGAGCGCTATCAAAAACATTAAACCTTCTGAGTATGCTTTCGACATAATGGGACTGTGACAAGACAATTCCATCTGAAGTCCTAGAGATTTTAATCCCTAATATAATATCAGATAATCCCATATCCTTCATGTCAAAGTTCTTCTTCAACATGTTCTTAGTATTCATGATTAAATCATGACTACTACCCATGATCAACATATCATCCACATAAAGGCATACTATGACGTAATCATTTATAGTACCTTTAATGTAGACACACTTGTCACATTCGTTGATCTTGAAACCGTTTGACTTCATAGACGAGTCAAACTTTTCATGCTATTGCTTAGGTACTTGTTTTAGTCCATAAAGTGACTTAACAAGTTTACACACCTTTCGCTCTTGACCGAGTGCAACGTACCCCTCGGGTTGTTCCATATAGATATCCTCTTCAAGCTCACCATTCAAGAAGGCAGTTTTAACATCCATTTGATGTATCTCAAGGTTATGCAAAGCTGCAATAACAATGAGAACACGAATGGACGTAATCCTCGTGACAAGAGAATTTGTATCGAAGAAGTCATATCCCTCCTTTTGTCTAAACCCTTTAGCTACCAATCGGGCTTTATATTTGTTGATAGATCCATCTATTTATACTTCCTTTTAAGGATCCACTTGCATCCCAAAGGTTTTGCATGATGGAATCTATCTCATTATTGATAGCTTCTTTCCAGAGAGGAGCTTGTGGACTAGACAATACTTCTTGAATAGTTCGGGGTTCGTTTTCTAACATATAAGTTAATAAATCAGGACCCAAAGACTTAGCTAGTTTTGTCCTTTTACTGCGTCTTGGTTCCTCTTCATCATCACTTTGAGGTAAACTTGCAGTTTCATAAGTCCGTTTACTCGAACTTTCTTCTTTCCGTTCTTTGTTCGGAAAGATATTCTCCAAGAATACAACATTCCTTGATTCAATGATCATACCTTCATTTATATCGGAATAGGCGACTTGTGCACTAAAAAAGCGATATGCACTACTATTGTTAGCATATCCAATGAAAGCACAATCGATCGTCTTCAGACCAATTCTAACTTGTTTCGGCTTAGGTACTTCGACTTTAGCCAAACACCCCCACACTTTATGGTATTTATATGACGGTTTACATCCCTTCCATAACTCATATGGAGTTTCGTTTTTACCTTTGTGTGGGATCTTATTAAGAATGTAGTTTGCAAAAAGTATGGCTTCCCCCCACAAGTTTTGGGGTAAGCCAGAACTTATCAACATCGCATTGATCATCTCCTTAAGAGTACGATTTTTGCGTTCTGTAACTCCATTTGATTGAGATAAGTAAGGTGCAGTCGTTTGATGAATTATGCCCGCTTCCGAGCAAAATTCTTCAAATGCAGAAATATACTCTCCGCCTCTATCATTTCGAATCATCTTAATTTTCTAATTAAGCTGATTTTCAACTTCATTCTTATAAGTTTTAAAAGCTACTAAAGCTTCATCTTTGCTTTTCAAAAGATACACATAGCAATATCTTGTGCAATCATCTATAAATGTTATGAAGTACTTTTTCCCACATCGAGTTTGCACAAGTTTTAAATCACACACATCTGTATAAATTAACTCGAGTGGTTTGGTACTTCTCGTTACCGAATGAAACGGTGCTTTGGCCAATTTTGCTTCAACACAGATTTCGCATTTGTCTTGTGAATCAGTTTTAAACGTAGGTATTAATTCCAGATTCACTAACCATTTAATTGTGTTGAAGTTTACGTGTCCTAATCTATCATGCCATAAATTAGAACAATCCAACAAGTAAACAGAAGTAACATTTTTATTCTTCGCCTCTTGGCAGACATTTTAAACAGGCCCTTATCAAGGTAACCTTTACATAAAAATAGACCATTCTTGGTCATTACAAACTTGTCGGACTCAAACACTAGTCTAAAGCAAAGGACCGGAAACCAAGTTCTTGCGGATGTCTGGGACATGCAGCACATCTACAAGCGTAAGCTCCTTCCCGGAAGCCATCTTGAGCACCACCTCTCCAAGCCAAACGATGTTGGAAGTCGAAGAGTTCCCCATGAACAACTTCTATCCATTAATCGGAGTGTAGGAGGAGAACATCTCCTTGTCGGCACAAATGTGACAAGTTGCCCCGGTATCTATCCACCACTCCGTTGGGTTATCCACCATATTGGCTCCAAACACAACGACGGAGAGATCGAGCTCTGACAGGTCGATTGGAACCGACTTGTCCTCCGTCACATTGGCTTGTTGGTTTCCACCTTGATTGTCTTTTTTAGGGTGTCGTCAATCCTTCGCCATGTGGTTCGGTTTGCCACAATTGTAGCAATTCCCCTTGAACTTTTTGGCTTTTCCTTTTTCCTTCCGGGAGTGCTTGCGTTTCTTGCTAGTGCTCGATTCAGCAAGATTGGCCTTAGCCTCCATTTCAGACTTGCTAGATTTCACATCTGATTTTCGGTTGTCTTCTTCGATGCGAAGCCGAACAATCGATCCTCAAGCCCCCATCTCTTTGCGCTTGTGCTTGAGGTAATTTTTGAAGTCCTTCCACAATGGCGGCAACTTTTCGATAATTGCAGCCACTTGAAAGGATTCATTCAAAATAATCCCTTCAGACACTAAGTCGTGAAGGATGATTTGAATCTCCTGAACTTGGATGATCACCGTCTTGGTGTCAACCATCTTATACTCGAGGAATTTGCCGACAACAAATTTTTTTGTGTCGGCATCTTCCGTCTTGTACTTCTTCTCCAAGGACTCCCACAGTTCCTTGGACGTCTTGAACGTTCTATAGACGTTGTAGAGAGTGTCGTCTAGCCCGTTCAAGACGTAGTTGTGACATAGAAAATCGCTGTTATGCCAAGCATCCACAGCGATTCTCTGGTTGTTGTCAACTTTGTCATCTCCAACGGCAGTAGGGGAGTCGTCATTCAGAAAACGAGCCAACCCCAAGGTGGTGAGGTAGAACAGCATCTTTTGTTGCCAACGTTTGAAGTCAGCACCGGAGAACTTGGGCAGCTTTTCGCCGTGAGCGAGAGCGGCAACCATAGGTGTGAAAGATATCGAACTTGATGCCATCGTCTTCAACAGAAACAAAATTTTCGTCTTGCGATTGTTGGGTAAAATATATATGTGAGGTTTCTGTTTGGAAGAAAAATGGCTAGGATATAATGTCTAGGCTTAAGTCGAGGCCAGAATTAGATTATGTCTCCGCAAGATGAAAATGCCCCGTATACCGAGTGCTTACGGTTCCCGCGCTCGCCTCTAAGATACAATGACTTTTAACAGTTCCGGTTAGCAGCACAGCAAAATCGGAACAACGGCGAACAGGCGAAATGTTTTAGACTTTCAAGCTACAAAGGAAGGGAAATGTCAATATGCTTAAATGCAGAATGACAAGTTATTATCTGTGAATTATCGTATGTTTTTCAATCTGCAGGGACGTTAATAATATAGGCAAGCAAGTGCAGGTACGGAAAATCGCGTCTTTAGGCTCAAAAATGCACATTTTCACCGAATGCAGCACTGTTCAGTGCATGACCGGAGCATGGGCCGTGCGCTGCCGTCTTATTTGGCGCAAAGTCTTGACAGGGCGCACGACTCGACGCACGGGTCGTGCTCCAGCTCGTGCGCCACTTCGAACCTTTGCGGCAGAGAGCACGACCCGACCGGACCGGCCGTACTCCCGCCCGTGCGCGGGGCCGAAAATTTCCCAGGTTTGAACTCATTTAATTAGTTAAGAAAATTAATCTATTTAATTAATTATAAAAATTAATTAAACATTTAATTTTTAAAGGTTTTTGGTCCAAAAAGAATAAGGGCGCCCACGCCCACGCCTCGACCGACAAGCCAAGCCAAGGCGGCGGCGGCGGCAAGGGCGTGCGTGCGCGTGTGCTTTGAACCAAACCCACAAGCATGTAGGTCCTCACCCCTTTAAAAACTTGGGTGCCCCCAAGGGCCCAAACCCATTAGTCCAACTTGGGATATATTAAGTATGCAACTTTATCCTCTTTTTCCTATGTGGGATGAAGCATCTCTCCTTCCCCTTATTTTCCATTTTTCATACCATTTATTTGTGTTAAGTGGTTAACTTCTAACATTAATTTTTCATTCACCCGGAATTGGTTTTGAGAAATTCCAAATGTTATTCTCATCTACTCTCTTAGTAGAATTTTTACAAATAATTTAATTCCATTTATCACAAATGGAAACCACTTAATTATTTAGTCAAAATTGGGTCAACACCCCATTTATCAAAGACCAAATTCCAACAAAAACTAAAACATATAATAAATTTTTTACCTTTTTTAGTTTTTAGAGGGTTTCCAATATTAGAAACTTGTTTTTGGCGAGAATTTTCCAAAAATACTACTATTAAGCTTTTATATAAATATAGATTATAAGAAACTTTTGTGAAGATATACTTTAGTGTCTGAAATTTGAAATTGTGGTAAAAATTTAAATTTATTTCATGTATATTGAGTTATTCACAGGCTCATGATAGAGCTGAAAAACAAACCAAATTACTCGATACTCTATCTGAGACAAATTGTTAAAAGCTTGTTTGAGCTCGGTTCGTTAACATAACGAACAAAATTTGAACACATTTTTTCATTTGATAAGATGTAAATTAAGCTCGGCTCGAGCCATGACTCGATTAGTAAAAAAAGAGCAAAATATGTGTAAAATTATCAAGCTACGCAAGCTCGATTCAATTAGTAATCAAACCAAACTCAAACACAATTTTTGAAGCTTGATTAAAATTAAAACAAGCTCGAACAATTTTATATTCTGCTCGACTCTACTCGTTTACACTCCTACTTATGAATGAACAAGTCACAATAAGAGGCGGATTGGGGGGGGTCTTCACGGTCTCCAGCGCAGCCCAAATATCCTATTTTTTTCTGAGAAAGTATTTAAGAAAATAGGTGGGCTAGGAGAAAAAAATAGTTGAGCTATGGGTAATCGATCACATTGGCGTAGCTCCAGCTAAAGGATGATTGTGCGTCAATAATGGATTTGTTTCGATCAAATTCAGTCCAATGAAGTTTTTAATTGATCCAGATTTAGTTTTTGGATAGAACTCTTAAACTGCTTTATATTTTGAAAATGTTACTCCCTCTCTTACAATAAGTGTCGTATTAACTGATCATTACTATTTATTTAAAAATAGTGATGTTTTGATATTTTACTCTTGTTTTTTTCTTTCTAAATTACCCTTGTACATACTAATTCATCTACAGTAAAACTTTTATAAATTAATAACCTTAGTATTGTACTAAAAAAAAACCTTGGGACTACTAAAATTTACTAATTTAGCGAGATATTAAATAGTCGATAAATTAATAATCTATTAATTTATAGAAATTAGCTTCTAAAGTTTTTTTTCCCTGTGGATAATTATCATGGTCATCTAAAAATTAAACTAATAAATGATTGCAAAATATTAAATTATTTTTCTTGTCACCAAACAAAACATCAAAAGTGGAAACCTTGTAATGAGGGTACTACACAACTGTAGTTTATTCCATGCAACACCTGGAGGAGTACTCCAGGTGCATTATAACCGTATATAAAAATTCACACACAATCACATATTCAGCATCTATTGTATACAAATCTACGATAGAGATGTTGAAATTGCAGAGTTGTGATCGACGAGTAGATAATCAAGAGCGACATGTAAATTGTAAATTTGAAGATAATAATTCTAATGTAGATCCATATTCTCAAAAGGAATATCGACAATAATGATATTGAATATTGTTTTTGTAGAGCTACAAGAAAATCACATTAATACTATTTTACTACCTCAGCTAAAGTCAGAGATGAGATTCAAAGTGACATCACTTTCAATAACAAACAAATAACAATTGAGCGGTTTTTATGAAATCATTGTAGATTAATTATAAATATATTATATAATAAAGAACAATAAATTTATATATCGCATGGGGCCTATATGAATTCTCAAAATGTATTATCTTATAAATTTAGCGAATTATTAATTTAGCATGTTGTTCCTAAGTCAGGACCAGATAAAAATATTATTTAAGCGAGGTTATTAATTAATTAAGTATTAAATTATCGAGGTTCTACTGTATTAAATTAGTATTGTAGTAATGTTTCCTGAACTAAATTTATTTAAGGGGTTAGATATGAATCATAGATGTATTATCTAATTTGGTTAATGAAAATGACGAATTGTTTATAGATAGACTTGATATGTTAATATGAGAGTTATCAGATCTAGGCCCAGTTTATATTTGTTTGCTTTAATTGGCAATCGCATAATCAATTAGTTTATATTCTGCTTGCAAGTTTGATTAGATGATTCTGAAATCCTAGATATTTTCTCCATACGTTTTCTCAAAAGGTTTAAATTGAGTTGGGGTTTTAATTGATTTCTTATTTGTTTTCCTTAGAAAATTAAAATCCAAAGAGTGTTTAGGATTTTCTTTGTGACACACAATATTTATTTGTCGGATAAGTCTTCCTTGAGACACGACTTGGGATAACTTTCCACCCTACGATTGATCTCATATTCTCTTGCAAGGATCGTTAGACTTTCTTAGGTGTTTAGCAGTTGAATAAAATTTTGGCATCGTTGCCATGGAAGGCTTTAGGTGTAATAATTATTGTATTTATTTTTCCTGTTTCTAGATTAAGATTCTCTTTGTTTGTTTCTAGTTTAGGTTTATTCGTCATGCGCATTTGATCTATTTTTCTAGTGTTGTTTATACAAGCTCCAGGAATGGCAACCAATCAAGAGAAACCACCTCGACTTACATTAGAAGAGAGCTTGAATTCTTTTATTCAACTTTGTCAGCAAACATAAGAGTGGAATAATAGACGATTTGAATCCTTGGAGGCCTCTGTTATGCGAATTGATACCCAAGTCGACCAATTGTCTACGAAAGTTGGTGAGATAAATCGACAACTCGTCAGAGAGGACACGATACCTAGTCAATCCGCACAAGCTCAAGTCATCACTGATCTTGAAATTGTTGAAATTTATGATAAAGAAATTGAGTTTCCATATTCTATTGTCTCGTTTACCTCTGCAGGTGAAGAAAGCATGAATGAAGAGGCAAATAAGGGATTATTCTTACACAAAACTGATAATCCCTACAAATCTCCTAATTCATCCACGAGTCCACTCCTAAATCAAACGAGATCCAGGTAATTTAATCATTAATATTGCTTTTAGGAATGGTAAGGAAGTCGAATGTGTGTCTTACTTTATATTTAAATAATTAAATTCAGGGAAACTGAAGTCCACTAGATTATATTTGCAACTTGATGATGTTGGGATTTGGTCCAGCATCCTGCCTGCAATGGGCTTTAAAAGAGGCGCGAGGCGCGGCCCGCGATTCGAACTCGTGAGCGCTGGATTGCATAGTTAAGGGATAGCTTAAAGGATATGATTTGGACTACCTATACCAACAGATGCATCTTCTTTCTCGGTGCCCATTACATAGAAACTCGAGGTTAAGCGTGCTTGGCCCGGAGTAGACATGGGATGGGTGACCCCCTGGGAAGTTTTCCAGGGTGCGCGTGAGTGAGGACAAAGCGCGCTAGAAAAGACTCATGATAATATGTCACCTAGGTATCCTAAAGGTATTGTTGAAGATATTTTGGTCCAAGTAGGTGGTCTTGAAATTCTCATTGATTTTGTTGCCTTGGATATGGGGAAGGATATGGTAATAATAAGGCTCACAACATTTTAATGGGTAGACCGTCCATGGCCACTAATAACACCATGATTGATGTCAAAAATAGAAAATTAAGTATGAATGTCTTGGGAAAAACTATGACGTTTTCAATTTCTAATATAGCTTGTAGTCCTGCCTATGTCGTGCATGATTATTTTATTGTTGATTCTATTGATTATGTTGTGAAAGATGGCCTATAGCAAGAACAAAATATGATACGAATCGCAAATTAGTAGGATAAAAATTCCAAGATCGTGATAGAGGTCTTGCTCGATGACCCACTATCATTTTCTCCATTGTGATATCATCAAGCTAATGACATTAAAAGAGCGCCTCTTGGGAGGCAACCCAAGCATTTTACTATTTTTTCCTATAAAGAAAAGAGTTTGTGTGAGTTGTTTGTTTTTTATGTTTGTATATTCATGGTGTTATTATTTTATTCCCTTCACATGGCTTTTGTAGGTTTGACGGCTCACGTATTGCATTAATCATTTGTCTATTATATCATTTTCTAGGGATGTATTCCTTTTCTTATCTTTTACGCATTGAGGTCATTGCATGATTTAATTGTGGATGAGCGATTAGTCATTGTCTAGGCATTATGATTGCATGTGGTTACTTCTTTCACTATCCCTATGATTGTTTTAAACTTAATAATAGTGTTGTTTAGTCAACTTAAAATAGATGTAGCAATTTAAGTATCGATTATAAAATTGCACCGTGAATTTAATACATAGGATTTGACTAAATTGTGACTCAATCCTCATAGTAAACAAATTAGGTGATGTTTAAATGATAGTCTAGGTTGTGGGGATTGAATTGCGAAGTGTGAAGTTTTGTTGATGTGAATTAAGTTAAAACTCTATTTTGATTTGCGTGTGTACACAAATTTGCTAGCCTTATGAACCAAACCAAAAGAAAAAGAAAAAAAAAGACCTATATATATATAAAGAAAGAATCGGTAAAAAACGTTGAGCAATTGAGATTATACTCCTCTAATTGCGCTGCTTAGTATCTAGAAGCATTCATGAGCCCCATGTTTGTCTTTTACGTAAAACGACGATACAAACATGAGTACGAGAAACCACCCTAGGAGCCTCTGGAGAAAATCCGAAGTTATACCTAGTAGAAGATATCTCGAAAGTTCTAGTGAGAAAAAAAGAATAGTGAAAATAAAAGAGATGTTCATGGCTAGTAATTGTGTGTTGTGTTGTGTGTTACAGGGTTGCAACTTTTGACACGAATTTGAAAATTAGTAAGGAGGGTCAAACACATTGACAAGCTATTAACCTTAGCCGAGTAAGTTCGTTGTGAAGGTTCGGGAACAATGAGAGATACTCCGAGGTGGATAGGACGTGGTGTTATGGATAAATCGACACTCAAATTGGACATAATATTTCTTGTTGGTTTTGTAGGCACTACTATTTGCTTGAGGACAAGCAAAATGTTAAGTGTAAAGGAGTTATTTTGTATATTTTTGTGTCTGTTTTATGCGATGTTTTAGGCATATTTTTAGCGTGTTTTATTTACATTTCATGTTTTAGTGTTATGTTGTGTTATTTAGTTGATTTTCTAGGTTTTGGTGGAAAAAACAAAACAAGTTTTGGAGCAAAAGTGTCAAAAGGTCATTTTGCCCAACTACGGCAGTCATCGTATTTTGGAGGTAACATTATCGTCCGAAGTCCAATTGACATGGTTCTTGCACCATTGGAAAGCTGAGACAAAGTTCTACAATGTCTACTTACTAAATATAAAGGAATACGTTTGGATTGGTTAAATTCATGTCCAAGTTTAAATAATGTGTGGAAATTTAAGAAATGACATGTCTTAGTATTTTGGCTATAACTCTCTCTAGAAAATTGATATGGAGGTTATTCAAGCGGATATGGAAAGCTAAGAGATATAGCTACAATTAATATGAAGGACTGAAGAGCAAATGCAGACTTTTTGAGGGTGCACGATTGGGCACAAAGTGCACGGTCACGCGTTGGTGACTTTTTACCCAAGTTACACGACTTTTCTTTCCTTTTTGAGTTTTCCCATTTTGTATAGGAGTCTAGGCTTATAAATAAGAATTGGGGATCCATATTTTTGAACATTTTTACTTCTTAGAACTTTCAAACCCTAGTTTTTGTTATTTTCTCTTCCATCTAACATCGGAATTGCTTGGGCTCTTCCCATAGAAGTTATTATGCGGCTTAATCCAAGCGTAATATTCTTCATCTTCTTTATTTGATTTCAATTGTTTGGTGATTATTGTTATTGTATGATGATGTAATTATTTTATATTCTTCAATTAAAATTGTGATCCCATCCCCAAGCATGAACTAAACTCTTTGTTCTAGGATTATGATGATTTGATTCAAACAAACAAGCATGAATATGGACTAATTGATTTGCCTTCCCAAATGAATTGCTTTATTTGATAATTGATTGTTTGTCCAACTTTTAATTATTATGAGGGAATAATTGAGATTGGAAGAAGATATTATTCCTGAACTAAATTTATTTAGGGGGTTAGATATGAATCAGAGATGTATTATCTAGCTTACTTAATGAAAACGACAAATTAATTATGTTAATTTAATCTGTGAATACGCGATATATCATATCTAGGCCTAGTTTGTTAGGAAATTTATTGTTTAGATTTTGATGAATGCCATGTAAAACTTAGAATAGGAAGTTGGCACCCCATTTTTGTTGTAAAATGCATTGTAATAAATAGGGATGGCCAAGCTGAGTTAAGTCAGCTACGCCCTAACATGCAAGAAGACAACTGGAGATTAGAAGGAGGACTCCCGCGAGACACCGAGTATGGCAAAGAATAGTAGACAGAACTCTATCAAGAAGCAATGAGATGCAAATGAGTGGAGCATCACAGTCAACTCAAGAAAAGTCAAGTCTCAAGTTGAAGTGACAAGAGTCATCCAATGATTGGAAGTCGACTCTAAGTCACCGGGAAAGCAAAGAAATGCGGTCAAGTCGCGATAATCGAAAAAGATCCGTTGCACATAAATCAAGAGAATTACCTAAACAAGTAATATCTCCATACCACCTTTCTCGGTGCTCACCCCCGAGCGTGCAAAAGGAACAAACCAATGGGAAACACTACACCGTGTCGAACTCAAAAGGTGAATAACAATTCATACGAGGAAATGGCAATTCCAAGGATCGCAACAAGACAAGCCAATGACCACAAGTGACTTTCAAAAATAAGCTATCTCTTCAACGGCGATTTTTGAAAGATCATTATAAAAGGCCGAGGAATGACTCGAGAGAAGGTAACTCAACTCGAACATTCAAGAAAACATTTGAACTGTAACTTAAGATATTCTCAATTCATTCAAGATTAATCCTCAAGCCTAAACTACGAAGAAAATCAATCCAACACTCACCGTGAAGGAAAGATCACTTCAATCGCTGAAGAGGAAAATATCGAAAAGTCAAGGGGTCTACATTCCACGAAGGATTGTAGGAAGGTTCAAGGTCGAACCAAGTTTTGAGCTTTTGGAGGGCTTCGTGATCAAATCCAAAGAGCTTGAGCAAGTGAGTCAGTAGTAGCAAGGCGCACCGCCTGTGAAGAAGCCGAGTCGACGAGAAGCCACCTGAGTGATCAAGGCGTCTCCCGATCGAGTCCCAAAGGATCAAGTCACTGTGTGATCAAGACTTGTATCCGGACTGTTACCACTTTGTATACCGATCAATACCTAGTGGATTCCTCCAGGGAGTTGGAGAAGAGAGGAGTAGAAGAATTACCCCATCTTCGAACCTCTATAAAAATTTTATTGTGTCATTTACATTTCAAAGATTTTGATTCCTCGCATCTTAATTGTTTAAATCATGATAAATTTGCTATCCACTTGATAATTCCTAAGTACTAAACCAAGCACTAAATCCTTGCTTAATCAAAATTAAGGGTGTTAAGTCTTCCATGAAAACAATCCACGCTTGAGTTAATTTAGATTAACACTTGGTGAAATTTGAGTTATTCCATCAACAAATCGATTGAGACCGTTGAGAGACTAACTCTATCGATTAACTAAATTGGTTGTCCACCAAGACACAACGTAGTTTCAACTCGAATATTTAAAAGGACTAAATCAAAATTTGGTAAGGTTTATTCAACCCCCTTCTAAACCTTACACTTACACCTCTTGGGACCTACAAGTGGTATCGAGCGGTTGGTTCATTGAGCCTTCCGCATCATTCTTATCGAACTAGATCTCCAAACTTTTCAAAGTCCTGTTTTAGTACTTAAACTTTCAAATCTCTTTTTATCATTAAAATTTATTATCATGGAAGCAAATCGACACGATCCCTATGTTCACTATTGAAGAATTTGATGATTGGAAAATTCGTATGCGGTGCTCATCTATCAAAGATTACATGATGAGATGTGGATAGTGATAGAGGATGGGCCACCGCAAATCTTAAAGGTGAACACAAAATGTAAAGAAGATCTGCACTCAAGGAGAAGAGGATGTAGCTCCAAGACCAATCACGGTTGAAAACCAAGGATCGAATGGACAAATGATGACAGAAAAAGACATCCAACCATGAACTATTCTCGGACCTCAAAGCCTACGAGTTTGAGCCGAGAAGAAAAGACCAGGAAGAGACAGTTGTACCCAAAACAAATTGCTTTAATTGTTAAAGATGGGAAGAGAGCCGAGGTCAAAGAAGTCATTGATCCGTAAGAAAAATAGCCGATGGTTAAAAGGTTCAACAAGTTCTTCAATAAGAACTACAAGAGAGGAAATGGTGAATCTTCCGAAGACACTCGCTCCTCCAAATCAAGGAAGATAGGCCAACCAAGAGAAATGATCATCAAAAAGCGAGAATATCAAAGGGTCGACAATCCAAGAATGGAAAGAGCCGATCAAAAGGTCAATATCTATGCTTTGAATCAGACAACCAGGTCATTATGCCATTGATCGCCCATATCCTGTAGTTAACAAATACAAGGAATGAAGAAGAAAGAAAGATCTTGAGAGAAAGAAGACAAGAAAAGAGAAAGGCAATGTTGGCCGCAGAGATCACAAATGACCAAGTCAAAAGATATAGCCGATTGAGTTAGAAGTGGTACTATTCAAGTGACTCAAGAAGAAGCCTGACCGCTTGATGGCCAAGGAACAAGATCAACTCCGACCAAGAAGATGAGGTACACTCTAACTCATCAAACTCGGACTCTAGTGATAGTGATCGTGACACACACTTCATCACCCACTCGATCTTTATGATTCATTAGGCAAAATGATGAAAGATTTTGAACACATTAAATCCTCACACACACTATTAAATGAGGAAAACAGCCTACTCAAGAGCCAAAACTCAAAGTCGACTAAGGAGCCGAGTACTCTAAGTCAAATAGTGATGAGAATGAAAGTTTTAAGGTTGAAAATGCTAAGTTAATAGCAGTTGCTTTGCCATAGAGAAGAGGGAGAATGACCTCAAAAATGTTATTGCCTCATTCACTAAGGCATCTAATCATTGGATGATCTTATTATGAGTCAAAGAGAATGTGGAGACAAGACAAAGCTTAGATTTAATTCCTCTGCGGCCGTGTCAAACCTCAAAAGTAATTTTGGAAAAAGGATCTTCAAGCCATGAAGAGTCTAAAAATCCAAAACTCTAAATGTTGCACACACATTCACTCCAAAGCACAATTACAAGCAAACTGCCTTGGCTATAAAGGAAAAGGAAAAAAACAACATTGAGTGCGGCTGAAAGGACAACGAGAAGAGATTCACCAGTTCCTTAGCAAACTCCAAACAAAAATACTACTGTAAAGAAGAAGCGAGCTACCAAAAACCCCGGAAAATCTATAAAAGAAATACATATGATGGGAATGGTAGAAAATATCCAAGCCAAGTGATTGGAATAATGTGAACCATCAAAGATAGACTTATGGAATATAAGCCCAAATGGCAAAGGCCTAGAACTCAAGAAAGGCCATTGCAAAAGTATAAGAGCTTTTATCAAAGACACACACGCACCTAGGCACTACACTCGCAGACACCACAATTACCCAAAGAAGGCGATTGCTAAAACTTATACACAAAGCGTCATGCACAAAAGAGACAAAATTGTTATGATTAATTATGATTATGGCACTGATAGATGGCAACCCCTTAGAGTCAAATCATTTGGCTATAAGTTGGTTGGATCATCTTACAATTTAACCCCTCGGACCTGCACAAGTATGGGTACCTAAAACTTAATTTCCTTGATTGCGGTTCAAGGAATAGGCTGAAAAGCGGAACCTGGTACATGGATAGTGGTCGTTTTACATATGACAGAAATAAGAAAAATCTGTCAAAATTCAAGGAAGTTAAAGGAGCAAAAGTCATATTTGGAGGAAATGAAGCTCCGAGGTGAAATAAGAGGCATTGGATCCGTCAAGAGGAATGGATTAGAAATCACGATGTTGCATATGTCGAAGGACTCAACTTCAACTTGCTAAGTATAAGTCAACTCTGTGACAAAGGGCTATAATGTTGGATTCAACATGGGTGTATGCCAAATCAAGATACTTGAATCGAATGAAGTTGTGTTGCAAGGATGCGCATAAAAGAACATGTATGTAGTAGATTGGTCAACCGCTACACACAAAGACTGTCTATTAGCAAAGAGCACAAATTTGAATCAAGTTGGTCGTGGCACAAAAAGCCGAGTCACCCGAATTTCAAAACAATTAACAAGCTTGCGTATAGTCTTGTGGAAGGACTTCCACTCGGAGATACAAGAAGGAGAGTATATGTGATGCATGCCAGAAGGGAAAACAAATCAAATCTTCATTCAAAGAAAAGACATGTTCATCTTCAACAAGAATATTGCATTTGCTACATATGGATCTATTTGGCCCAAAGGAACCAAACCAAAGATAAGTGGAAAGAAATACACCTTGGTAGTAGTAGATGACTACTCAAAATATACATGGACAATATTCATGTGTAAGAAGAAAGAAACTCTACGTAAAACTACCACAATCGATGAAAAGGATTCAAAACGAGAAAAGCCAAACCATTATCAAAATAAGATCGATGGAGGAACCGAGTTTGTCAATGGAATAATAACTCAGATTGTATTGAAAATGGTATTGGTCATGAACTATCGCCAGCAAGGACTCCTCGGCCAGAATGGAGTTGCGTAAAGAAGGAAGTAACTCTCAAAGAAGCAGCCAAGACCATGTTAGTCAAGCAGGTTACCAAAAGATTTTGGGCAAGCAATTAACACACTTGCTACACTCAAAACAGATGTATGATAAAACAGACAAATGACAAAGACTCCTATGAGATTTGGACCGGAAGAAAACCAAATGTTGCATATTTCGAATATTTGGATGTAAATGCTTCATCCACAACAATGGCAAAGACAATCTAAAGGCTTTCGATGCTAAAGTGATGAAGGTATCTTCTTGGGATACTCAAAGCAAAGCCTACAAAGTGTACTCAACAAAAGGACTATGGTTGCGAAGAATCCATTCATGTGGTATTCGATGAGCCAAATGTAAATGGAGAAGACATTGAAGAGTCACCGATAAGTGAATCATCCAACCATACTGAAGAGTCCTATGTCAAGCCAAGCTGGAATTATAAACTCGAGAAGAAGATGAGATAGTCAATCTCAAAAACAACTGGAAAATTTGCAAACTAAGTGATTACGAGAGAGTCGAACACAAAGAACACAAATGCAAGACGAGACAATCCAGCTAACTTACTCCAACCTTTGATGTAAGATGGTGAGAGACCATCCACCGAACTTGTCATTGGAGATATAAGAAAAGGTGTCAAAACAAGATCCAGAACTCAACAAGAAGCCATGTTCACATGCTTTATCTCGCAAATAGAGCCCAAAGATGTGCTACAAGCGTGGGATGACACCCATTGGATTCAAGCTATGCAAGAAGAGCTGAATCAGTTTGAAAGAAATAAAGTATGGGAATTAGTTCAAAGACCGACACATCAAAATGTTATTGGTACCAAATGGGTGTTTAGAAACAAGATGAACAAAGAAGGTTCTGTGGTAAGAAACAAGGCAAGACTAGTAGCCAAAGGATATTGCCAAGAAGAAGGAATAGATTTTGATTAAAACATTTGCTCCTGTAGCAAGATTGGAAGCTATAAGGATGTTTCTTGCCTATGCAGCTCACAAGAATTTCATTGTATATCAGATGGATGTAAAAAGTGCATTCCTAAATGGTTTATTGGAAGAAGAAGTGTATGTTGAACACCCTCCAGGATTTGAGCAGAAGACTCTTGGAGATAAGGTATACAAACTCAAGAAAGCCTTGTATGGATTGAAATAGGCACCCAGAGCATGGTATGATACTTTGTCACAATTCCTAACTGAAAATGGATTCACAAAAGGAAAAGTAGATAGAACACTTTTCAGAATTCAAGACAAAAAGAGTATACTGCTTGTTCAAATATATGTGGATGACATCATTTTTGGATCCACAAACAAAGAGTCATTCAAAAAATTTTCAAACCTCATGCAAAGTAAATTTGAAATGAGCATGATGGGAGAACTAACATTCTTCCTTGGACTCCAAGTGAAACAACTGAAGGATGGAACCTTCATAAGTCAAACAATATACACCAAAGACTTAATAAAGAAATTTGGTATGGAGGAGAAGTCTTCTGTGAAAATACCAATGAATACATCAGTCAAAATGGACATGGATGCAGATGGCAAGCCTGTAGATCAAACAAGATACAGAGCACTTATTGGATCATTGATCTATCTTACAGCAAGTAGGCCAGACATCACCTTTGTTGTAGGTCTATGTGCAAGATTTCAATCTGCTCGAAAAGAGAGCCATATGACAGCAGCTAAGAGAATATTGAGATACTTGAAAGGAAGTCAAGAAGTTGGCTTATGGTATCCAAAGGAAGGTGGATTCAAGCTAATTGGCTATTCGACTCGACTATGCTGGATGCGAGTTGACGAAAAAAGCACCTCGTGCACATGTCAAATGTTAGGAAACAGTGATCTCCTGGTTTAGCAAGAAGCAAAATTCAATAGCCACCTCTACAAACCGGGAATCACATAGTCGGGCAAAAGCAGCCCAAGTCCTATGGATGAGACAAAGAAATGAGAGACTATGAAGTTGAGGAAAAAGAAATTCCAATCATGTGTGATAACACAAGTGCAATTGCAATCACTCAAAATCCTGTGTTGCACTCAAGAACAAAGCATATTGATGTCGATATCACTTCATAAGAGATCATGTTGAAAAGAAGGACATCATCTTGGAATATATCTCAACCGATAAACAATTGTCCGACATCTTCACAAAACCATTATGTGAGTCAAGATTTGAAGAACTCAAACATGAGTTAGGGTTAATTGAGTGAGCCGACACTCGGAAGAATCAAAGAAAAGAAATGGAACACTAAAAGGAAAAAGAGTCAACTCACAAATCGGCTAAGTAAATCACCAGATTGAAAAGACAAATTTATACAAGTCATTGTTATGAGTCACTAAGAGAATGTGAGAAGAAGAGTTAAATCACTAAGGGATAAGTCGAGTCACTTATGAGCAAAGTGACAAAAACGCAATGCTTTTACTAAGCGAATGTTTTTAAGAATGACGTCAAGATAATGATGATGTGTACGCACATAAAGTCCGCACACCAAGCTTATGAGTGGATATAAATGTCGCCGCATTAAATACGAGACATTAAATGCTAAATAAAGCGTGCAAAATCTAAACCGTTGATTTCGATCACATTTCAAAACCACCCGCACGCCCTTTCATAAACCATACTTAAACCATTTTCGTCCCCGCTTTCTCTCACACACTACCAAAACTGCTCATTTCTCTCTCTCTCAGAAGCAAAGGCAAAAATCTTCTCAAAACCCTACCTATCTTCAAATCAATCTCTAAGTTTTCTTCGATAAAATCCTCAAAATGGCACCAACCTATGATTTTGTCAAGTTAGGAAAGCAAATCCACACCGGGTCATCATGGATTTCGACGGCATGGTGAAACAGTGGTCCGATGACACCCTAGTGAAGAAAATCGCCGAAATTGGAAATGTCTCAATAAATCATTTCTCGATCTTTGGAATATCCGATGACCTATGTGGAGGAGGTCGCACGCTTCTACGTGAATGCCGAGATTCACGATGAAGGGATAAAGTCATCTGCTCACGGAAAGCGGCTAACCATCTCTCGCCAAGGATTTGGCTGAACATTGCTCACTACCAACGGAAGGAGCATCGGAAATTAGCAAAGCCGATGTAAACCTGGCCGCTTGGAAGGAAATAGCCAAGCCCGACTATGCCGATAAAATAGTTTACACAAACAAGAGGTCAGCCAAGGAGGATTATCACAAGTCGTTGGGACATAGTTGCCAAATGTATTGACATCAAATTTGGCGCTTTGACCAACTCACAAAAGCAAAGTTGATCGTAATGGTTGCGATCATTGAAGAAAGGAAAATTAATCGGGCTGAGTTCGCCTACGCAGACTATGCTAGAATGTAGGGAACAAATCCTTCCAAGGATGATGGCACATTTGGAGGATCCCTAGGATATGGCCTGGTGATTGGCCGGATGATGGAGGTGAAAGGTGTCCTCTTAGACATGGAAGGGCGTTCATGTTAACAAGAGGATGTTCGATCAAACCTCTCCGGCGCACGAAAGAGAGCCTACGCCAAGAGAGCGACACGAGTGAGGGGAATCACCGACCCAAGATACAAATTGCTTCCTCTCCACCAAAGAAGAAAGCGCCCTCGCAACGCTAAGAAGATCACTGCTTCCCCGCAGCAAAGAAAGTCAAACTCCGCTTCCGCCCCTGCAGCAGAGTCACCGCTCTCGCGCAGCCGTGTCTCCCGCCTCAAAGAAGAAGGTCGAGAAGGACTCTCAAATACCTTCTCCGATCGTCAAAAAGAGGAGATCGATAAGCCAAGACGGCCACCTCCTCGAAGAAGACACCAAAGACGGCCCTGCCCGCCCAAGACTCGTAAGAAAAGCTGTCAACTGGGAATCCCTCCGGTAAAAACCAAGACGAAGAAGAATCATCAAGCGCTCCGAGCTTGAAAAACCTGCGAGTCACCACTCACCGAACAAATACTTAAATCAAGCAATCGAGTCCCCCAGATGTAATTGATGAAACAATAAGTCTCGTCAAGGCGATCAGCAGAGGCAACTCAAGAAATAGTCATCCCTGCGCACCGAGACACAAGAAGAAGCCGATAGAGCCGATAGTTATGTGATGATCCTATCTCCAAACCCGGACATCCAAAATCGTCTGCGTGAGTGGAGGAAATGGAAATTGAGTAAATCAAGGGAACAGCCTTCCAACGACCCGAGTTTATAGAAGAAGAGGAACTGTTAAACTTCCTCGCCTAACTAATCGTGATCCCAAAGATCGATGGAGACAATCGCACGTATATCCCGCAGATCTTCAAGACAAGGAGAAGAAAAGACAGTGTAAGCCGAGGCACGTGAGAAGGCCAAAGATCCGCCTCTATCTCCTCGCACTACGTAACACACACATCCTCTCCTTGATGTCTTCTCTCGACAAAGTGATGAGGATCCTGGACTCTTCCGCCATAGAAGAGTTGCAAATGCAAAGAAGCATTGCACGAATCTAGAATCCTTCACGAGCAAAGATTGATGGAGGGACCAGGAGAGTCCTCCGAACACACCGAAATTGATCCAATGGGAGTGGTTCGAAAAAATCGCCATCGTTGTTGTTGCCACCACTTCCCACCACTTGGAAGAAGGCAATAAGGAAATGGCGATGAAATCGGGATAGTGGGGACCCCAATCGAGCCAACCCCTATTGAAGGTGTCTTACCACCGCCCCAACGGCCGAACACTCAATAGAAACAGTGGGAGTCCGAGACGAGTGACCCCATTCCAAGTCACTCACCGGTGCGCTACCGAGGGGGAAACTCCTCCACCGCAAAGCAAGGTCGGAGAATGCCGCAGATGACTCAACAACGAATACAGGAGGCGAAGTGGAGGAAGTACAAACACTAAACGAACAAAGAAGTTGTTATCAACGAAGCTCGCATAGATTGAGACTCTTTCGGGAGGTGCCAACTACTCGAAGGCTAATGACGCCGCCGATGCATGCGTCGAGGCACAGAAGGAATGTACCACGGGAGTTAACACTGGCGGTGAAAGTGCAATCCATGGGGTTGAGACTCCAATGGATGCCACCACGAAGACCCTAAGACAAATGACACTTTGTCGAAAGGGAGGTCCAAGGCCTCGGGCTCACAATCGAGACCGCAGGAGGTAATGAAGGCTGCCCACGGAGGTTGAGACTTCCCGGGTAAAGAAGAAGCTGAGAGAAAACATCCCTCCCCGCTATCATTGACCCATCCGAAAAGGAGATAAGCGCACTTCATGATTCCCAGGATAATCCCGATGTAACCTTTCTCGGGATCAAGGCGACGAAGAAGCCGAGTCATCCCCCGTGATGTACTCTAAAAGACTCAACAAGCGGATGTTCCAAGCACGAGCAAGTCGATCCCAAGACTACTCACAAACCTTTAATTTTGATGATGAGCCACCAATGGAAATCTCATCATCGCCCGATGATGCTTCGATAAGGCCGAGACCACCCACTCAATTGGAGAAACCAACCGAGACCAACGAAGTTGTTGAGACAAATGTGAGGCTCGCCAAGTCGGGTCCACTTCACAACAGATTTCACCAAACAGAATCCATCACGCGAGCTCCCAAGTCAAGCAGTTCAACTCCAAAGGAACTTCACGCGCCCTCTCATCATTGAACAAATCCTGTTGGCCGTGATGATTCCTTTGTAGAATCATTTCCTTTCTCCTTAGAGGTACCCGACCTCCATGAAGAGTCGAGAACGAGCTCGCACGCCTCCACGCACTCACCTCCTGTCATTTCGCAGTACCATCGCTCAAATGACTATGACTTTGACGCCACTGCATGGCCATCACCGCAACGGAAGAATCACCAAGTTCGCGAGGTGTTCAAGGCATTATTTGCCGAGATTGAACGGATGGAGAGGCATCGTGCCTCTATGGACATGCGATCGACAACAGAGATGCTAATCTTATCACGACCCAAGAGGCATAACAACGGATCGTGAATGGTGGCAACAAAGAAGAAACAATGCGTGTGGAACAAGTTAGATACTTCGTGACATTGTTCAACAAGTCGCTGGTATGGAGAGTCGAGAATGCCGATGCAAAAACGGTTGAGAGAACACATTGAGCACATGCATGAAGCTCACACCGCCGAGATAAAGTCACGTGAGCAAAATAAGAGTGATCTACAAATATGAAGAAAACATGAATACAAAATTCAGCCTTCTCATGGCCGAGATGAAGCTAATTTCAGCAGAGTCCAACGCTACTCGATCCGACTTCGTCCGCATACTCCGCAGCAGACTGAGACGAACTCAACTATCGCCAGGCTCGACTTCCCGCTGCCAAGATATGTTTCCAGCGTTCCTCTCTTTTGATGATGCCAAAAAGGGGAAGAGGAATACCTTAAAGCATAGAAGAGATCCGGTTTAAAAAAAGAGGACGCAATGCGAAGGAAAGACAACTGATTGAAGCAATGAAACAAAAGAAAGGAAAATCATTGAGGGGAAGGATCGAAAGATGTGACCTTGATGATTGCACAAACCCCCAACAAGGTCTTGTCACAAATGACATTATCGGCAAAACTCCTCGTGACTCTTCCACTCCAACACTCTTGCTATATCTATGGCCGAAAAGAGAAAGACAATTGAAGCAGGGATGGAGGAAGTGGAAGGAAGAATGGATGCCCGGTTATGAACATCTTGAAACAACATGGAGGCATTCCAAGAGACAGAGATACTTATGCCATCTCGATGTCGGAGACAGCCACGATCGAGCTTGATGAATTTAAAACGCCGCATCCAAGGATACTTTGCAAATATGTCTATGGCTCAAGCTTGGGACTTGTACGGGAAAAGGGTCTCACGTTATGCGAAGAAGGCGACGGGCGTGACTACCTAAATACTTTGCTTTGGTCACTCCGCCGTCACTCACCGAAAGAAGAAGACCCCAAGACAATACACGCCTGAGGTAGAGGAAGAAGTAGTGGTGGAGGAAGAGGTTTCGGACTCCAGGCCTCCGCCAAAAACATCGAATACGTAGATCCAGCAAGAAAGGAGGGATCTCACTGGGTTCTTGACCAAATAGCAAATTTGCAAGTGGCTAAAAGTAATGCCGAGTATGCGAAAAGAATAGAAGAAGAAAACAAGAGACAAACTCAAATGGGAGGAAAGACAAGAAAGATTAAGAAGAGATGAAGCTGCCAGAAGGCATATGAAAAGAAGAAGAAGGCAAATGATTTACGGAGAAAAAGAGAAGAAGAGCGTAAGATCTTTGAACAAGATGAAAGAAGGAGACAATAAGGAGATGAAGTGTTGTTGTCCACCCCTTCATGTATTTTATGATGTAAATACAAACTATGTAAGTTTTCTGCAATAAAGCTATAAATTTTTTTGTGTAGACAAATGTTTGCTCTGATACACCTTGTAAACAGTTGTGTAAAAGAACAAGAATGTTATGATCAATAAAAGGATTGATTCTACGCATACATTCTATGTGAATACACTATCTCGTATGTATCTTTGCTATTTGCATTTTTGAATGATTTAAGTTTTGACATCATCAAAAACGGGAAATTGTTAGGAAATTTATTGTTTAGATTTTGATGAATGCCATGTAAAACTTAGAATAGGAAGTTGGCACCCCATTTTTGTTGTAAAAAGCATTGTAATAAATAGGGATGGCCAAGCTGAGTTAAGTCAGCTATGCCCTAACATGCAAGAAGACAAATGGAGATTAGAAGGAGGACTCACGCGAGACAAATGAGTATGGCAAAGAAGAGTAGACGGAACTCTATCAAGAAGCAACCAGATGCAAATGAGTGGAGCATCACCAAGTCAACTCAAGAAAAGCCAAGTCTCAAGTTGAAGTGACAAGAGTCATCCACGATTGGAAGTCGACTCTAAGTCACCTAGGAAAGCAAAGAAATGCGGTCAAGTCGAGATAATCAAAAAGATCCGTTGCACGTAAATCAAGAGAATTACCTAAACAAGTAATATCTCCATACCACCTTTCTCGAAGTGCTCACCCTTGCGTGCAAAAGGAACAAACCAATGGGAAGCACTACACCGTGTCGAACTCAAAAGGTGAATAACAATTCATACGAGGAAATGGCAATTCCAAGGATTGCAACAAGACAAGCCAACGACCACAAGTGACTTTCAAAAATAAGCCTATCTCTTCAACGGACAGATTTTTGAAAGATCACTATAAAAGGCTGAGGAATGACTCTGAGAGAAGGTAACCTGAACCTCGAACATTCAAGAAAACATTTGAACTGTAACTTAAGATATTGTCAATTCATTCAAGATTAATCCTCAAGCCTAAACTACGAAGAAAATCAATCCAACACTCACCTGTGAAGGAAAGATCACTTCAATCAGTTGAAGAGGAAAATACTGAAAAGTCAAGGGGACTACATTCCACGAAGGATTGTAGGAAGGTTCAAGGTCGAACCAAGTTTTGAGCTTTTGGAGGGCTTCGTGATCAAATCCAAAGAGCTTGAGCAAGTGAGTCAGTAGTAGCAAGGCAAATGCCTGCGGAAGAAGCCGAGTCGCACGAGAAGCCACCGAGTGATCAAGGCGTCTCCGTGATCGAGTCCCAAAGGATCAAGTCACCGTGTGATCAAGACTTGTATCCGATCCGTTACCACTTTGTATACTTGATCAATACCCGTGGATTCCTCCAGAGTTGGAGAAGAGAGGAGTAGAAGAATTACCCCATCTTCGAACCTCTATAAAAATTTCATTGTGTCCTTTACATTTCAAAGATTTTGATTCCTCGCATCTTAATTGTTTAAATCAACGATAAATTTGCTATCCACTTGATAATTCCTAAGTACTAAACCAAGCACTAAATCCTTGCTTAATCAAAATTAAGGGTGTTAAGTCTTCCGTAAAACAATCCACGCTTGAGTTAATTTAGACTTAACACCGAGTTATTCCATCAACAACTCGATTGAGACTCGTTGAGAGACTAACTCTACTTGATTAACTAAATTGGTCAGTCCACCAAGGACACATCTCGTAGTATCAACTCGAATATTTAAAAGGACAAAATCGAAAATTTGGTAAGGTTTATTCAACCCCCCCTTCTAAACCTTACACTTACACCCCTTGGGACCTACATAGTTTATATCTGTTTGCTTTAATTGTTAATCACATGATCAATTAGTTGATGTTCTGTTTGCAAGTTTGATGAGATGATTCTTTAAGTCCAACCGACTACGATAATCTAGAGGGGGGTGAATAGATTATCTCCATCTTTTCAATTTCGCCATCTTTTTCGAATAAAACAATCAAGACAATATAAAAGGTGCGGAATGTAAACAACACACGTCGATTTAAAGAGCTTCACCCCACCTAGGGACTACGTGCTCTACCACCCCAGTATATCCGGGATGGGTTTCGAAAAAGAAAAAGAATTTTATTAATTACCACAATTAATACAAATTCAACTTACAACACCTTGAAGAGCACCACACTCTTCTTCAACACCACCTTTGGAGATTACCACAATCTCCCTTTGAAGATTACCACAATCTTCCTTCAACGGCACCTTGTGAAGATCACTACAATCTTCAATCTTGAAGAACACCAAATTCTTCAAACACCTCAAGAGCACCACACTCTTGAAAACACCTATCACCTAGATCACCCAAGTGTATTCTTTCCACAAGAATACTCACAAGGATGTCTTGTGTTGAATGATACCAAAATCAAGATTACAACTCAATAATGAATATTACAATTTGAGTGCAAGTGTAATCAAGAATAAAAGCCTAGACCTCAAGATGTGAAAGTGAAATACTTAGGCTATAAATACAACAAGAGTGTTGAATATGAAAGCTTGGAAATTTGCAGATTTCTTGTTGTGTATTTGCTTGTGTTGTATTGTCTTGTGTCTTCAATCCATCCTCTATTTATAGGAGAGTCTTCACCAACATAGGCTCCCAACATAGGCTCCTTATTCTTTACTTTTGTCTACAAAAAGAGGATCACAAGATGTAGAAATATTATACAAAAATGAAAAGTAAATCTTGCAAATAAGGATTGCAACGGTTGGAATTTTTGCTGTCAAAAATTACATAGGGCGACCGGTCGGTCCCCTGCTTGACCGGTCCCCCTGCTCCAATTTTTTAAGTCTGCCATTCTGTTTCAATCATGCGATCTTGTACCTGGCCGACCTTTTGGGCACTTGGTCGACTCCAATTTTAAATGTTGTTCGATTTTTATCAAAAATAAACTTCAAGAAATACTCCAAAAAATTAGTAAAAATATTTTAAATCACTTGGGAGTATTTTGACAACATTTATAAACATTGTTTTGGTGCAAAAACCAATTTAAACAAAACCATCAAAAGTGTTGTCCATTTTTATCGAAAAATAAATTCTAAGAAATACTCCAAAAATTAGCAAAAATGGGTTTAAATCATTTAGGAGTATTTGGACAACATTTATTAACATTGTTTTGGTATAAAAACTCATTTAAACATAATCATCAAAATCTTGATAAAAACATTTATCTAACAAACTCCCCTTTTTTGATGATTACAAACCAAAACAATTTTAGGAAGTCGATTTTAAAACAAAACAAATTTTTTTCGGTCTAAAACATCAAACCATTACAAGCAAGATTTATCATAAGTACAAACACACACAAGGATAGGAGCAAAGATTTTTCAAAATCATTTTTTCACAAGCTCCCCCTATCAACATGCATAACAAAAATAAGTAGAAGCAAACAACTAAAAGCTAAAAGCTTGAATTTCATGAGCTTAAAAGCTCCCCCTGTCACAAAAGCATCATTAGTCAAGCATAAAAGTCCATAATACATCACATGGACTAAGTATTATTAATAGCATCATGCTTTTAAGAGTTCTAGCTTATAGCTTTTCTTGTGAGCTTATTTATGCTTCTTTGAGCTTATGAGCGTTTTTCTTGTTTCTCCCCCTTTGGAATCATCAAAAATAATGTTAGCACGATAAAAACATCATACAATTATATCAAAGTGCGCAATTTAATCGATTTATCGAGCATATTGAACATATAAGCTTAAATTCCGAATAAAAGGGAAAAAATTGCTCATTTGATTTGAAAAAGCTCATTTGATTGATAAAACATGATCTCTATAAACTTATAAGACTTTTCAAATCAAGAGAATCATGTAGGTGATGAGTTTTTCATTGAAACATTTTGTGAAACACTTGGCGTGCGTCGAATAAAACAAGAGAAATATAACGCCTTTGTGATTCGTTTAAGCCAAAAAAATTCATCACCAATTGCAATAAAACAATATTCATTCATCAACAATCATCATATACAATCATACGAATACAAGAATTTCATCAAAATAACAAGGTATAAGCACATTCTCAAAGGTTCAACCCAATTGAGAGTAAAAAGAAACATTCTTACCATTTATCGGTAAAGATGAACAATGATGATGATAATCGAGCCTCATGAAGTCCAAAATATAAAATGTATGCAATAAAATAAATTTGAAGTGAAATTTGTGTGCAAAATTCGAAGGGGACGAAAAATGAACATAAAAGACCAAAACGACTGTGACTGAAGACAGAAGCGATTTTAACCAAAATAAAATCTAAGGGCGACCGATTGTCGTTGAGGGTGACCGGTCGACGTTGAGGGCGACCGGTTGCCCTCAACCCCATCAGCCCACTGTCTTGCCCAACAAAATCCGTTTTTTCAACCAAAAATCCAATTTTTCGCCCCTAAGTTTTAAAAACATGCAAAATGCAAGCGCAAACCTCATTCAATATGCATTATGCCTAACCGAGCTCGTATCGACGCAAAAGTCTCGGAAGATAGCGGTTTTGTAAAAATGTCCGCTAATTGATCTTGAGATGGTACAAAAGATATCTCAATTTTTCGTTTTGAAACACAATCCCTTAGAAAATTATATCGAATCTCAATATGTTTAGTTTGAATACGAATAACCAAATAATATATACCGGACTTGTTATCCCAAAAAATAAGAATGTTTTAAGACTTTGGATACAACAAGTCATAAGAAGAATTACCTTTCAAATATTTGAAAATTTCTTTTAACGGCACTTTTAATGAGATTCGTTGGGATAGTTTTGAAAACGAGCACATAGGCATACGTCATGAAGAATATCCGGTCTACTTGCGGTTAAATAAAGTAAACTACCAATCATACCTCGATACTTGGATTCATCAACCAGCTTGCCTTTTTCATCTTTGTCAATCTTGACGTTTGTTGCCATTGGGGTAGAAACGGTTCTTCCTTCTTCAATTCCGAACTTCTTCAAAAGTTCTTTTGTATACTTGGATTGTGAAATGTATATTCCTTCTTGGCATTGCTTAATTTGAAGTCCAAGGAAGAAGTTGAGCTCCCCCATCATGCTTATTTCAAATTCACCTTGCATTAACTTAGAAAATTTCTTGCACAAGGATTCATTAGTAGCACCAAAAATAATATCATCAACATAAATTTGCACTAATAAGCAATCTTGCCCTTTTTGAAAAACAAAGAGAGTAGTATCAACTTTACCTCTTGTAAAACCATTTTGCAAAAGAAAAGAGCTAAGTCTATCATACCATGCACGGGGTGCTTGTTTCAAACCATACAAGGCCTTTTTAAGTTTATAAACATCATTACGCCTAGAAAAAATTTTCAAACCCCGGAGGTTGTTTTACATAGACTTCTTCTTGAATAATACCATTTTAAAATGCGGATTTTACACCCATTTGGTAAAGCTTGAAATTTTTAAAATAAGAATAGGCAAGTAAAATACGAATAGCTTCTAAACGTGCTACGGGTGCAAATGTTACATCAAAATCAATACCTTGACGATACTTTCGGGCTACTAACCTTGCCTTGGTCAACAAGCTTGTTCCAAAATTCAAAAAAATTCTTCAAAATCTTAATCTTGCACAAGAGCATAGTAATATCGAAAAATAGAGACATGATAACAAGTAACACATACTATGTTTTTAAATAAATCATCAAGAGTTTTATAAAATATTTAAGTTCAAATAAGCTTATAGAAAGCTATATAAGGTCTCTTTTGAAATTTGAAAAATTCAAGAGCATATAGTTGAGACCTCATTTACAAGAAGCATATGAACAAGAGCTTTGACAAAGCAACCAAGAATAATTTTATATGTGCAATAAAATGCATAACTTAAAAAATCAAATGTTTTATCAAAAACAAAATATAATCCTTTACAAATCTTGTATAAAACAAGCTATGTCAAATAATGCCTTTAAAAAAATCCTCTTAATAGCACTTGTATAAAATACTTTGAAAAACAAGCACGAATGACAAAAATATATCGAGTCTATAGGATGAATACCAATGATGAGCTTACCTCGATAGTTTATGGTCCTCTCTTGAGAAAATAACCATTGATGAAAATATATATGTCCTACACAATTCTTAAACACGTTTTGCACAAACATAATAATACAAGTGTAGGCTAAGAAATAAGAGATATCATAAATGTGCTTATACTATATAAAACCATAAGAGATAATAAAAGCACCTTAGTCTATGTAAATGCACAAGAGTTGAGAACAAAATATACAAGATCTCCTTTTCAAAATATTTAAAAACACAAATATATATATTGAAGACCTTAATATCAAGAAATATTTGAAAACTCATTTTACAATTACGACACAAATAAAAACATGCATAACAAAATAAAATGCATATTTAAATGAGGAGATATGGTTTACCAATTACGCCATTTCCATGGGTTGTGTCGTTCCCATTGTTGATGATATCTTCCCCTTTGAAAATCATCTTGTTGATGATAATTTCTCCAATTGCTCCATTTCCAAGGATTGTGTTCTTCCCATTGTTGATAGTGTCTTTCTCTTGGAAATTTATTTTGATGTTGTCTTCTCCTTTGATCAAATGAAATGGTCATTTGATGTCTTCTTGGCGGTATGTATTTTCCTCGATTATTATTCCGCCGGGTACTTAATATGACATTATTTTGTGGTACCCTCAAGTGTTTGGGTCCTTTGGAATTAGCTTTGAAACTTTTAGGTCTCCAATAATAATTAGAGCTATTTCTAGCCCGACAAGTATTAACTGTAGTGTGACTGTTTTACCACAATAAAAACAAGTAGTAATTTTGGGAGCATAATGACCAACATGCATAGGGACTTGATTTCTTTTCACATAATTAACAACACTATGCTTATGATCAAGTCCTTGTTTCAATTTATCACAACTATGAACATCAATAATATCGGTTATTTTATCGGTACTCAAGTTGGATTTTGATAAATCTTTTTTCATGCAATTAATATTCTCAACAAGAGTACTATTTTCTTTTTCAAGGTTTCTAACCTTGTCAAGTGTGGTGGTGTGATCACATAAAAGTGATTCATAAGAGGAAAATAAATTATCCTTATCAATTTTTAAAATATTGAATTCCTTTTTTCAAATTTTTGTATTTAACAAGTAAGCTTTGGAATTCATTTTGAAGTTCATCAAAATCATTTTGCAATTCATTATCATAAGAAGTGGAGGGTTTTGAACTTACCTCGTTTTCTTCTTCGAAGCCCATAAGACATCGTTCGTTTTCATCGACGTCGAAAGTTGTAGGAAGCTCATCCCATGTTGGGTTTGTATCCATTTGAGAAGTAGATGCTTTTGAGTGGCTCCTTTCATTTGCATATACTTCTTCTAATTTTTCCATACTTCATGTGCTGATTTAATTCCTACAATATGATTATATTCCAAAATGGTAAGTGAACAATACAAAATATTAAGAGCTTTACCATTTAAGGAGATGATTTTCTTTTCTTCATCATTGAGCTCTTTGAGGCCTTTGTGTGGTGTGTCCATCATTGGAATGGATTCTTCATTTACGATCGTGTTTCAAATATCGAACCCGCAACCTTGTAGATAGCATTCCATTCTTTCTTTCCAAAATGTAATATTTTTGGAATCGAATAGTGGTGGCTTGGTGGTGGAGGCGCCGGTGAGGTAGACTTCATTCGTAGCCGGTGATTGTTCCTCTTTACTCGCGATGTGGAACGAGCTTGCCAAAGAGTTTGGCTTTGATACCACTTGTAAGTCCAAGCGGCTACGATAATCTAGAGGGTGGGTGAATAGATTATCTCCATCTTTTCAATTCCGCCCTCTTTTTCGAATAAAACAACCAAGACAATATAAAAAGGTGCGGAATGTAAACAACACACGTCGATTTAAAGAGTTTCATCCCACCTAGGGACTACGTGCTCTACCACCCCAGTATATCCGGGATGGGTTTCGAAAAAGAAAAAGAATTTTAGTAATTACCACAATTAATACAAATTCAACTTACAACACCTTGAAGAGCACCACACTCTTCTTCAACACCACCTTTGAAGATTACCACAATCTCCCTTTGAAGATTACCACAATCTTCCTTCAACGGCACCTTGTGAAGATCACTATAATCTTCAATCTTGAAGAATACCAAATTCTTCAAACACCTCAAGAGAACCACACTCTTGAAAACACCTATTACTTAGATAACCCAAGTGTATTCTTTCCACAAGAATACTCACAAGGATGTCTTGTGTTGAATGATACCAAAATCAAGATTACAACTCAATAATGAATATTACAATTTGAGTGCAAGTGTAATCAAGAATAAAAGCCTAGACCTCAAGATGTGAAAGTGAAATACTTAGGCTATAAATACAACAAGAATGTTGAATATGAAAGCTTGGAAATTTGCAGATTTCTTGTTGTGTATTTGCTTGTGTTGTATTGTCTTGTGTCTTCAATTCATCCTCTATTTATAGGAGAGTCTTCACCAACATAGGCTCACAACATAGGCTCCTTCTTCTTCACTTTTGTCTACAAAAAGAGGATCACAAGATGTAGAAATATTGTACAAAAATGAAAAATAAATCTTGCTGATAAGGATTGCAACGGTTGGAATTTTTGCTGTCAAAAATTACATAGGGCGACCGATTGCCCTGAATAAGATTTCGAACGTTTGAATGAAAATAGTGTGATCCAGGTAGGGGTTGCAGGGGGGTGCGACCGGTCAAGGGGGGTGCGACCGGTCCCTGCTCTCATTTTTCAAGTCTGCAAGTTCTGTTTCAATCTGTGTGATCTTCAGGTACCGGTCGACCTTTTGGGTGACCGGTCGACCTCCAATTTTAAATGTTGTCCGATTTTTATCAAAAATAAACTTCAAGAAATACTCCAAAAAATTAGTAATAACATTTTAAATCACTTGGGAGTATTTTGACAACATTTATAAACATTGTTTTGGTGCAAAAACCAATTTAAACAAAACCATCAAAAGTGTTGTCCATTTTTATCGAAAAATAAATTCTAAGAAATACTCCAAAAATTAGCAAAAACATTTTAAATCATTTTATGAGTATTTGGACAACATTTATTAACATTTTTGGTATAAAAACTCATTTAAACATAATCATCAAAATCTTGATAAAAACATTTATCTAACAGATTCTAAAATCCTAGACATTTTATTCATACGTTTTCTCCAAGGGTTTAAATTGAGTTGGGCTTTAATTGGTTTCTTATTTATTTTTCTTAGATAAATAAAATCAAATTAATCGGGTTAGAGTGTTTAGGATTTTCTTTTTATTTATTGTGACACAAAATATTTATTTGCTAGTTAAGTCTCTTCCTTGAGATAAGACTTGGGATAACTTGCCTTCCTTACGATTGATCCCGTTCTCTTGTGAGGATCGTTAGACTTTCTTAGGTATTTAGCAGTTGAACATTCCACGCCATGGGCGGACGCACCCTATGGCTTGGGGGTCCTTGCCCCCCCCCCCCCCCCCCCAAATTTTCATTTTCCCTACTATTATATATATATATATATATTATTTAGTTATATATATTATTTATTTATATTATAATATATATATATGTATGTATGTATATGTAGTATTTTAATTTACTAGTTTAGTATTTTTTTATTCCAACCCAAATTATTGATCAAAAATTTGTTGTAAACTATATATACAAGCTCATGACTATTATCTTCAAGTTTGAATAAACTAACGTTTGGGTCTTCATATATATCATAATATTTAAAATTGTAGAATATATATCTTGATTAGGATTTAGTGATGTATGTTAAGATATTTAACTATGAATATTGACATGTGGAATGACATGTGGCTTCGGTGCAATGCATTGCTGACATTATTTCTCACACCCTCGCCCCAGCCACATTAATTTTGACACTGTATACAACCTCATTGACCACGAATCCGGATGTTAGAATGTGGACCTGGGTTCGGGAGATTTTCAGTGAGCGTGAGGCTAATTCCATCCTCTCCCTTCCCATAAGCTCTAGAAATTCACATGATTTGTGGGGTTGGAAACTCCGCAGAAATTCTTGCAAGGCATCTGGGAAATTCTTGCAAGGCATTTCTCATTGTCGAGGTACTTGCTCTCCATGAAGCCCTCCTAATCGGAAAGCAGTTAAATCTCTTATTGGTGGAAATATTTGGTGATGCGGCGGCTATCATCCTCGCGGTTAATGATGAAGCCTAGCTCTCTTCCAGTTGTTAAGCTATTTTTACGGCAAAATTGCTTTTTTGGTCCGTTAAGTTGGTTCGATTTCACTTTTAGTTCTTTAATTTTTATGGGTTGCGTTTGGCAAACACTAACTTTTCTAAACCTGCACATTTAGCCCGATTTCAAAATTTTGGGGATATCTTATCCCTAAATGCTGAGTTGGGCCACTTTTCCATGAAGTGACTATTTTGCCCCTTTTTTTTGGAGAAAATCTTGGTCATGTGCATATCACATGACTTGTTTAATATCTCAATAAAACTAAATAACAAAAATAAATATAAGATTAAATGCAGTAAAGAAAAAAAAATATGAACATATATTTATAATTTTATATAAAGTTGACAAATTAAAATATATGTTCGACTTTTTTTTTAATTTAATGTAAACAAAGTAATCTGAGCATATATTCATAATTTTCAACAATAAATAAATTAAAAAAAAAACAAAAGAAAAGCAGAAAAAACATATATTTACAATTTTCAACTATATATAAAATTAAATAAAGAGAAAACAAAAAAACACACACATATATATATTTATCTATAATTTTCAGCTCTAAATTAAAATTAAAGAAAAAATAAAAAAAATAATAAATTAATTAATAAAAATAAATAAAACACTTAAATTATATTAATTAAAATAGTTGAACATATATTTTTATATTTTTCAACATTAAAAAAATTCAATAAAAGTAGAAAAAAAAAATAAAAGAATTTTATTTTCTTTTTTTTTTTTGGTTTTCCGTTTTTTTGTTTTCTATTTTTTTTTAATTTTTATTTACACTAGAAAATTGTAAATATATATTTTTTTCCAGTTTTGTTAATTTCTATTTTTTTTAATTTTAATTTGCAATAGAAAATTGTAAGTCTATATTTTTTTTGTTTTCTATTTTTCTTTAATTTTGATTTACGGTTGAAAATTATAGATATATATGATTTTTTGTTTTCTATTTTTTTTTATTTTTATATATAGTTCAAAATTGTAACTACATATTTTTCTGTTTATTTTTTTAATTTTATTTACAGTTGAAAATTATAAATATATGTTCATATTATTTTCTTTAAATTAAATTAAACAAAATTTATCGAACATATATTTTATATTTTTCAACTTTAAATAAAAACTAAGGAAAAAATAGAAAAAACAAAAAAATACATTATTTTCTTTTTCTTTTGGTTTTTCCCAGGATTTCCCTCAAAAAAAGGGGCAAAATAGTCATTTCATGGAAAAGTGGCCCAACTCAGCATTTTAGGGATAAGATATCCCCGAAATTTTGAAATCAGACTAAATGTGTAGATTTAGAAAAGTTAGTGTTTGTCAAACGCAACCCATAAAAATTAAAGGACTAAAAGTGAAATCGAGCCAACTTAACGGACCAAAAAAATAATTTTGCCCTATTTTTACTGATGTTATGATTGTGGAATCTTCACTTCCCCAAGATAGCGTTTTCTGGATTAGGCGTCAACACAATCTAGTTGCTCATTTTTTTGCTACTTTTGCTAAGAACATGTCCTCTTTTTTTCATCATTGGGATTGTATCTCCCTCCCATTTGTCAATCGCTGTTGGACGGTTTCCAGCACTAGTAATTTATTAATGCTATTTCAAAATATAAATTTTATTGTGGCAATACCTAATTATTTCACATATAGTAAAATCGAAGTTATGATGTACCTAAAAAGCATATGATATCTTCTATTCCAAAATCGTATTTCATCTTATATTCCATCACATGGATGATTGTAGCGTGTATAACACTAATCATATTTGTTTTCAAGCATAAGTCAAGCCTAGACTTTTAGACTAATCAATCATGGATAAACTGATGATCTCATGAAGGAAGAGATTCAGATGTAAACAGATGAAAACTATAAGAGAGACTCCCCATGGAGGAAACCCTAGGACACTTACTCAAGGTTTGATTTAGATATACGATGATATTGTGAGTCAAGAACGGATTTGTTTGTATCAAAAATCTTAGTCCGATAATGTTTTTAATTGACACAGACTTAGCTATTTGGTAGAATTCTGAATCTTTCTTTATAATATCGAAAATATTATAAAATATATATTTAAAAATAATATTATTAAAATTTTCTTAAAAACTTATTTTATTAAAGATCATCATATATATATATATAAAGCTTTTTTAGAAAACAAGAGAATTGAATTGAATTGAATCGGGTTTTGAAAAAGTCGAATTTTATGATGAAAAATCCACAAAGTTAAATTTGAATGTTTGACCCTATCATATCGTCATTCCCAAGCAAACCCACCCCTAAAGAGTTTCACGTACAGACCCTTAAAAAGTTTCATGTGAATCCAATTTTAAATGTAAATTAAAGTTTTCATTAGTTCAGTTCGAGTGTGACCCAAATAAATCTTGTTTGGTAGTTACATTTACAACTACGCAATTTAATTTCTTGGCAAAATTGTTTTTAGTCTCTAAGTGGTGACCTGGAGCTTTAGTCGCCAACCGCTAATTTGTATGATATTAGTCCTCGAACTAATTTTTTTGATCTTTAGTCCTCGCTATTCCCGGTCAACCTCAACCTAACTGAAATGCGGATGTGGCATTTTTTCTAATAAAATATTTTTTAATGACTTAATTGATGACATGTACACATAGTTGGATGATTTTGGAGGAAAATTAGGTTTTGGTACCAAAATGGAGGGAAAATTGATATTTAGTTATAAAATATAAAAAAAAACTATATTTTGAAAAAAATTAAATAGTAATATTTTCGAAAAAAATAATATAAATTATTTATTTAAAAAAATTATGTTTAAAAAATCATACCAAATTATTCTATAAATAATTTTTATTTTTAAAAATAATTTAAATTATATTTACTTATAAATATAGTTTTTAACATTATTTTTCTAACTTTTATAAATAATTCAGGTTCAAATTATCAAGTTATTTAAAATTTGGCAAAATCAATATAGTTTCAAAAAACTATATTTATAACTTGATAATGTCAAAAACTGAATTATTTACAAAAGTTGGAAAAAATAATGTTAAAAACTATATTTATAACAAAATATGATTAAAATTATTTTTTAAATAATAAATTATTTATAGAATAATTTGGTATGATTTTTTTAAACATAATTTTTTCGAAATAAATAATTTATATTATTTTTTTCGAAAATATTACTATTTAATTTTTGTTTAAAATATAGTTTTTTTATATTTTATAACTAAATATTAATTTTCCCTCCATTTTGGTACCAAAACCTAGTTTCCCTCCAAAATCATCCAATTATGTGTACATGTCATCAATTAAGTCATTAAAAAAAAAATTTTTAGAAAAAAAATTGCCACATGAGCATTTCAGGTTAGGTTGACCGGGTATAGTAGGTAACAGGACTAAAGATCTGAAAACAATTTAGTTAGAGGACTAATATCATACAAATTAGTAAATGAGGACTAAAGCTCCGCGTCACCCACTTAGAGACTAAAAATAATTTTGCCTAATTTCTTCATAGACTTGTGTCTTTGTAGCTCATAAATATTTTTTGCAACCTCAACTATGATCACATCTCCCCCCCCATGTTTAGAATAGGGAATTAATTGGGATTCAGACGTAGCTTAAATGGTCAAAATACATGTTATTGGATAAGTAGTCCTAGGTTGGTGAGTACATGTAGGAAAAAACATAGAAACTGACATATTTACAAATGAGAGACCATTCTTGTAGAAGATTGTGGGCAAATCATATTCGTTTAAAGAAGATAAGAAGGAATAAACAAGGTACAAAAACCGGCCAGCTAGGATTTCTAATGAAGGAGTGATCCTGTGTTATGCACCCCATGGATCTATATCAAGTGATTTTCTCAACAGTTCAAGTTATCTATATACGCTAAAATGAAGTTTTCAACTTTTTTACATTTCTTATATAAGCTAATTTAAAATTTAAACCTTCAAATAAACTTTACAATTAATATAGAAATTTATACCTATAAGAACGTGACAATTTCTCCATTGTTTAGCAATTTAAATTTACAATGAAGAATATATGAAACAAGATAGACAATTAGTAAGCAAAAATAAGATGATTATAAATAGGGCATTAAAAACATTCATATAATTAACTCTCTGGTGATTCAGTCATTGCCGTAAAAACGCCAATGCATAAATATATAAACTACTATGCTTTTTCATTATTTGAACCTACTAATCTCTTAAAAAAAAAACATCTACGATTACACTATACTATCTTGTATGTTGTATTTGTTGGGTAAAATTTCTGGTGAAGGTTTCTGTTTGAAAAAAAAAATGGCTGGAATATAGTGTTTAGGCTTAGTCGAGGCCTGATTTAGAATCAGTCTCCGCAAGACGAAAACGCCCCGTATACCGAGTGCTTACGATTCCTTCGCGCCGCCTCTAAGATACAACGACTTTAATCGTCTTTAGGTTAGCGGACAACAAAACCGGAACAACAGCGAACAAGCAAAGTGTTGGACTACTTTCAAGATTTCAAGGAGGAAAAGGGCAAGATGCAAAATGCAATGCTCGATTTAATGTTATCTGATTATTTTCGTGTTTTTCGTATGTTTTTCAGACACCAGGGATCGACTATTATAGGCTTTAGACGCCCCGTATGGAAAGAACATGTCTTTTGGCTCGAAAAGACACCTTGGTACAAAAAGAATAAGGGCCTTGAAGCCCAAGCCCAAGCCCAAGCCTAGCCCAGGCCCACGGCCCGAACCTAGACTCCGGGCAGGCCGAGCCGAGCGAGCCGGCCGGCCGGGCGGGCAGCGGCGGCGCGTGTGTGCTGACCAAACCCACAAGCATGTAGGTCCTCTCCCCTTTAAAAACTTGGGTGCCCCCAGGGCCCAAACCCATTTGTCCAACTTAGGATAAATAAAGTGTGCAACTTTACCTCCTTTTTCCTATGTGGGATGGAGCATCTCTCCTCCCCCACATTTTCCATTTTCCATACCATTTATTTGTATTAAGTGGCTAACTTCTAGCATTAATTTCTCATTCACCCGGAATCGGTTTTGAGAAATTCCAAATGCTATTCTCATCTACTCTCTAAGTAGAATTTTTACAAATAATTTAATTCCATTTTTCACAAATGGAAACCACTTAATTAATTGGTCAAAATCGGGTCAACACCCCATTTATCAAAGACCAATTCCAATAGTATTGTTGGACCAAAGAGAGACGACATTAATTTATAGAGGTCGTGCATCGTTTGTCTTGGACATGATAATACATTTCCATTTCATATATGGATGGCACAATGATTGTAATCATTAAATAACACTAGTATTTTACCCGTGCGATGCACGTAAGTATTTTCGGGGTGTGGTGTTGCTATATAAATGAAATATCAATACAAAAATATAATCTATTACAAATCTTCGAGAAAGCAAATTACAATTGCACAAAAAAATTACAAAATTTGAAATACTTCATTGTATACAACATTAGTTGTTTGTTTGTTGTTTGACGATCGTCGCGCAAACTAATATTTTCATCTTTTCAATTGGTAACTCGAGAAATCGCCACATATAATTAGACATGACAAAATCGGATTCTTGAGATATAGATCGACATTCGAGAGAGATCGTTCGCTTTTGTTTATGGTCATGGCATACGACACGATCAAAGAAAATCGCCCATTTGAACATGAAGGGAATCCTAAGGTCGAAGGGTAAGAGTCATTTGCGGGATCAACACTTTATGACTGCATTGGCTCCTGGTGAGAATCTTGATTCAAGCACATGTTTACCGAGCCTTGTAATCACTAATCGTGTACCATTACACAAACCAATTGAATGGTCTATATTTCTCAGGAGCATAATAGGAGTCCCAGCCTTCAAATGAATTTCATGATTAGGTACTCCAGAACATCTTATCCCATTTAAAAATTCCGGTGTGTGCAGATCATGTAAGAAATCAACATTAGCGTCCGATTTGCAAGTGCTATCCGAACTTAAATAAGTTTGACCTTCTGATGTGTTCAAAGAGGTCATATATTGATTAATCGACTCAACCACATCGAGTGTAGGTGCCAAAATAGCTCTTTCTTTCAGATAAGTCGGATCCTTGATTGCATCTTTAAACATTGGATAAGTGCTTTCAATGATAGTCGAAATAGGATCACCATTTGATTCGAGCAAAATATCTTCGGGGATGTCAATAGTGGCAGAACCGTCATTTTCTCCTCCAAGTGTTCCATCTCCGATATTTGCAATCCATTCAGAAAAGATAACCAAATCCGCATAATCATCACTTTCACCTAGTCTTTGAAGCCGCACGTTCTTAGTTAGCCTAAGCACAGTACAATGCCTCCACAAATGCGAAGAATTTATCGTGGCATTGACGATATCCTGCCGACTTCCCTTGGGTATGATTTGCAATATCTGTCCTCGAAATCTCCACCAAACACGACCGTTTTGCCTCCAAATGGGATATGCAGACTTCTTGGTTTGACTGTCTCCATAATATCTTTTATAGTTATGTCCACACCTCAAAGCAATGCTTGTGCATCATTGAGCTTCGTCCCATATATTATTAGTTTACTACGCATAATCAATTCAAGTGGATCGCCAACTTTGATTTCACAACTTGATCCTTCATGTGGATTTATAGGAATAACAAATCGAGAATGTGCGTCTTCCTTCCACTGGCAAGAGAAGAGATGTTATTCCACTTGACGCCACGTTAAGTACAATTTTCCCTTTGATCCAACCCAAGATAATGCCCTCCATAAATAGGTTTTACCAAGACTCTCTGTATCCATATACAAAGAAAGACGATCTCTATCCGATTGAACTGCACACATGATTTCAGAATACATGTGGCGTTGCTCATCAGTAAGGTTTGAAAGAAGATCTTTGTGCTCTGCGGCTAAGGCCTTACGATCGTATCGTAACTTGTCGTAAACCAATCTGTTTTGGTTGAATTCGACATTGTCAACGTTTGGAAATGGCATCGTACAAAACTCATGTAGACTCTTGCCATGGCTACGCTATAACTTTTCAACTTCCGATAGGGCAAGATTCTTAATTTCATTCTCACTTAGAACCAGATCTATCAAAAGAAAAAAAATTAAAATCACAATAAATAATTTAATTCTTATTATTATATTCAAAAAAAGTGAAGAAAGAATATAAATAGATTTATATAAAGTATAATATATAATATGTAATGTAATACCTTGGTGTTGAAAAAGAATGCGTCGTCTATATAAAATATCATCCGAAAGAAGTTCCCATCATTTATCCCACACTTCCTCAGGTCTGGTCAAAGAACCTCAAGACAATAATGATGCAAACAAACTCCTGAGAGTCTCTGCAGACGCCCAGTGACTCGCTTCAATGATGCCATCAATATACCGACTTATAGTATATCCCGACTTTCTCGGCTCCCACTTTTTCAATTGTGATTTCCATGTGAATTTTGTAGGAGCTTCAGCATATGTCAATTCTCTGGCTTTAGGATATATTTTATTGGCTTCCATCCAAGCCAAAAACATTCTTTCTCTTACAACGCTTCTCTTGAGAACATCGTCTATTCTTTCAAAATCATGAAATATTACACTTTGTTCGTTCTCGAGATGGAAACTAAGAAGTTCAACGGGAAGATATTTATATTGAATTTCATATCCCAGTAATCTCCATGTTGCCTCACACGACGAAACATATCTGCAGTCGTAATACATGCTCACTTCATCTACAGCTTTCCTTGATTCTTCATCACCACTGCTCTGGTAGAATGATGTTGTCACCCGATCATGTCCCTTATTGACATATTTGAACAAATACTTGATTGATCTAGATTGATTACACCATTCTACATTAACGTGGGCACCGTATTTAAGTAGCAATCGACGATTATGCGGCACGATGTATATGTTATCAAGAGGAACACCATTTTTCTCGACAACCCTGCCATTATCCCTACGCCGATAACGTGGATAACCTTCATCATCAATACACGTGACATCCACAAATTTTTTAGGCAAATATTTCGTACAACGACCATCGCCATGCACGGAGAATTATTCCTTGCTTCGCCACATGGACCATGAATCATAACATCTCTAACTGCCGCAAAATAGAACAGATCCTTTGCTTTGTCTGGTATCTCCGCCGATATAATTCTATCTATATCATCCTTAGTTGAATATTTATCTTCTTTGGCCAGAAACAATAATAGTCACTGAGCGGAGAATTGGAGAATTCATAAGAAATAGTAAATTGTACCATTTTATTTATTATTAGAGAATTCATAAGAAATAGTAAATTGTACCGCAAAACAATAAATGATTAGTCATTCTTTTATTTATTATCAGATTAATAATAGTTTTTTTTATCATAAATAGTTAATGTTTTAAATATAAATAATATTAATAAGTATAAATATATAAATGTAAAAAAAATGTACCGTTTGTGATGTCACTGAGCGGAGAATTGGAGAATTCATAAGAAATCTTGCTTGAATCATTGTTGGATACAACTCTTTTAGGTCTAACTGTAGGTGTTGTCCTTTCTATGCTCCCATTTTCTGTTTAAACAATAAAAAAATAACAGAATATAAACAATTGAAAAAAAACATTATGTATAAGTAATATTCTAAATTATATATTATGTATATATATAATTTATTTAATTTTAAAAAAATAATTTCAATAAGTAATTTATCTCTATTTAACATGAAAATAAGTTAAGTATCATCTTTTTAATATTGTTAAGAGATACATATAAGAATTAAATCATCTAATAAATATTTTTATGCATATATTTTTATTTTAAAAACAAACAAATTCAACACAATAAATTAAATACTAAAATAAAATAAATAAACTCTAAAAAATAAAAACAAACAAAAAGCCTATTACTACATACAATTCAATGACAAAAACTATTGGGCTATATTAATGTTCCCACTTGGATTTTTTTGACAATTGGTTAAGCCCATTAAATATTAAACCATTACAAATAATACCCAGCCCACACTCGGCCCATACACGGTTACAATACTCACACGGATAGAATGACACATGTACGACTAAGGATTGTGCATCAAGAAACTTCCATGAAATCAACGGCCTGGATTGTTTCTCACCAAACCAAGGCACATAAAATGAACCCTAACCCATTCCCACCCCACATTTCGGCCGCTCCCTCAATCGCTCTCACCAAACCCTGAAACCTCTTTTGGCTTCCGATTTTCTTCATTTTGACGTTCATTTTCATCTAATATCTGTTTATCTTTCGACATTTCAACATCAGAACAACAATATAGTTCTGATTACGAAAATATCCAAACTAATTTTTTTAGAAACCGTAATTTTTTTGGATCTGAAAATGAAGAACACGATCTTCCAGTTTTAAGTTTTTTTTTCTATTTCGCGATCGTAGTCTATGTTTTTCAGAACTTTTCATTCGAGTTTATTGTTTTTGATTCGTATGATCCGCATCCGAAGAAAAAATGCGAAAATCAGTGTTTGAGAAAACCCGGATTTTTCAATTTTTTTTGGTTATTTTTCATTTATTTTGATTATCCTATAATCTTGTTGTTGATTTATCTTGTAGTTTGTTTATTTTTTTAAAGAAAATAAAGCCAGAAGAAAAATATAGTATGTATATATCAGATCCAAGAAATTTTTGGAGTTTGAAATTTTTTGGATGATTCGCAACATCCGCATCTGATGAAAAATGCGAAAATAAGTGTTTGATAAAAACCTAATTTTGTAGAATTACTTTTATTGTTATTTTTTATTTATTTTAGTTATTAGGATGGCACCCACACCAAACCTTCATCTTTTTTTTTCAGATTATAAAAGAAAAAAATGTTCTAGTTTTCGATTTATCAGATCGAAAAATCATTTTATATTTTACTTTATAAAATGGTTTTGGATCTAAAATTGACCAAAAATAGTTTTAATACCTTTTATAAAATAAACAATTTTCGATTAGTTTATTTTATATGTTTCGTTTTTACTGGTTATTCAGATCGAAAAATCATTTTACTGTTTAGTTTAGAAAATGGTTTTGGATCTCAAAATGACCAAAAATCGATTTGGTTTTGATACTTTAGGAATATCTTGTTAGATAAATGTTTTTATCATGATTTTGATGATTTTATACAAATTAGTTTTTAAACCAAAACAATGTCCCTAAATGTTGTCTAAATACTTCCGATCGATTTAAAATATTTTTACCATTTTTCGGATTATTTTTTGGAGTTTATTTTCGATAAAAAATTAGAAAACACATTTATTTCAGGCTCGACCGGTCGCCCTACAGGGCAACCCATACCTGAGTTGAGTTTTGAAATAGAAAATGGGACGTAGAAAAAAAGAGGAAGGTCGACCGGTGAGGGCGACCGGTCGACCCCTGGGCGACTGGTACCAGGGAGTTCCTCTTTTGGTTCAGTTTTCTCTATTTCGTTTTTTATCAACCCCAACTGGTCATAGTCAAGGGCGACCTGTCGCACCCCCCTCCGACCGGTCCCCCTGTGTAAAAATAGCAGGAATTCAATTTCAATCTTATCTCTCGCGATCGGTCGCACTTTGTTTATCAAAGAAACTATCTCATTGCATTTTCAAACACTTTTCCCTATTTTGTGGGATTGATTTCTAACAGCTATATTGATGATTTTAAATGATTTCTTTTGCAGCAAATCACTCCCCAAGGAGGAGCCTATGTCTGGAAATGAAAGCCAGGTCCTCTCCTATAAATAGAGGCTTCATTCAAGCAACAAGATACAACACTCTACACAAGCAAAGAGCAATCAAGCAAACACTTTCATATATCTTGTTGTATTAGCCTTAGCACTTTCACTTGCACAAATTTGAGGTCTAGGCTTTCAATTCTTGATTACACTTGTACTCATATTGTATCAATCATTATTGAGTTGTAATCTTTATTTTGGTCATCATTCAACACAAGACATCCTTGTGAGTATTCTTGTGGTAAGAATACACTTGGGTGATCTAGGTGATAGGTGTTTGAAGGTTGGGGTAATCTTCAAAGGTGTTGTAAGAGGGTTGTGGTAATCCTCAAGGTGTTGAAAGAGGGTTGTGGTAATCCTCAAGGTGTTGTATTAATTTTTGGTAAATTAATAAAATCTTTTTTTCTTTTTGAAATCCATCCTGGATATACTGGGGTGGTAGAGGATTAGGCCCTAGGTGGGTTGAACCTCTATAAATCAAAGTGTGCTGTTTAATTTCCGCACTTAGCATTTCATCTTTGCTTAAGTTTTTCGGAAAAAAGGGCAAAATCTGAAAAACCGAGATAATCTATTCACCCCCTCTAGATTATCGTAGCCACTTGGACTAACAAGTGGTATCAGAGCCAAACTCTTTGGCTAGCTCATTCCGAGTAAAGAGGAAAGATCCATGGCTACAAATGATGCTCATCTCACCACCGGCGCCTCCACCAACAAGCCACCACTATTCGACGCCAACAACTATGCATTTTGGAAAGACCGTATGGAGTGCTTCTTACAAGGGTGCGGGTTCGACATTTGGAATGTGGTCATTGAAGGAGTTGATCAACCAACCAAGAAATCGGAGGATGGCACCTCGGCTCCTAAACCTTTCAAGGAGTTCGATGAAAATGACAAAAAGGCTTTTTCTCTAAACGGTAAGGCCTTAAATATTTTGCATTGTTCTCTTACCGCCACCGAGTACAATCGCATAAGAGGCATAAGGTCGGCACATGAGGTTTGGGAAAAATTGGAGACAATCTATGAAGGGACCAAGAAGGTCAAGCAAGCGAGAAAGACCATGCTTGTTAAAGACTTTGAAAACTTTAACATGCATAATGGTGAAATCATCTCCAAGATGGTGGAAAGGCTTGACAATATTGTCAATCCTCTTGTGGCCCTCGGTAAAATCATCTCCGAAGAAGACAAGGTGACTAAGGTATTGAATGCTCTTCCCGGCTCATGGTCCGAAAAAGTAACTGCAATCACGGAGGCACAAAACCTTGAGACACACAAGTTTGACGAGCTTATTGGAAATCTCCTCATCTATGAAGTCTATCTCAAGGAGAGGAAAAATTCCAAACCATCCATAAATCAATCGGGTATGCAAATTATTCCTAAAGGTCTTGCTTCTTCTTCTAATAATGCATACTGATGATACCCGAGCCGAGCTATGAGAAATTAATCCACGTCATCAGTCTGACACATATCCGAGTAGGCGACCTGCGGGTGACGCTAACAATGATATACGACGACACGTCACGAATTAGGCTCGCCCGCTACGAGCCCAACGGCTACAGAGCCCAACCGCAACACGGCTCACGAGCCCCGAGCCCAAATTTCAATATGAAACGCACGCGCGACAACCTTCGTAAAATAAACACATGCCCATGCTTGACACTTTATTGGTATCGAAACGCCACATGTCGAGAATTATGAAGAGAAGTCGACAAGTGGCAAGTTTTGGCGACATGCACAACTATAGAGGGATAGGTGTCGTTTTTTAACTATTTTATTAATTAATGAATAGTTAGTGCAAAGATGACTATTGTAAACCCACTTACTCAAAGGGGTATAAAGAGTCCGAAAAGGAGAAAACAAAGAGGGCAAAAGAGAAAACAAATTATAAGAAAGACCGACCCCAATATTCCTAACTCGGCAAAATACAAAAAGGCATAATTAGCCGAAATAAACATACGTTACGCACGTTTTCATTTCCACGTGTTAAATCTTTTACATATTTCTCGCTTGTTGACCAAAACACACGTCAACAAATTGGCGCTAGAAGGAGGGGCTCCAATCTCGACAGAATCACCGCCTCGGCTCCATAAGCTAAAGAAAAAGGTGTTTCTCCGGTGGCGCTCGATGTGTCGCTCAGTATGACCATAGTACGCCGGGTAGTTCCTCCGGCCAATTGCCTTTAGACTCCTCCAATCTCGCCTTCAAGGTATACTTGAGTATTTTATTAACGGCCTCAACTTGTCCGCTTCGATTGGGGTGGTATGGGGTTGAGAAATAGTTTTTGATGCGAAACCTTCACAAAATTTGAAACCTTCGTTGTCGAATCGTTTCCCATTGTCTCAGAACAATCGAATGTGGTATCCCGAATCTCTGATAATAGATTTCCATACAAAGCTCACAACCGTTTCTTCGTCTATTTTTGCGAGGCTCCGCCTCCCCATTTTGTGAAATAATCCACCGCCACGATGGCATACTTGACGCCCCTTTGCCAGTGGGTAGTGGTCCGATGAGGTCCATTCCCCATTTGGCAAACGACCATGGGCTAAATACTAAGTAAGTCGCTCAGATGATATCCGACTGTGGTGCAAATCTCGGCACCTCTCACATCTTTTGACGAGGTCGATTCTTCTTTCTCGTGGATGGCCAAGGTGGTATACTTGCCGTATTAATTTATAGCCAACGTTTGGCCCCCGGGCGTGGTTGCCGCGATAATCCCTCATGAACCTCTCGAAGTGCATAATCGATCTCGTCTCGGAAAGGTAGCATAGGAGTGGGATGGAGTATCCTCGTTTGTATAGGATGCCGTCTACTAGTGTAAACCGAGCCGCTTGAGTTCGTAGTGTTCGCCTCGCTTTGTTTTTAGGTTGAACTCCTTTCTCTAAATATTGGATGATTGGGGTCATCCAAGTCCTGTCGGCGTTTTCGATTGTATATATTTTCTTTGCACCAAGTGACGGGGCAATCAATTGTGTGACAAAGACATCCGTGATGGCATCCGCCCCTGGATCGAGCCGAGCCGAGCTAAGGCATCCGCTTGAATGTTCTCGCTCGGGCACATGTAAGACTTTTGTTTTAAAGTGTGATAATCTCTTCTTGACCAAATCCAAATATTGAGCAATTTTTTGCTCTTTAAGCCAGACTGCTGTTGATTTGATGAACGACCAACTCGAGAGTCACTGTGCACCAATATTTGTTTTAGGCCCATAGAGGCCGCCATATCTAAGCTGCTAGAGCGCCTCATATTCGGCCGTTGTTCGTTGCGGGAATCAAATCGTGACGGCCGAGCAAAGAGCATTTTCATTTGGATCGATTATCACGATTCCGCCGCCTGCTTGGCTCGCAGTGGAAGAGCCGTCAACGAATAATTTCCATTCTTGGTCTTCCATGACTTCCAATCGTATGGAAGACGTGAATTCGCCACAAAATCGGCTAAAACATGTCCTTTTATTGCGGTCAGACGGGTTCGTATATAATGTCAAATTGGCCGAGTTCGACCCACTTAATCATCCGACCGTAAGTATCGTCGGTGTAACACCCGTTTCAACGGATAGTTCGTCAATACTATAATCTTGTGTTCTAGGAAATATGGACGGAGTTTCAGCGCGCGCGTGATTAATGAATAAGCCAACTTTTCCATTGGTGGGTACCGAGCTCGGCGTCATGTAACGCTTTGACTGGTATAATAAATCGGATGTTGAATAGAGCCATCTAGCCTGATTAACACCGAGTTGATGGCGTATTCGGATACCGCCAAGTACAATACAAGTCCTCCCCTGGGTCGGTTTTTGTAATATAGGGATTGAAGATAGGTGTCGCTGAGGGATTCAAAGGCAATCTGTGCTGCTCGGTCCACTCGAAATTTTTGCTTTTCTTTATAATTTCAAAGAAAGGTCGGCACTTGTCTGTGGACCGAGAAACAAATCGGTTAAGGGCGGCCAATCGGCTGTTAGGCTTTGTACCTTTTTTACGAGTTTGGGGATTCTAGGTCGGTGATGGCTTTTATTTTGTCTGGGTTAGCTTCGATTCCACTTTGGCTGACCATATACCCCAAAAATTTACCCGAGCCGACCCCAAATGTGCACTTTCTTGGGTTTAACATCATCTTGTACTCTCTCAAAACAAAGAACATTTTATTAAGATCGTTTAGATGATCGGACATGTACTGATGATTTTACCAAAGATGTCATCTACATAGACTTCCATAGTGTGGCCTATCATTTTCTCAAACATCTTATTTACTAACCTTTGATAGGTCGCACCAAAGATTCTTCAATCCAAAGGGCATCATCTTGTAATGCTGAATTCCTCGGCGAGAGAAGAATGAGGTATTTTCTTCATCTTCTGGGTGCATCCGTATTTGGTTGTAACCCGAGTATGCATCCATGAAGCTCATCAGCTCGTGTCCTGCCGTGGCATCTACCATGTAATCGATATTTGGCAATGGATAACTATCCTTAGGGCATGCTTTGTTGAGGTCGGTAAAATCCACGCATAGGCGCCACTGGCCATTGCTTTTCTTTACCAAAACAGATTGGCGACCCATCGGGGATAGAGGGCTTCCCGGATAAATTGATTGTCTAATAGCTTGTTAACCTCGATCTCGAGTGCTGCCTGTCTATCAGGGCCGAGTTTGCGCCTTTTCTGGATGACTGGGCGGAACGTTAGATCAATATTGAGGCGGTGGCACGCATACTTGGGGTCAATTCCAGGCATGTCTGCGTGAGTCCATGCGAAGACGTCAAGATTATTTCCCAAAAACTCGATCAACTCACTTCGATATGGTTCTGGGAGATCATGACCAATACGTAGTTGGCGCCCCTCGCTTGGCCTACCGACATTGATTGTATCAACCCCTTCTCTTGGTTCCGCTCGTTTTTTTTCTTGCTTTGCCCCTCCTTGATTTGCGGGTCAATTAGTCTTTCAGCGGCTCGGTTTCGATTGCCGGCTCGCCTTCTTCCATCATTGGCTCCTTCCCGTGGCCGTCGACCGGATTATCCTCTGAACGATCACCACTTTCTGCTCGGACTCCTCCTTGGGTAAGGGGTTTTCTTGTGTGGTTCCACTGGTTTGCCCTAGTTCCGCCACGTTAATCTCCACCGGTCGGAGTTTAAGAGAGCATTCTCGTGACTCCCTTTGATTCCCTTTATGTATAGCTTCGCCATCAGATGTTGGGAATTTCATACAAAAATGATATATTGAAACGGCTGCTTTTATATGATAAAGCAATGGCCTCCCAATGATAGCATTGTACTCCGAATCGGCATTGATTATTTTGAATGTTGTCATGACAGTCCGTTTATGCAAACCTTGTCCCATTTGGATGGGCAAATCAACTTCCCCGAGCGGGACTATCCTTCCTCCTCCAAACCCCAGAATGCTATCGTTACATGGACGGATATAACTATCATCCACGTTTAATCTTCGAAATGCTCGGACATAAATGACTGACGAATAGCTTCCGGTGTCGATCAAAATTCTGTGAACCGGAATACCCAAAATCGATGCGCAATGACCGAGGGTCGAATGAGGATGGACCACCTGGTCGGCATCCGCATCCGAAACACAAAGTGGCCGGTGGGTTGGCCTTCCTTGATTTCCGCCACCCGAACTTGTCTTTCGGCATTGGTTGCTGTCCTAACATCGGCTTTTCTTTTCCCGTTGGAGCATCTATCCTCTCTTGTGTTGGTATTGATTCGACCGACACTTGACATCATGAGGATCTCCTCCCCTGGTTTTCACCGTGGGCGGCGGAGAGAGCCGGATTGATTACGCCTCCGGGTTGACACCTTGAGTCGATCTTGGTGGGGGCGGTAGCTCATGAACATACCTTTAAGACCGCCTACCGAACAACCCGCATAATTTCCCTAATTAGATCTCGGACTCGTCGAGATCGTGACTATCGATTTATGATAGGCACGTAATCGACGCAAATCTAATTTTGACTCTCAATTTTTCGGAGGCCGAGGGAGGCAACAAATTCGGACCACGTACTTCATTCCATATGGGCCGATGGAGTGTGGGTCAAAGTACTCCTTAGCGCGGCGACTTCGGCTCGCTCTTGGCGAGCCCTAAATCCGGTGGTCGGGTTTTCGAGAACGGCCTAAATCCCGACCCGGTCCAACTGCAGTTCTTTCCTTCCGTCTTTCTCACGCCCGGCCGGTGTTCGGGCGGTTACTTGCCATGGCTTCTTCACGCAAATATGGCGTTCGCGCGGACCAGAAATTCTTGGTGCGAGGTCGCCCCCAATTCATGGATGGAGTAGTTAAACCAAGTTTCGGGGCAAGGCCAGCCATGGCCGCAATTAAAATGGCGTCATCCGACACGGTTCCATCTCTCGAACTTGCTTGTTGAACCGAAAATATAGCTTTTCGGGGCTCGTCCTTCCTTGTTTGATGTTCACGAGGAGTCCTTAGGTGCGGCTCGGACTTTGGACGTTAAGAAATGCATCGTAAAGCGGAGGCCGATCCCCCATGCCCGAATGGACCCCCGTGGTAGGGTCCTAAACCAACGTGGGCTCGGCCGCCCAAAGTCGGGGAAGGCCTGCGAGAGGATGGCATCGCTTGACCGTATAGTTCCATCCATGCTAAGTACTTGTGAACGTGAGTGGTCGGGTCGGTTTCCCCATTATAGAGACCGACTGTGGGATTTTCAACTTTGGCGAATAACGGGTCGCCAGGATTCCAGGAAAATGGCGACGAACAGCAATTGGGCCGCTCATTACTTGGGGCGGTCTTGAGACTGTTCGCCATCCGACCGCCTTCCAATTCGTTCGATTTACGACGTAGGCGGTGTATTTCTACATCCCGTTCTCCTCGCCATAAGCTAGGCATTGGACCTGATTGACCCCGAGTTGCTCCCCGCTCATCCGAAACCTTAGCCGAGAACTTATCGATCGAGCCGGGCGAAAGGATCAACTCCCGATCGTCCGTGAACACCGAGTGGGCATGACGATGTCGCGTTTGCTCCGGAAATGACTGCTATACGACTTTGCTCCTCCTCATCTTCTCTCTCGCCGCGTTTCATGACGGACATGTTGTTCATTACCCGAATCGGCTTCTTGGGCTTCGTGGCGAGGAAGTCCGAGAATTTGAGGATTAATGTTAATATTTAGTTGTGGGTTGAGTGGGTTAGTATTTGCAAGGAGTGGAGGAGGTGCTTGAGAGTTTGTGGTGGCGAGAGTTTGTGATATAAGTTGGTTCATTTGCTGTACAAAAGTTGGGTTGGCGATTAGCCGAAAGCAAAAGGAAATAAAGTAGTGCTCCCCGCTCCGTTTGGAGCATATTGTGGCCATTCGTAGTCTGGCCAGGTTGGTTGTTCAAATGTTGTTCTTCAGTCAAACGGGCATTCCTCGATAGTTGACTCATTTTTGTCTATTATCAAAAGGTTAAGCGTCAAACTTTACATGTGCCCCGAGCCGAGAACATGCAAGCAGATGCCTTAGCTCGGCTCGGCTCCAGTCCAGGGACGGATGCCATCACGGATGTCACTGTCACACAATTGATTGCCCCGTCACTTGGTGCAAAGAAAATATATACAATCGAAACCGCCGAACAGACTTGGATGACCCCAATCATCCAATATTTAGAGAAAGGAGTTCAACCTGAAAACAAAGCTGAGGCCAGAACACTACGAACTCAAGTGGCTCGGTTTACACTAGTAGACGGCATCCTATACAAACGAGGATACTCCATCCCACTCCTACGCCTTTCCGAGACGGATGCATTTATGCACTTTGAGAGGTTCATGAGGGAATATGCGGCAACCACGCTGGGGCCAAACGTTGGCCTATAAATTAATACGGCAAGGATACTACGGCCATCCCCGAGAAAGGACGAACCGACCTCGTCAAAAGATGTGAGAGGTGCCGAGGGTTTGCACCACAGTCGGATATCATCCTCAATACCACTTCCGTATTTAGCCCATGGCCGTTTGCCAAATGGGGAATGGACCTCATCGGACCACTACCCACCGGCAAAGGGGGCGCTCAAGTATGCCATCGTGGCGGTGGATTATTTCACAAAATGGGCGAGCGGAGCTCTCGCAAAAATAGACGAAGAAAAGTTTGTGAGCTTTGTATGGAAATCTATTATCTCAGAGATTCGGGATACCACATTCGATTGTTACGCATAATGGGAAACAGTTCGACAACCGAAGGTTTCAAATTTTTGTGAAGGTTTCCGCATCAAAACTATTTCTCAACCTCATACCACCCCAATCGAACGGACAAGTTGAGGCCGTTAATAAAATACTCAAGTATACCTTGAAGGCGAGATTGGAGGAGTCTAAAGGCAATTGGCCGGAGGAACTACCCGGCGTACTATGGTCATACGAATCGACACATCGAGCGGCCACTAGAGAAACACCTTTTTCTTTAGCTTATGGAGCCGAGGCGGTGATTCTGTCGAGATTGGAGCCCCTACCTTCCGAATGCAAATTTCGAAGATCAGTAATGAGGCGCTCCGAGCCAAGCTAGACTTGCTCGAAGAAAAAGGTGCAAAGATGCTTAGAGATGAAAAATGCAGTGTATAAACAAAGGAGTGAAAGGTACTACAATTGAAAGTAAAGGAAAGAAGATTTCGTGTCGGCGATCTTGTGTTAAAAAGATAACGGTGTTCAACCCCACCCATTGAAGCCGACACGGGAGGGCCCGGTCAGCCACGCCTTATCCGGTGGGCGTACGTGCGGTTAGAATATTTGAGTGGAGAAAAATTTATGCATCCATGGAATGTAGCATACCCGAACGGTATTATCAATGAAGATCTCGGTTTATGATCCGATAGATTCCAAGTAATTATCTTTTCATCGATATTTCGTGAGCTCTCTAAAGGAAACGAAGTTTTTACTCAGCTCGGCTATGTGCCGAGGACGGTAAAATCGCCTCGGCTTAAGCTGAAGGCCGAAAAGTCATCTCAGGTCCATCCTTCGCACAATGAAAAAAGGGACAACACGCCCACAAGGCGGATCTATCCTTACAAGTCAAAGACTCGGTTACGCACTGAGCACAATATCAAGACTTGGTTACACACCGAGCACCAAAATAAAGACTCGGTTACGTACCGAGCACCAAAATATCAAGACTTGGTTATGCACCGAGCACCAAAATAAAGACTCGGTTACGCACCGAGCACCAAAATATCAAGACTTGGTTACGCACCGAGCACCAAAATAAAGACTCGGTTACGCACCGAGCACCAAAATATCAAGACTTGGTTACGCACCAAGCATAATACCAAGACTTGGTTACGCACTAAGCACAAAATAAAGACTTGGTTATGTACCGAAAGCACCAAATCAAGACTTGGTTACGCACCGAGCATAAAATAAAGACTTGGCCACGTACCAAGCACAAAATAAGGACTCGGTTATGCGCCGAGCGCAATAAAGACTCGGTTCATAAACAAAATTTCAAAAACAAAATAAAGGATAGGTTTATATACCGAGTACAAGAATCAATTAAGGCGAGCAAATCCCCTTATTCAGAAGCGCTGAAAACCGAGCCCCGTGACTTGGGAATATAAAAGGAAAAGAGAAGACAGGCAACAATCTTATAAAAGGAAAGAGCCGAGCATCTACAAAAAGCTTGAAACACATACACAGTAAGGAAAATAACAATTCATTTCTACTTCAAAAATATTTACATAAGGGAGGCCGAGCCCATTACATCTCGAGGCACGAAGCCAAATTACCTACCTGGGGTACATATGAAAGCATCAAGACGAGCGGGGCGGAATTTCGACGGCACCACTAGAGCCGACTTCTTCCACGTCCGGAGGAGGAGAGCCCTGCGCATTAGAAGCCTCGGCAAAGTTCGGCCGAAGGGTATCGAGATCGGCCTCCGGGAGGGCCAAATCTTCCTCAAGGCGAGCGGCGATCGCCCGCCAATCAAATCAAGAATTTCTCGGAAGGCTGGTCGCATGGCCACAAGTGTTAACATGAATGCATACTCCTCGGAGTCTTTGTAAGCTTTAACGGCCTCTCTACGAACTTCCTCGGTTTGCCCGACGGGCGGTTTCTTGACCTCCTGCGTACATCGGCTAGACGCCTCTCCATTTCCTCGGCCGGGCGATGTGCGGACGTTCGATTTCGGCGACCTTAACCTGAGCTCTTCTTCACCTTGCGGGCCTGATCTCGCTCCGCCTCGGCCTCGCAGCGATCTCTCTCTCGAGTTGGCCCGAGCTGTAGCCTCATCCGCTTGAGTCTTAAAAGATTCTTGTACCCTTGGAGGGTAGCATGGGCCTCCTGCAGATCCCGTGCCGCCTTTCCAGTCGGCATATTTTTTCTCCACTCGCGAGCCCCCAACCGCATGCCATAAGAGCCCAATCATCCGCCCGTGAGACATGGCCATGGCATCTCAATTTGTTCTTCGGCTTGATCTCGAGCGAAGTGCTCGATACCTTTTGTCTGGCACGGGCCGGAACACTCATCGCGGCCGACCGCCTTCGGTAAGACTCTCGTTTGCTCCTCTGTCGGCGTGGCACGTGACGAATTCCACAAACCATCGAGGCGTAGTCCAATCATTCCCTTGCAATATTCATCCCTCACTTGACTTGGAGGGATGAAGTGACCTTCCTGCCGAGGTCATCCAGAAAAAGTTCGCGGACCTCCCTCTTGGGGCTGGGATGTTCGGTGCACCAGTCCGACCAACCCCTTGGGTCCGATCAGAGCTCCTCCATCACAATTCCCCCTCTTCTCCTTTGAAGAGGAGGCTGCACCGCCTACGCACCCCATCGCCAGGACGTTTACCGGCCGGATATCTTCTCCGAGCCGCCTCCACATCCACAGGTTGATCGGCGATTACTGAGTTCGCCGCGCGCGGCCGTGTTCCTCACGCTGAAGACGTGCACGCAAGTCTAAGCCACGCCCGCACAAAGCAACCACCGTTAGAAGATCAAAAGAAAACAAAGATGTTTCAAAAGGAAATGTGAAAAACATAAGTGTTTACCTCGGACAGCCGCCACTCACGCGGCGCTCGAGTCTATGTTGGCCCTACGTGCGCGGATGATCCGCCCACGGGTGGCCGTCGCGAGGGGACGGCGTAGCTCGCTCTGTCTCACCGGTTGCTCCCCTGGAGAATGGGGCCGTACTTCTTCATTACCGGAAGGGTTCAGTTGAGGCTCTCTCTCAACCTCTACCTCCCGCTCAGCCACCTTGTCCCGAGCCGCCCCCTCGTCCTCGGGAGTCGGAGGCGCAGCAGCCTCAAACCAGTGCGGCTAAGTTGGCCTCGGTAGCCAACCTCTCAATCCGCCTATCCATTATACCCTGAGCCTAGATGTTTTCCAGCCTTCGAATAAAGGTGACCGACAGAGGCCCCTTGGACGCCCGGTACCCTATAAAGGTGAAAAGAAAAGACAATTACAAAAGGAAACAATAAACAGCAAAAGCAGAGGAAGGAAAAAGGTAAGACTTACTATAACCAAAAACAAAATTTGATGGAGGATGAAGAACGGTCTCCGTTTCTCCATCTCCCACGCGAGCTTGCCACTCGCCGCTAACCCAAAACCATTTATCCTTCCACTCCTTCAGAGAAGAAGGGAGACCTTCTACTAAACCGTCCGGATACCCCAAATCGGGTCAGACATAATACCACCCGGACGGTGGCCCCGAGATGAAGGAGTTGCTCGCCATACAAAGAGCTCGTTCATCTCCTTAAATTTGGGGCGAGGATACTTCTCCAGGTGGAACATCACCAGGAGGCCGATGATCCTGCCCCAAGAAATCGGGTGCACCTGGGCCGGATGCATGCCCCACTTACAAAACCACCGCGTAAGGAAAGCCGGCAGTGGAAATCTCAAACCGTATAAAAGGTCAGGGCAAATACAGCTATGCAACTCGGGCTTGGTGGGTACTTTGGGGACTTCCGTGTCAGTCCAAGTACCCAAAAATTGATACCACTTGGAATATGGTACCTCCGGAACTCATCCACCTCCCGAATCATTAACATGCTCGGGATATCGTTTATATCACTCGGTGTCCACCGAGGCTCAACACGGAGACGAGGGCCTCCTCCGTGCCGGCCGTCGCCATTACGGTGGCCTATGGGCCCTAGCGGCCTCTCCCGGCTCGAATCGCCGGATGGTTCATCTACCCGCTCTCGTTGTCACGCTCCGGCTCCGATGGGTCCATATTTTCTTCTTCCTTCATGTGCTTGTCTAAAATCAACACTTGGTGATTCTTCGGCGGAACTCTCTTGTACCATCCCGGCCGATACACCGTTCCTTCTCTCAAAATCACCATCCTTTGCGTCGGATCGAAAATAGTGTCGTCCGCTCTAAAGACGCGTTCCACCTCGATAAGAGTCGGAGAAGATATCGAATGACGCTCGGACTACGAGGCGGTGATGGCCGTCTTTGGTGAGAAAGAAATGAAAGGTTCGAGAGGGGAGGGTCTTCGATTTCAACCTCTACACTATAACTACGACTCTACTATCCTCAAAAGAAGACATTTATAGGTAAAGGGAGAGTATTTTGAAAAAATACCTAAGTTTGAAGTCTCTGAACTTGGAAAGCTGACTCGAAATTTCTGCTTGGTTCTAGTTGCTTTAGCTCAAAGGTTAATGGTTGCGAAAGTGAATGATGAAGGGAAACGCGTATTTATAGATAGGGTTCCTCGATAGGCGCGACAATTATTCGAAAAAGACACGCCTTTTAAAAACTCAAAAGCCGTCAAACATGTCAAAAAACGTCGCGTCCCCACGCCCGCTGACAGAACTGACGTACCTTTTCGGTTCCTGCGCAAGATTGGTCCAAGCACAAGATGCCACGTGTCTGTCATTATGGCAACCCAATTAATGCGCCGTTTCAAGCATTAATTGCTACGCGACAGGTGCCAGGAAAGAACAAAACCTTTGAGAAATCCGTTTCCCCATTAAATGTTCATCATTAGCATTAAAGTTTAACTCCGACCTCGAAATTCTTCTCTCGAATCAAACTTGGGGGCCTTTGATGATACCCGAGCCGAGCCGTGAGAAATTAATCCACGTCATCGATCGACACATATCCGAGTGGCGACCTACGGTGACGTCAACAATGATATACGACGACACGTCACGCGAATTAGGCTCGCCCGCTACCGAGCCCAACCGCAACACGACTCTCAGCCCCGAGCCCAAATTTCAATATGAAACGCACGCGCGATACCTTTCGTAAAAATAAACACATGCCCATGCTTGACACTTTATTGGTATCGAAACGCCACATGTCGAGAATTTATGAAGAGAAGTCGACAAATGGCAAGTTTTGGGTGACATGCACAACTATAGAGGACAGTGTCGTTTTTTAACTATTTTATTAATTAATGAATAGTTAGTGCAAAGATGACTATTGTAAACCCACTTACTCAAAGGGGTATAAAGAGTCCTAAAAGGAGAAAACAAAGAGGGCGAGAGAAAACAAATTATAAGAAAGACCGACCCCAATATTCCTACTCGCAAAATACAAAAAAGCATAATTAGCCGAGAAATAAACATACGTTACGCGTTTTCATTTCCACGTGTTAAATCTTTTACATATTTCTGCTTGTTGACCAAAACGCACGTCAACACATACTATGACAATGATGATGATGATGATGAGGAGACGGCCGTACTTGTTAGAAAATTTGCAAAATTTGTGAATAAAAATAAAGCAAGAAAATCAAGAGATAATGCTTGCTTTAAATGCGGAAAACCCGGGCACTTCATTGCCGATTGCCCAAAGCTCGATGAAGAGGAGCAAAAGAAAAGGAAGCCTTTCACGAAAAAGAAGGCTCTAAATGCGGAGGTCAAAACGTGGGATGAACTACTCGAAACAACCGACGAGGAAGGAGAAACCGAACATGGTCTCATGGCCATAGACGATGAGAATAATGAGGTACGCTCTAATTCGTCTACTTCCTCCATAGTTGATGACTTGGAATGTGATTTTGATGAATTGCAAATTGAGTTTCAAAATTTAATTGTTAAATACAAAAATTTGAAAAAGGAGCATAAGGAGCTTAAGGTTGAAAAAGAAAAATTATTTACCTCTTATGAATCTTTAGACAAAGCTCATACTCTTACTCTTAATAGAGTTCACTCTCTTGAAACCAAAAAGGAATTGCTCACAAAAGATATTGAATGTTTGAAAAATGATGTGCATCGTTTCAACATAAGCACGGATAAAGTGACAAAAATTTTAGATGCACAAAGAGGTGAGCATTCCAAATTGGGACTTGGTTATAAGCCATTTCAAAGTGTCTTTAAGAAAAATAACCAAGGTCCGACTTTTGTACGTGCTAATAGTTCTAATACTCCTACTTGTTTTTATTGTGTCAAAGTTGGACATTATGCTAATAATTGCAAATTGAGAAATAGCTCTAGACATGTTTGGAGACCCAAAGGTCTCAAGACTAACCCCCATGGACCCCAAAATTATAGGGTGCCTAAAAGAAATTCTTTTATAGGTAATAGGGGCTATAACAACAATGGAAGATTCAAAATGGCTCGTGGACAGCGGATGTTCACGCCATATGACCAGGAGGAGAGAACTTTTTACCAACATCAAGCTCCAAGAAGAGGGTATGGTCATGTTCGACAATGGCAAAGGAAGAATTCTTGGAAATGGAGAAATTGGTAACTCTTCTTTCTCTCTTAGTAATGTTCTTTTAGTAGAAGGGCTTAAGTTTAATTTGATAAGTGTTAGCCAACTTTGTGATTCAAATTATGAAGTTTTCTTCAATAAAGAAAAATGCCTTATACTTAAAAATGGTGAAATTATTTGTGAAGCAAATAGAAAAGGCAATCTTTAGAAAATTTGTACAAGTGATTTGGTTAGTCAAAATGTTTCTTGTTTAGTCGCCAATAATGATTTAACTAGTTTATGGCATAGGCGACTTGGACATGTTGATACAAGAATTTGAAAAATATTTACAAAAACCAACATGTGAAAGGACTACCCAAATTGAATTTTGAAAATCTTGGCTTATGTGATACTTGTCAAAAGAACAAATTAGTTAAAAGTAGTTTTAAGCCCAAAAATGAAATTTCCACAACCAAACCCCTACAATTACTTCACCTTGATTTGTATGGGGATATTGGTACGACAAGTCTAAGTGGAAAACATTACACTTTCGTTATTGTCGATGATTTTTCTAGATATACTTGGGCTCTTTTTCTTACCAATAAAAGCGATGCCGTTAATGAGTTTGTTAAGTTGTGTAGACTTATTGAGAATGAAAAGGAAGATACTATTAAGTCTATTCGAAGCGATCGAGGTGGAGAATTTGATGGTGAATTTAGAGTTTTTTGTGAAACCAAAGGATATGCTCATAATTTTTCAGCTCCAAGGACACCTCAACAAAATGGAGTAGCCGAAAGGAAAAATCGGACATTACAAGAGATGAGTCGGTCCATGCTCAATGAATTTTCACTTCTAAAATATTTTTGGGCCGAAGCCGTAAGTACCGCTTGCTATGTCATTAATCGAGTTTATATCCGTCCTAAAATGAATAAAACTCCATATGAGCTTTGAAAGGTAGAACTCCAAATATTAGTTATTTCAAGATAATTTGGTTGTAAATGCTTTATTTTGAATACCAAGGATCAAATTGGACAAACTTGATCCTAAGGCCGATGAAGGGATATTTATGGGATATTCAACAAAAAGCAAAGCATATCGGGTGTATAATAAGACTAGTGGAGTTGTTGAAGAATCCATCCATGTCAAATTCAATGAAGCTTCGGGTGTTGAAAAAATACCCAATGATGAAAGTGATGAAGGGGATATTATTGAACCAATTGTTCATGTTGATGATCAACCGTCTACATCAAATGATCAACCGTCCACTTCAAATGGTCCTCAAGAAGATAGAGGTGATACTTCGGATCTTCCCGTGCATTAAAGTTTAAGGGAGATCACCCAAAAGATCTTATTATTGGTGATCCCCTTGACAAAGTGATGACCCGGAGAAAATTTACCGAGAAAGCTCTTATCTCTCAAAAGGAGCCTAAAAATGCTAAGGAGGCTATTGAGGATGAGGATTGGTTCCTAGAGATGCAAGAGGAGTTGAATCAATTTGAAAGAAATGATGTATGGGAATTGGTACCTTGTCCTCCATCTCAAACCATTATTGGTACAAAATAGGTATTCCGGAATAAACTTGATGATCAAGGCAACATTGTTCGAAATAAGGCAAGGTTAGTAGCTCAAGGGTATTGTCAAGAAGAAGGTATTGACTATGATGAAACTTTTGCACCCGTAGCACGTTTAGAAGCTATTCGTATTTTACTTGCCTATTCTTGTTTTAAAAATTTCAAACTTTACCAAATGGATGTTAAATCCGCTTTCTTAAATGGTATTATTCAAAAAGAAGTCTATGTAAAACAACCTCCGGGTTTGAAATTTTTCTAGGCCTAATGATGTTTATAAACTTAAAAAGGCCTTGTATGGTTTAAAGCAAGCACCCCGTGCATGGTATGATAGACTTAGCTCTTTTCTTTTACAAAATGGTTTTATAAGAGGTAAAGTTGATACAACTCTCTTTGTTTTTGAAAAAGGGCAAGATTGCTTACTTGTGCAAATTTATGTTGATGATATTATCTTTGGTGCTACTAATGATTCTTTGTGCAAGAAATTCTCTAAATTGATGCAAGGTGAATTTGAGATGAGTATGATGGGGGAGCTCATCTTCTTTCTTAGACTCCAAATTAAGCAATATCAAGAAGGCATATACATTTCGCAATCAAAATATACAAAAGAACTTTTGAAAAAGTTCGACATTGAAGAAGGAAGAACCGTTTCTACTCCCATGGCAACAAATGTCAAAATTGACAAAGATGAAAAATGCAAGTCCATGGATGAATCAAAGTATCGAGGTATGATTGGTAGTTTACTTTATTTAACCGCTAGTAGACCGGACCTTCTTCATGCCATATGCCTATGTGCTCGTTTTCAAAGCAATCCCAAAGAATCATGATCGCGAATTTCTTACCGCAAGCGTACGGTGTCAAGTTTTAGTATAGGTTTTGAAAGTAGGGTTATCGTCTCCACAGGGATTGTTATCGAATTTTATACTAAGTACTATAATTAAAATAGCTTAATTCTATCTAGAAATCGAAAAGAGATGGATTGTTTATTAAACTAAAAATTAAACTAAGAATTGGTTCAGACAAATTATCAAACACGTAGAAAATGAATTCTAGAGGGTTGATTTCACCTAGTTATCCCCTATGTTTTCAATCCAGTTTATTAATCACAAATTATCAATCTATAAGCCAATATTCCTACCGTTTATCACTTCCTCTCTCGAGTGCCAAGTGATTCTAGGTATCAATTTCTGATTTCGATATTTCTATAAAAATCATAAATTAAACCCTAATGCGCTCAATGAATATTCTATCACAGGCTTCAAAAGATTCATAAATCTCTCGATTCTATGAAACCCTAGGTTGTGCTATTCTATGGCCAGGCGTTCAATTACCTCTCTCGAGCGTCAAATCAAACACGCCAAACAATCTAAATTATTGATCAAATAATCCAGATGCAATCAAATCAAATAGCACAAATAGATTAATAAATATGCGAATTTCATAAACTAGAAATCAAAACATAGGTTCAAACGTAAGTTACATCAATCCCCTAGAAATATGGATTTAGCTCATGTTGGATGTACAAAAATTCATGAAGAAATAATTATACATCGATAGGGTTCAACAAAGATGCTAGAAAAATAATTTGGAATGATTAAGGAAGGAATCTTCTTTGTTTCCAGAAGGTAGATGCCTTCGAATCTCGTCCGAACTCTTTCTCCTTGCTCAAAATCGTCCTTGTGCTCTCCAAAATGTCCCACCCCCGTTTGTCCGTTCCTTGTTCTATTTATAGGCTTAAAACCTAAAAAATCCGTCCAAAAAGGCCCAAAAAGAACTCAGCGCACATTCGAGGCCCATCGAGCGGCCTTGCTGCAGCTGCTAGAATGGCCTTATTTGCAGCTTCCCTATGTATTGCCCCTGTTGCACAGTCGCAGCTGCCGCAGCCTGCTCTCCGTGTCTTTGCAGCGCGCCATTGTCGTCCCACCGCGCGCTGCGCAGCGCCGCCCCACTCTCAAACGCGTACCAATTTGACCCCGCTGCGGCGCGCGCTGGGGTTTAAGCAGCTGCTAACGCCGATCATGCTCGATATATTTCCGTTTTTAGCTCCTAAAATGCGATCTTCACCACCCAAACACGTTTTTAATCGTTTTTAATCAATTTCGCATCCATGACCTGTCCCGACTCTCAAACGACAACTAATAACACAAACTCGACTCAAACGACGCTAAAATACTTGAAAACCCCGCAAAATCCTAGTCTAGAATACTCAATACATTGGTATAAAAACCAACTTAACAAATACCCCAAACTTAGACGTTTGCTTGTCCTCAAGCAATTACGGACTCTAAAAAACGACTAACAAGAAGAACACAAAAATGAAGAGATGACTCAACAACCCAAACTTCCGAAACTTCACAACCAAGCTCATTCGTCAAAGTGATCATGAAGGTGGAATGTTCATGCCAACTCCGTTTTCATTATCCAGATAGACTCACGCAATCAAGTGTTTTCAAAATGATCCGCTTTTTGAATATGGAGATGAGATGCTTACCCAGACTCCATAGGCTTGTCTTTCACACTAATCTCCACTAATGTAGGCTAATATAACACAAGGATCAATAGGACTTTTAAAGCTTGTAATGTGGGCTTAAGGTAAGGTAGGAAAATATAGGATTAAGTAGCTCAAATCACCCAAACACACAATTATCAATTCGAATCATCAATTAGCACCTACCTTTCACTTTTTGACATCCCCAATGTTTATGAACCTTCAATCCCGCTGATTTTTCTCTTTCATTTTTTTTTTTTTCTCTTCTTTTTTTTTTTTTCGAACCCCCAAACTTGTTCTTTTGCGTACATGGGGTCTCATATTTTCTTTTCTCGGCAACTTCATTCAATTAAATTCACACCCTTCTCATCATACCCTCCTCAACTTCCAATATTTTTCTATACTTTGTGTGTATGAGTGATGGGTAATTAGGATATTCACATTTAGGCTCTCGGGTATTAGATGGTTTGCCAAAGAAACGGGTTTATAAGGCTCGAAAGGGGGACACTAGGGAAAATATAATGCAAAGGTAGGCATTTTAGGCTCGGCTTGTTCAAAGATGGCCTAAATCACTTCCTCAATGTTACTTCACCTAGGATTTCGCCTCGACTAGTGATCAGACAAGTTCTAGAATCCGGTGGGATCATAAAGGAACCACTAAATTGCATAAATCATCCCCAAATAAATCAACAGAGTCAAGCACATAGATGGAATTAATGGAAAGAATATTAAATCACGATTCAACACATGCTCTCTTGACCGTTCAACTCATATTCAACAAATTCACTTAGTCAATGCGGTTTCACGCTTTTACAAATGCCCCGACTTCGACTTTCTAGACTCTTTTTTTTCTTCTTTGTTTTTTTTTTTTTTTTTTTTTTGACTCGGACCCGGCTTCGATGAATGAAAATAGACCGCACCCCCAAACTTAAAACGACATTGTCCCCAATGGAGAGGTGGGAAAAAGGACTTTCCTGGTAGCCGAGGAGCGAAGGCTCCTTAAGTCATGTGGTACTACTACGTGTAGGAGGTGTCTCGTATAAGCTCACAATGCATCCTAGCGCACGAGCCTGCGGGTGTTGTATGCCTCTGAGGTGTGGTCATGTTCTTCCCATTCGCTTTAGTCCAGTCCCTCTTTGGTTTCGCATTTTTGCAACATAGCAAGGTAGACAAGAAAACAAAACTCGTGGAACCAAGGAATTCGGTTATGGGTGAGAAATCGAAAATCAAAGCCCATACATAATGCACCCATGTAGAAAATATAGTGCTATGTCAAAAAGATAAGCATAGATATGCAAATAAGCACTAAACAATGTGAAATTATCATTGGGGCATTTCATCAAACACCTCATATGCATGAATTTGGGAAAAGATAGTGAATGCAATGGATAACTCAATTTAATCCCAAAAATCAACACCAAGCCTAAGTCTAACATGATCAACCAATCCACAAACCACAATTCAACAACAATTATCCTAGCACTTCTACAATCCAATCACACCAAAAATCATAAGAAGGGGAAAATGGGGTGGGGTTTGGAAGTTTCAAACTTACCAAATAGTGAGTGGATGAGATGAATATGGTGTGTATGGTGTTATAATGCTCCTTTGTGAAGATGGAGTGGGATATGTGGGATTTGCACAAATAAGAGGGGTGGGATGTGATGCAACTTATTACTCCTAAGAATGCAAAAAATTCGGAAAAAAACAAAAACAACTACTAAACTGAATTAAAACTAAGAAAACAATAAAAAGGGGCTTGGGTTGCCTCCCAAGAAGCGCTAAGTTTACAGTCTTCAGCCAGACTATGTCAGATTATCCTCAAGTTGGGGCTCCAATAGGCATGTGATCCACATTTCCCTTAGAAACTTCCCAACCTCCAATGTCTTCAGCAATATTCCCAACCATCTGCTTACCATCCTTTAATTCAAATTTTAGCCTATTGGTTGGATGGATGGTGAATACAACTTTCTCTTGATTTACCCGCAATGTTAGCTCCCCTGTTTCTACATCGATCAAAGCCCTTGCTGTGGCTAAAAATGGCCGCCCAAAAATTATAGGTATTTTCTTCTCCTCGTTCGCATCCAACACTACAAAATCCGGAAAAACAAATTTATTAATTCTTACCAAGATCGTCTTCAATGATTCCCCACGGATAGGCGATAGATCGATCGACAAGCGCAAAGTGATGTTGGGCGGCTTTACCTCACCGAGCCCATACTTCGTCACATCGGCTAGAGATATCGATTCACACCGGACCCAAGATCACAAAGTGGTTTCTCAAAGCAAACTCCTCCAATAGTACAAGGAATAGTGAAACTCCCCGGATCCTTCATTTTTCGAGGTACTTTACTGCGGACTATTGCACTACACTCCTGCGTCGATAGACGCTTTCAAATTCTTCCAACTTCATTTTCTTGGATTCCACCTGGTTTCGCATAAATAGGTGATTTTTCGGGAGCAAGGCTGAATTTTTGCTTCCTTTTCGCGTAAATTGCATTGCGGTGCTCTCTCGGATTAACCTCGTATCACTTGGGAACTTTCCTTCGCTGCATGAATGAATTCACTACCGTAGCCAACTGATCCATTTGTGTCTCGATCGACCTAATATGCGTCTCCATTGTGCTCATCTTAGTATTCGGACCATCAATCAATCCTCACTCCTATTCATTCGATTCTGGTCTCTCCGATGAATGAGCCGAGCATCTCCTCAAGCGATCCTTCTTTTCACCTCCGAGTGCATTGAACCGGATGGGTTTGGATAACCCTGAGGTGGATTCAATACATTCTGTTGTTCTTTATAAGAGAGATTCTCATGATTACGAAGTCCCGGGTGGTAGTGAGTTGGTAATGAATTACCTCGGTTATTAAAATCCCGGTTATTCACATAATTGACTTGCTCGGCCTCGTGAGTGGCGGGCTGCGTGAACGGCGGCGGGTGGGAGTGCGGCTTGTCTTTGTGGTGTGCTACGGTATTCATGATTGCCAATTGTTTTGTCGGACTCGAGATTTGAGCCGCCAAAGGCCGACATTGTATCAACTCAAGAACACCGCAAAGCCGGTGTTGTCCTCTCGGAGGGCCATTGATAGCTTTGTTTGTGGCCATTTCTTCAAGTAAAAGTAAGGCCTCGGTCGGTGTTTTAGCCATCAATGTACCTCGATGCCGCATCTAGTATCGTCTCGTATGCCCATTCACCCATTGTAAAAATATTGAACCTACTCGATCTGCATATCCATGTGGGCATCTCCTCAACAGATCTTTAAATCGCTCCCAAGCTTCATATAACGGCTCAAAATCAATGCTTTGGAACCGGGCGATCTCGCTCTTGATTGGAGTGTCTTCTTTGGGAGGGAAGAATTTTGCTAAAAACTTTTGAGTCGAATCATCCCGGCTCGTAATACTCCCGGGGCGAACGCATAACCACATTTGCCTGGCCTTATCCTCGAAGTGAAAACGGGAAAAGCCTCAATCGAATGGCCTCATCAGTCACACCATTCATCTTGATGGTGTCGCAAATTTCCAGGAAAGTGGCCAGATGTGTATTCGGATCATCCACTGGACTCCCCCCAAACTGATTCTGTTGAACCATGCTTATGAGGCCCGGTTTCAATTCGAAATTATTTGCATTAATGGGCTGGCGCACAATTCCGGAGTAATTCTGGTTCACAGTGGGCAGAAAGTAATCCCGGATTGCCCTTTCTGGTGCATTAGGTTGTGGTGGCATATTCGCAACCCGATTTCCGTTATTCTCATTGTCTACAACGTCTGCCATTGCTCGATTCTGTGCTCGCTTTGCTGCTCTTATTGCTCAAAGTGTCCGTTAAATTTCTGGATCAAAAGGAAGCAAATTAGTATTTTCAGAATCTCGCATAAACAAATAAATCAATGAGAAATATGAAATTATAACTCCTAAACTAGTCTAGATTAGTATTAAGACTACTTGGTAATAGTATTAGTTTAAAATAGGATAAAACAATCCCCGAAGAATGCGCCAAAAACTTGATCGCGAGTTTCTTACATGAGCGTACGGTGTCAAGTTTTAGTATAGGTTTTGAAAGTAGGGTTATCGTCTCCACAGGGATTGTTATCGAATTTTATACTAAGTACTATAATTAAAATAGCTTAATTCTATCTAGAAATCGAAAAGAGATAGATTGTTTATTAAACTAAAAATTAAACTAAGAATTGGTTCAGACAAATTATCAAACACGTAGAAAATGAATTCTAGAGGGTTGATTTCACCTAGTTATCCCCTATGTTTTCAATCCAGTTTATTAATCACAAATTATCAATCTATAAGCCAATATTCCTACCGTTTATCACTTCCTCTCTCGAGTGCCAAGTGATTCTAGGTTTCAATTTCTGATTTCGATATTTCTATAAAAATCATAAATTAAACCCTAATGCGCTCAATGAATATTCTATCACAGTTTCAAAAGATTCATAAATCTCTCGATTCTATGAAACCCTAGGTTGTGCTATTCTATGGCCAGGCGTTCAATTACCTCTCTCGAGCGTCAAATCAAACACGCCAAACAATCTAAATTATTGATCAAATAATCCAGATGCAATCAAATCAAATAGCACAAATAGATTAATAAATATGCGAATTTCATAAACTAGAAATCAAAACATAGGTTCAAACGTAAGTTACATCAATCCCCTAGAAATATGGATTTAGCTCATGTTGGATGTACAAAAATTCATGAAGAAATAATTATACATCGATAGGGTTCAACAAAGATGCTAGAAAAATAATTTGGAATGATTAAGGAAGGAATCTTCTTTGTTTCCAGAAGGTAGATGCCTTCGAATCTCGTCCCGAACTCTTTCTCCTTGCTCAAAATCGTCCCTTGTGCTCTCCAAAATGTCCCACCCCTGTTTGTCCGTTCCTTGTTCTATTTATAGGCTTAAAACCCTAAAAAATCCGTCCCAAAAAGGCCCAAAAAGAACTCGGCGCACATTCAGCCCATCGAGCGCGACTGCAGCGCTAGAATGGCGGCCGCAGCTCCCTATGTATTGCCCTGTTGCAAGTCGCGCTGCTGCAGCTAGGATGGCGCTTTGCTGCAGCCGCGCCCGATGCTCACGTCATTTTTTGCACTCCATTGCTTACACAGCACTTTCTCTCCGTGTCTTTGCGCACTGTTGTTGTCCACCCACCGCGCTGCGCCCGCCCTCAAACGCTCAAATTTCGACCCCCGACCTGCTGGGCGCGGGTTTTAACATAGCCGCGATCATGCTCGATATATTTCCGTTTTTAGCTCCTAAAATGCGATCTTCGCCACCCAAACACGTTTTTAATCGTTTTTAATCAATTTCGGCATCCAAGACCTGTCCTGACTCTCAAACGACAACTAATAATACAAACTCGACTCAAACGACGCTAAAATACTTGAAAACCCCGCAAAATCCTAGTCTAGAATACTCAATACATTGGTATAAAAACCAACTTAACAAATCTCATATGAGTGCCGTTAAAAGGATTTTTCGATATTTGAAAGGCACCATTCAATATGGTTTATTCTATCCAAAGAATGAAAATTTTTCTCTTAAAGGTTATAGTGATTCAGATTATGCGGAAAATATTGATGATCGGAAAAGTACTTCCGGATCATGTCAATTTTTAGGCGATTGCCTAGTTTCTTGGTTTTCAAAGAAGCAAAACTGTGTTTCTCTTTCAACGGCCGAAGCCGAATATATTTCCGAAGCTTTTTGTTGTACTCAACTTCTTTGGATGAAACAAACCTTAGCGGATTACAAATGCTCTTTTGAAAATATACATATCTTTTGTGACAATATATCCGCTATAAATATTGCTCAAAATCCGGTTCATCATAACCGTACTAAACATATTGAGATTCGACATCATTTTCTAAGGGATTGTGTTTCTAAACGAAAAATTGAGATATCTTTGGTACCATCTCAAGATCAATTAGCGGACATTTTTACAAAACCGCTATCTTCCGAGACTTTTGCGTCGATACGTGGTCGGTTAGGCATAATGCATATTGAATGAGGTTTACGTTTACATTTTGCACGTTTTTGAAACTTAGGGGCGAAAAATCGGATTTTTGGTTGAAAAATCAGATTTTGAAAAATTTGACAAGACAGTGGACTGAAAGGGTTGAGGGCAACCGGTCGCCCTCAACGTCGACCGGTCGCCCTCAACCACGACCGATCTCCCTAAGCCAAAATTTGGATTAAAACCGTTATGTCTTCATCATTCGTTATTTTAACTTCTTTTTGCCATTTTTCGTCCCCTTTGCCAAATTCACACAAATTTCACTCAAAATTTGTTTTCATGCAATCAATTCACAACTTGGACCTTATATAGCATGTTTATCATCATCATAGCTCATCTTTTCCGATCAAATGGTAAGAATTTTCCTTCGTTTGCTCAATTGGGTTGAACCCTTGAGTTTATGACTTTCTTGTATATTTCTTGATATATTTTGCACATGATCTTGATGAGCTTAGTTATTATGTTGTATTGTATGATGTTTGATGTGAATTGGTGATGTAAATTTTTGGCTTGAATTATTTACAAGGGCTATATACAACTTCTTTTAATTTTCACGCCCACAAAGTGTTCGATGAAATGTCGCAATGAAAATTTCAACTTCTACATGATTCTCTTGCTTCCAAAAGTCTTCAATACTTATTGAGATCATGTTTTGACAAATAAAACGAGCGTATGAACTCTTCATGATACATTTCTCCCATTTTCCTTGGGTTTTAAGCCTAAATTGCTCAATGGTTGATAAACCGTCTCTTTGGCACACTTTGATGTAATTGTATGATGTTTTTATCATCCTAACATTCTTTTTGATGATTCCAAAGGGGGAGAAACCGGAAATTTGGCTCGTTAGCCAAAAGAAGCTAATAAAAGCTCGTAATAAAAGCTATAAGCTATGACTTCCTAAAGTCAAGAATATCTAGTCCATGGCTTGTATTATGGACTCTATTTCAAAAGATTATAAGTATTGTGACAGGGGGAGCTTCTTAGCTTATGATGTTTATATGCATCTTATATAAGCTTGTTATAGATTGCACTTCTAGCTTATGCAAATATCTTGTTGATATGCTCATAGATAGGGGGAGCTTTGTATGGAATGTTTTTAACGGATAATTCACTCATAAAACCGGAAAATTTATTTTTTTTAAAAAAAATCGTCCTCGAGAAAATTATTTTGGTTTGTAATCATCAAAAAGGGGGAGTTTGTTAGATAAATGTTTTTATCATGATTTTGATGATTTTATTCAAATTAGTTTTTTAAACTAAAACAATGTCCCTAAATGTTGTCTAAATACTTCCGATCGATTTAAAATATTTTTACTATTTTTCGAGTAATTTTTGGAGTTTATTTTCGATAAAAATTAGACAACACATTTGTTTCAGAACTCGACCGTCGCCGCTATAGGGCAACCCGTACTGAGTTCGATTTTGAAACAGAAAATGGGACGTAGAAAAAAAGAGGAAGGGCGATTGGTCGACCAGAGGTCGACCGGTGAGGGCGACCATTCGACCCACCGGGCGACGGGTACCTGGAGTTCCTCTTTTGTTCGATCTTCTCTGTTTCTTTTTTATCAACCCCAACCGGTCATAGTCAAGGGCGACGGCCGCACCCTCCGACCGGTCCCCCGTGTAAAAATAGCAGAATTCAATTTCAATCTTATCTCTCAGCGACGAATCGTCGCACTTTTGTTTATCAAAAAACTATCTCATTGCATTTTCGCATGACTTTTCCCTATTTTGTGGGATTGATTTCTAACACTATATTGATGATTTTAAATGGTTTCTTTTGCAAAGAAATCACTCCCCAAGGAGGAGCCTATGTCTGGAAATGAAAGTCAAGTCCTCTCCTATAAATAGAGGCTTCATTCAAGCAACAAGATACAACACTCTACACAAGCAAAGAGCAATCAAGCAAACACTTTCATATATCTTGATGTATTAGCCTTAGCACTTTCACTTGCACAAATTTGAGGTCTAGGCTTTCAATTCTTGATTACACTTGTACTCATATTGTATCAATCATTATTGAGTTGTAATCTTGATTTTGGTCATCATTCAACACAAGACATCCTTGTGATTATTCTTGTGGTAAGAATACACTTGGGTGATCTAGGTGATAGGTGTTTGAAGGTTGTGGTAATTTTCAAAGGTGTTGTAAGAGGGTTGTGGTAATCCTCAAGGTGGTGAAAGAGGGTTGTGGTAATCCTCAAGGTGTTGTATTAATTTTTGGGAAATTAATAAAATCTTTTTTTCTTTTTGAAATACATCCCGGATATACTGGGGTGGTAGATGATTAGGCCCTAGGTAGGTTAAACCTCTATAAATCGAAGTGTGCTGTTTAATTTCCGCACTTAGCATTTCATCTTTGCTTAAGTTTTTCGAAAAAAAGGGCAAAATCTGAAAAACCGAGATAATCTATTCACCCCCCCTCTAGATTATCGTAGCCACTTGGACTAACATATCTGTGTTCACTAAATATTAGGAATATTGTGTGTTCAAAATTATGAAAAGAGATCTCGGATAAATTTAACTTTGAAGGTAAATATTTTATTTTTAATCGTTTAATAATGTTTAGTTTTTTTTACATCTACTGACACTATTTTTTTTTTCTATTTGCATGTTGAAATACAAACAAAAATGTGAAGATGTGTGTGTCAAGATCCGTAAGAAGATCTCGGATAAATATAAATTTGCAGGTAATAATTTTTTTTTCATATTTTATTTTTCATCTTTTATTAATGAATATTTTTTTAGGTATTCTGATTCCATTTTATTTCTGTTGGCATGGTGACACAGGGAAAAAATATAAAGATATGTGTTTAGTCCCTTCGAAGGTAAATGTTTCAATTTTTCAGGTCATAAAATGGATATTGTTGATGTGTTTATATTTTTTTTCTCTTGTTTTTGCACTGAAATCTTAATCATATGTACATTTGTACCGAGAAAAATATTCTCTAATCTGTGCATATTGAAAAGTGTTATGTTCCAATTTATATTGAATAATTAATAGAATTAAAAATTTGCTGTATTTTTTTTTTGGATATGTTGTTTCTTCTTGAAGATGTTCTTTTATTATATTTGTTTACTATATAGTACAAATGTTTAAGAGACAGTTTATTTGGGAATACACAATTTTAAAAATTGCAAATAGTTTGTAATTATATTACTGGATAATAATAGTAAAATTTCCTCTGTTTTTTTCCGGATTTGTTAAAGAAACTGGAACATGTTCTTAGTTTTTAGTTTTGTACTATGAAGTACGAAAGTTCAAGAGGCATTTTTTGTTTTGAAGAAACAGTCTAAAATCTATTTTTTTAAATGTAATACTGGATATTAGAAACAGTATAAAATCTTATCTTCCATCAGTTTTTACTGCATTTCTGATTCTCATGTTTGATGTTTTGTTCATAATCGATATTCCAAGATATTGTTAACTAATTTTGATATTTTCAAAATCCTTATAATTTATATAAGTCTATCAATGTTTCTAAGATGAACATTCTTTTTGTCAACCTATAATTTATATATAACTGAAATAAGGTATTTAATACTATAAAGTTTATATTTATTAAAATTATTTTTTAAATCTAACATTTATAATCAAATTTTTTCTATCATTCTTCAGGTAAAATGTAGATTTTGATTGAAGTATTCAAGACATTTTTTAAAAAAAAGATAAGTATTCTTTATCTTCCTAAATTTTATACATATCTATGTTACTTCTTTCGGATTATGAACTTATACAATATATGTTCTTTATGTTGCAGGGGTTGTTTCAGTTTTGCTATTAAGAAATTAAAGACACCTATGCTTAAGGTAAGAACACTATACACATACATATAGAATGAACATGTTTTTATAAACATAATTTTAAAGACAAAAATATACCATCTTCAAAATTTCCTTCTCTTGTTCTTTTGCTGCCCAATATAGTTGATCTTTTGAGTTGTCGCATTGTGATATCTATTGGTTGTTCTGTTTGGGGCATTTGGTATTTTTCTTGAATATGGATTGAGTGTGTTATTTTTATGCCTAACTTTTTACTGAGTTGAAGTCTGATATTTGAAATATGAAATATGTTTGAGAATTTATATTGGAGATAACAACTAATAAGGGTAAGTCTTAGTTAACAAGAATATTAATTAATGAAAATATTAAGGAATATTATTTCGATATATTTATTTATGTAATATGGCATATATTATGATCTCTATGAATTTTTCATCAACAGTAGATTATATATTTCCATTTTTTAATGCAGTTCTATGGTATGTTAGACCATAGATGTATATAAAGTAGGTAAGATTCAAGAGTCTTCATTAATTACGACTGTAGTGAATAGTATTGGAGATTTTTATGGATATGCTTAAAAAATCTGACATGATCTAATTTATTGAGAATAAAACTATATATTTCGACTTTTTTAGATGTGTATCTGTTATTTATCACAATAGAGGATAAGTTTCTTTATGTTATTTGTTAAGGACTTTTTAAATGATTGAATTATGTTATGTCATTCACCTGTTTAAATTTATTCCAATTCGAATAAAGTGTTATTTGGGTTTTAAGTTAAAATAAAGTCGACCCTCTAAGCAAAAAACCGGCTTGACCTTTTACCATGAGTGTAGTGGAATTCTGCAGGTGTTAGAGGGTCTTAATTGGATTTTTAATTTCTCCATTTGTGCAACAATTACTTGTTGTGTATTTGTGTATTAGGTGCCTTTTACTTTGGTTTATTTTTCTTTGGCAATGTGTTATTTTCTAAATATTTTCATAAGCTACTTAAATTTTAAAAGTCCTGTTTAATTGTTTGAATAAGTAAAACAATTAACTGTTTAAAAAAGAAACAAAATGACTTTATTAATACCATAATATAAATCAATGAAAAACAATAACCCTTGATTAAAAGAAACAAATTTAGTAATTTCTAACAAAGCCCCTAATAAAACCCCCAAAATAAAAATCCAAATATTCAAATATCATAACATCTATTACTAAAGATAAGACTAATAATCGAACCTAACTTCACTTCAAATCATCATCTTCCTTCTTCACAAACTCCTTCAACTTCTTTGCAGTTGTTGAAGATGCATAATCATCAAAAAGCGCTCGTTTAAATGATGGGCTGCCTTTCACAACTTCTTTCTGTTTAGCACTCTTATTTGGAGTGTTAACTTCATCTTCCGAAGAGTCGTCCTGCAAAAAGAAATGTTTAATTAGATTTTAAAAATTGCAAAAATATTTATTGTTAAAAATGCAATAACAACAAAAGCCAACCTTTTTGTTGAAATCTCCATCATTGTGCAGCTTAGACAAAAAGTCTGATTCCTGCAATTGATTAAAAAATATCAGTAGCAGCAGTTGTTAACAATGAAAAAATCTATACTAAATAAATAATAAAATATATTAAAACTCTTGAATAAATTAAAAGTTATAAATTTTCTTAAATACCTGACTTTCAATGTAAGCCCGTTAGAATGTCTTAATCAAATCGGGATTGGTTGTCAATTTCAAAACTGTTAAAGATCTATCATAATGGTTAAGATGTTCTCCTTTGACTTGAACCTTAAAAAATACTTGTACATCTTTCAAACTGGCAATTTCATCTGGAATGTCTCGTCCATCGGACATCTATTCAATAAACAAAATTTATTTCATTAATAAGTTGGTAAACAGATTATTAAAATCGATATCACTATACATACATCAAGGTATTCTCTCCTAAGAACTGCGCAAGGTTTTCCAATAAGCTTTTCGCAATCTCGATCCCACAACAAAAGTGGTACATTTCCAGTTTCATCAACAACCTGTATCTCCAGCTTATACCTAATATTAAACATAAAAACCAAATATTTTTTTGATTACATATGATTTAAACAAAAATATTACTACAAATAAAAAATAAATACCTTAATTGTCCAGTTTTTGGGAATTTGTCACACCCAAAATATTATAATTTTTCTCCTGCCTCAGATAGTTTCTTTAGACAAATTGGGCATGATAGATACCACCATTCCCCAATGAAAGAAATAATTGTACCGCACACCCAAAAACTACCAATCTGTGAAAAACATTATTAAAGCCAAAACATGTCTTCACAAATTAATAATATGTAAAAATATTAACATCAAAAATAATATATTTGTCAATTGAACTTTATTTTATATTTATAAAATATAACAAACAACAATCTATATAAAATAATACCTGTCTGTTTGTATACAACTGCTCTATTGTTCTTATGGAAGAATCACCGGAGGCTAAATCTTCAAAAACAGTCACATTGGAAGGCACAATGACATGACTGATAGAAAAGCTGGGGGTTGCTACTTTCACCAATGCTGAATAAAACAAAAAAAATTAATAATTATTCTACATTAATTTATTTAAACATAAACTATACCAATAATCAATAATATTCTAAATGTATACATGTTGCCTTAATCTCTTCTTCTTCTCCATTGACAATCAACTTTGTAATATGAAAAGAATTTGACAATTTAACCTCATCTACATGTAGTAATGTAAACAATAAATTATAATTAAGTGATAGTATTAATAAACTCAAAAAAATACAAAACTTACTTATGAGTTTCAATTTTACCTTTAAAAATCGTTGCTCTGCACATTTGAAGAATAATGACAATTGGTTCGCGATTATGTTCTTCGAGATACGGCAGTATTATATCAATATATTCTTTCCAAAGAGTGCATGTGATGCGATTTTTTCTGCATTACAGATACAAATTAGTAAAATAATATTAAAACTGAAAAAACAGTTAAAAAAATTGAGTTTTACTCCAGGTTCTCCAAAATTATGTCTAGGAATCGTGTTGTCTTTCCAGCAACTTTTGTTGTTTGTGCCGATTGCATCGACACAACTCTCCCGATGATGTATGTTAATAACCCAAAGAAGATAACGTATAAAATTATGTGTTAGAAACAAAGTATAAGAAAACAATGTTATTGAAATAGAATTTGCCGAAAAGCATTGTATCATCAATTTTCTCAAATTCATAATTTTTTTAAAATTGACATAATCAAAAATATTGACAAACCTCAGAATCATGGAATATGCATTCTAGACTATTAATTTGGTTGTTGTCATTGAAAGCTAGTTTTTGATAAACACGGACCAGACGAACTTTTATGGCCCAACTTGTCTTGCTCTTGTTCAAATGCTTAATTAGACTAAACATAGGTTCCATCTCAAGAAAAAAACAAAGGAGAAAATCTGCACTTGGTTTGCTGGTAGAAAACAAAATCACAGAAATTGAGAGAATGTTGCTCGAGAGAATATGTTGTCAATTGATGAATGTTGGAGGTTTTGTAGTGTACCATTATTTAATAAAAGGAAAGATAAATTGTGTATTTTAGTTAGGCAATTTTACAAAATACAGTTTTCTTTTTTTTTGTTTTTGTTAATTTTGTAACTCTTGTAATTATTTCCTATTTTATTTAATTTGTTGATTGATTTTTTTATTCTCAGCCGAAATTTTTAATGTACTAAACAACTTACCAAATTCATTTTTTCAATTAGGGATTTTTTAAATTAGGGAATTATATATTGCATATGTAATTGCCAAGCTCAGAAAATTTTCGAGATATGGGGTTAAAATTGTTGTTAATTTGAATATGAAAATTAAAAACTCAGAATATCATTAGTCAGAAAATCGAGAAAGCATTAAAAGCAAATTTAAAAGCGCTTGTGGCATAAATATGCCAAATATTATGCACATAATCCGGAATTAAATATTCAGTCTATTAAATTTGGGTTGAGATCTCCTATTCCACTTTCCGTATTCTACTCCCTATTCCATATGTTGGATGAAAGACACGTGTACAGTTGTGACATCACGTGACATCATCTTGCACACGTGTCTTTCATCCAATGTAATGGAATATGAGTAGAATAAGAAAAGTGGAATAGGAGATCTCATCCCATTAAATTTGGTATGTTGAATTATTATTAATGTTATCAGTTTGGTAATTTGAATCTTTAGTAATCAATCAATTACATAAGATAAGTTGAATTCTCAATAATGCCTAGTTAAGATTGTTAAGTTCTGAGAAAGTAAAAAATAAATGAAATAAGGTAAGTTGACTTTTCAATTACTAGCCGAAAAATAAAGGAAATAAAAAATTAAGGTAAGTTGAATCCTCAATTACTGTCCGAAAAATAAAAGAAATAAAAAATAAGGTAAAATGTTTTTAGAAAGAGAAAAATGGGCGGAAAAAATCGAGCTACTATTTTGAGAATAGTCTATTATATATATATATATATATATATATATATATATATATATATATATAGGGGATTCGTTCAAATGAGACCAACCCCTTTAGGTTAGTCCATAAGAACACCTATGAACCCTTGATTTAAATTTTTGATGGTGTAGATCCCTTTTGTTATTTTTGGGTTATAAGGGTATGATTGTACTTTTATATTTAATCAATTTTATTAATTGACAGTTATTAGCTATTTTTAAGGAAACATAATCCTACCTTTTCGATTACCCGATTTTTAGGGAGGAAATATAATCAATTTCAAGCATTTTTTTCAAAATTGATACTTTTTTCCGCCATATTTGTGAACAGTTATTTTATTGTATAATTAGTTCAGTGGACTTGTATACTTAGTCATGTTTTATTGTATATTTAGTTCAGTGGATTTGTATACTTGGTTCAGTGGAATCGTATTCCTAGTTATATAAGTAGTTTAGTGAATGTGTATACTTAGTTCTATGGATTTGTATACTTAGTTCAATGGAATTGTATACTTAGTTATATAAGTAATTCAGTGAAATTGTGTATTTAGTTCAGTGTAATTGTATACCTAGTAATATTTTAATGTATAGTTAGTTCAATATAATTCTATACTTAGTTTAATGTTTATGCATACTTAGTAATGTTTTAATGTACATATAGTTTAGTGTAATTGTATACTTAGTTAATTGTTTATGTATACTTAGTAATGTTTTAATGTATAGTTAGTTTAGTGTAATTGTATACTTTTCATTAATTGTTGCATGATTCTGTTGCCATATTTGAATAATTTGCAGATTCGAATGGGAAAGGAGAAAAAGGAAAGGTGAATTGCTTGATTATGGGACGTGATTTATGGGGACGTGATCAATAACAAATCACGTCCCTATAACGTAGGATGAGGTTACCATATCTGATTTTATGGATTCCAATTTTATCCTTTCTATTGTATAGTTAGTTACGAAAACATGTATAGATTGTAATGTATCTTGGCCATTGATTTACTATTTGGATGGTCTAGATTCGGTCTTATGGACTAACCTAGGAGGATGGTCTCACAGATCCTCTCCCCTATATATATATATATATATATATATATATATATATATATATATATATATATATATATATATAGGATTGGATCAAATGAGACCACATAATTAGAGTGAGACATTGTGGACTAATCATGTCCACAAATCTGTAATTTTAGATGGTTAAGATTTACCCAATTTAATAAATATTTTTAATTTATTTTAAATCTGAAAAGGGCATAATTGTAATTATGTAATCACTTAATATCTTACACATTCTCTCTCTCTCTCCCACCACTCACACTGAATCTCATCTTTTCAGATCAACGGTTAATCATTGGGAAATAACCTCCCGAAAATCTTTCTTTCATCTGCCCAATCAATAAATGTAAAAATAAAAACAAAAACAATCACACAAATAAACCAAACATAATAAATCTAAGTTCCATGGTGTTGGCGAAAATTACTGAGATTAATGAAAGATGACTGACGATTTTGAGCTGCTTTTAATTGGAACAATAGAAATAGAAGATGTGCACTAACAGAACGAGACTCATTATTTTTCACGACGAGTTCACCGGAGAAATTTTCCCTCTACCACGGCGGTCTCAACGCAAATCCTCTTTTCCCATTAATCTTAACCAAATCGGAGTTAGCCGAGTATTTTGTTGAAGAAGGCGATCGAAGTGCTGGAGTTCTAGAGATATTTTTTGGAGTTTCAAAATAAAGGACAGGATTGGAGGATTGGTGAAGAAGACGATACTAACGTGGAGAAAACGAGGGCCTACGAGGAGGCAGTTAGGATTACTGTACACTTATATGTTTTTCGATGTATACTTAGATGTGTTTTGCTGTATAAGTAGTTAATTTTTTGATGTATACTTATATGTGTTTTGTTGTATACTTATATTTTTTGTTTGACAATTGTAATATGCAGTACAAATATATTAAATATACAACATAATAGTGTTACGTATACAACAAATATATGCTAAATATACAACACAATAATGAGCGTGATTTTCTCTCACTCTATAACTGATTTTACTTAATCTACAGTCCCCACATGTTAATGAGCGTGATTCTCTCTCTATATATAATTGATTCATTGATTCACGATCCCCACATGTTTTTGTTTGACCATTTTAATATGCAGTAAAATTATGTTAAACATACAGTAAAATAGTGTTAAGTATACAACAAATATATGATAAGTGTACAGCATACTGCATGGCCGAGCACATGCGCGATTTTCTCGGTATTTTCTCTCTCCTCACGTGATTTTCTCTCTCCTAATAACAGATTCCATATTTGGATGGTCCCCCACTTGGTTAATTTGACAATTATACCCTTATTTAACCTAATTACTGATTTTCTCTCTCCTAATTAAATATTTAATGTAATTTTAACCCCTATTTCTCTTAGCCATTGATATAGATAATGGAAGGTTGAGATGAGTCCACACTGTCTCACTATAATATGTGGTCTCATTTTAACCTCTCCTATATATATATATATATATATATATATATATATATATATATATATAGATTTGGTTCAAATGAGACCACCCTCCCTAGGTGAGACAGTGTGGACTCATCTTACCCATTGATCTTAAAAAATGAAGGGATGTGATTAATTCAGTTTTTTTTTAATTACCTGATTTCCGCCAATTTAAGGGTAAGGTGGTAATTTTGTAAGTCAAATTAGTGGTCCCAGCGGGTTTTATGGGCTGAGATTGAAACTGCCGGATTTTGTGGCGGAATTTAAGGAACATGTTTCTTTCCAAATATTTTTATTTTACAGCATAGTTAGGGTTCTTCTACTGCATAATTAGACATCAAATAATGCATATTTAGTTGTTTTATTGGCACTGTTTTACGAAAACAATACAGAATTGAATATAACGTACTGCATATTTAGTTATTCTACACTGCATAAATAGGTTCAATATAATGCATATTTAGTTATGAAAATGTGATGTTGCTTTTGGAAATTATGAAAATGAGGTGTTACATAATGTACTGCATATTTAGTTATTCCACACTGCATAGATGGTTTCTAGATAATGCATAGTTAGTTGATTTTGTTGCATAGTTTATGACGTCTTGCATAGTTGGTTATACTGTACTACATATTAGTTTTTTTACGCTGCATAGATAGTTTTCAGATAATGCATATTTAATAGATTTTTGTTGCATATTTTCAAATATGTAATATCCTCTGAATATATGCATCGTTTCATAATTATATATGCAACGTTTCATAAGTATTTATACATCATTTCATAAGTATCTATGCATCGTCTTATTCGTGAAAATTACGCTTTTAAGAGTTTATTTTAATGGTCAGTTTTCGAGTTCTCCATTGATGTCTACACAGATGCATCGTCTTATTCATGGTTGTTTCATTTGGAATAGAAATCATCTTCTTCTTCACAATTTTTTTCTCTATAAAATCAGTTTATAAAGTGTAGGTTGAATATAAACGAGTTCAGTTCTTCGTCGTTGTTTTTTCATTTGAAACATAAATTGCATCTTCTTCACTATTTTTTTCACAGTTCGAGTTCTTCCATTTGCGTTAATGGAGGAACTGAGAAAGAGAGGGAGAGATGGAGAGAGACGTGTGTGTGTGTGTGTGTGTGTGTGTGTGTGTGTGTGAGAGAGAGAGAGAGAGAGAGAGAGAGAGAGAGAGAGAGACGTGAGATTTGAGAGATGGATGAGAGAGAAAGAGATTTGATTCCATTCTTATAACTACCTTGTTATGTTATTTTACCCTATTACCCTTATGTTGATTAAATTAATGTTTTAATATATTTTTTATCCATTAAATCACACCCATTGAATAATAGTGGGGATGGTTGAGATTAGTCCATTGTGTCTCACCTAGAGACATGGTCTCACTTGATCCTCCCCCTATATATATATATATATATATATATATATATAGATTAATGTGTAATATGATTTTACTGGAAAAGAAAAATAGCACGTTGACCATTATGTTTGAAATAGCATGTTGACCATAATACACATTTTTTTAATAATTCACGAAAAGCATTACCAATACAATAACAAAATATGGCAGCCGTTAAATTTATACTTAACCTTTTTAAAATAAAAAACACTTTTTGGAAGTTTAGTTCTTTAATTGTTCAAAGAGTAATATAATTAATCCAACAAGGTTAATTCCATGATTTTATGTTTATATTTTGTTAATTAGTTTTTATTTGTACTTCTCATGCATTTTCAATTCCTCATAAGTAAAACATAATAATTGTTATCAATAAACGATAATAATGTGTAATATGATTTTATCGAAAATTTACGATATCACATTGACCATTATGTTAGGAAATTAATACACATTTTTTATTTACTCACGGAATGTATTATCAATACAACAATAAAAATATGGCAGCCATCAAAATTATACTTACTTTTATTATTATTAATTAAAAACTCATATTTTTCGGAGACTTTTACTTTCTTTAAATGTTCAAAGAGGAATATTATAATTATAATTCATCCAACAAAGTTAAACTTATTGATTTTATGTAGATATTTTGTGAAATAGTTTATATGTACTTCTCATATTCAAAGGATAAAGATTATTAACATCCCAAACTATTCGGGTTTTTACACTTTGCAATCCGAACTTTGAAAAGTTACAGTTTGCAACCTCAACTTCACAAATTTTTGCACTTTGCGTAAAATTCCAGTTTTACCCCTGGTTTCATGAAAGCTGGTTTGCAGTTTACACTCTAAACTTTAAAGTTGTTGCACTTTGCAACCTGAACGATAAATTTTATTGCATTTTCTATGTCTACTCCTCAAGGTCTTGCGATCCTCGAAAATGGCATCAGACCCCAGGTTTATTAAGAACTTTTGGTTATATTTATTATATTTATGTAATTAACAATTGGTGAGGAGAATTATTTCCGAGTATATGGATCCGGACAATTGTCCAAGATGTATACCCTACAGGATATATCGTCAAATTCTGACGATGTATGCACAAGAACACCAGGATAAGATCGCATATTGGAATCACCAATATGAGATACAAGAACGCACAGGAGCCGATAGGGAAGCCTTGAGGCAATGCGAAATGCGAGCGGAATATCATATGAGTTTCTGGACAGTGAACCAGACCTTATATGTCGAGTTGATGAATTTCCAAGAAGCGGTTCATGAAATTCCCATCAAAATCATGATTCCTGATGGAGTACCGTAGTGGAGCGAGATACTTCCAGATACATCTGAGATCTCAGCAGATCTTAGAGAGATCCAGAAGACGGTGCAAAATTATGGCAACCGCCATATTCATATACTAGTACAAGTACATCGATTGAACTGGATGGAGACGATGGTGAAATATCGAAGGAAACGCTTGAAATCCTTCATGATATTCAGAAACGAGTCAAGAACCTGGAGGACAGACCAAGTTCATCCGGAGGAAAGAAACGTATTGATTTCGGGACAGTACCCTATTAACACCAAAAAGGGAAACCAACCGAAGTTATACGAAAAATGACGGACGATGAAAAGCTAATAGCCATCATCAAAGGAAAATCCATCATAAACTAAAAGTGATGGATATGGAGAAGATCAATCTTAAAGATCTACATGACTGGCGAATCCTTCATCGGGATTAGGTATTGTAGACTTCAAGATGAACGCAGGAGATGGATCAGCTTTGGTTACCTATGACCCTCATGGTAGACCAATTCCGCCAATTCCACCACCGCCTCCAGTAAATCCCAATGTCGCAGAAAGTTCGCTTTCACATCATGGAATCCAGGATGAAAGAATGCATCACGCTGGAGATTTCACCACAGGGAATGAAACACTTTCAGGAACAGGAGATCGACCCCTCTTGCGGGAACTCGACAACCTTCTAGAAGGCCAAATGTTTATCAAACGCCTTATGGAAGATCACATCTTGACCTAATACATCCATATGGGTTGATGCTAAATCTGGATATCCCACATTTTAAAAATCGAGAAGTTCTTATTGATGAATGGGCATCAACAATGAGGATTGCAGCATGTACCTTTGATCTTACGAAAGATTCCTTCATTTTACTCCTTGAAATGAGTATTGAGGGATCTGCAAAGATTGCATGGGATATGACCGATGCAAGTACGAAGAGCGCGGTTACATCAGGAGAATCACTGAAAGGAATTGTCGATGATATGACAAAACTATTCAAAATCCAGTTTATCGGCACAGGTTACTTTGAGGGATTAGAGGATGAAAAAAGAAAAAGATATAAACAAGCCCTCTATAGCCTTGATTTACATGATATTTGTCATATTGACGAATATATCAAGTTGTTCACCGAATACCGGTGGAAATCCAAGATTGGAGAAAAGGAAGCTTCACAGCTATTCTTTGCAAAGATTCCGAGTCCCTGGAGAGAAATGCTTATCAGGGAATACAAGGATGGAGCAGAATTGAATACAGTGGCCAGAAGAATGTCTTTCTTAAAGGCCAAGTTATCTGAATGGTGTTACCAGACAGCTCTATATAGGAATTATAAGAGATTACGAGGAATTAACAAAGTGTCAACCACGGCGGCATAAGAAGAAGAAAGAGAGAAGCCATCCATACCGCCGGGGAAGCAGCAACAAAAGGTCTTCATGGAGACCTAGAAGGTTCTGGTCTAAACAAAAAGCCCGAAGTTACAAATCAGGGCAAAGACCAGCACCAAGTAGGAGTAGAGCCTCATCATCAGGTTCAAATCAAGCGATTACCAGCAGAACCACATGGAGAAGAACTTTCAAAGTAGCTCACACCAGCTAATGAAAGTTTCAAAGATCGTAATTCTTTGGACATGCGGAGCAAGAGGACATATCTCAACCGATTGTCCGGACAACCAAGATGACGAGGAATCGAGGCAGGTTGACAAGAAATTGAAGAAGCTGTCTACTATCAAGATCTTATACAGGTGTATCAATTTGAGGATATACCCTCATATGAAAGCATCTATGAAGAAGAGATATATTCTGACGATGATAGTGACTCCAGCTCAGAATCAGAGTGAAGAAGAAATTCTTCAGCAGACGGTTAGGGAGGATATGTCAGGATTCCTCTCTCACACTGCAGTTTCTCATAAAACTCTTATGAGAATTATGAAGGAAGATCCAAAGCTTCAGATATACGATGGATTTATGATTGGAGCTATGGAAAAGGCTTTGGATAAGTTTGGGTTTCGTAACAGAAAACACCAAATTATCCATAGAGTAACTACTGAAGAATTTGCCATCCCGTTGGAGCTCACTGGTAACCTGATTGAGATGCAGTTGGTCCCTTACTGAGAAGTCCAGGAGATCAAAAACACATTCAAGAGAGAAGTTTATAATACACTCTCATGGATCCATATCGGAGCCATAAGGGTTATTATTAAAGCAACATTCAAAGAATGAATAGATTCGCCACTCAATCTTGCTATCTTTGACAAGCGAATCTCAAACCTCAAGGATTCATGCCTTGGAATAGTTACAGGAAATTTGTATGCAGGAAAATTGGCATTTAATGTCTATCCTAGAATTACATACAATTTGGGAGATCGAGATTTCAACAGAGATCTAACCCTTCATCAAGATTTCAAAAGAGTTGATTTGATGAAAGAAGGGAATAGACCTTACTCGATCACATACAAGATTTCCTATGCTCTCTCGAATACACATCATTCTGAAGAATTCTTGAGAAAGGAATTTATTGAAGTCCCAAGAATCTTTGAGGACTTTGCCAGGGTGGTTCTACCAGAAAATTATTGAGTTCCAACTATAAAGGAGATTGATATGAAAATTCAAGATCAACCTGTCTTCAATGAAAGTCGAAGTCTTAGAGTTGAGCCAAGAAGGATGTCTTTCCAACAAGACAGAATGACGAGTAGCAGCCGTTGGGAAGAAAAGAGACCAAGTACAGTTCAGCGCATTCCAGATGTTTTCAAAATAGCAGTAGAGTTGAAATGCCCTGAAGGATGGCGAGAAGTTGAAGTAATATTTGACATTACTCAAAAGGATAATATTTTTCCTTGTGATGTTCTATATTATCTCCAACAACTTATAGTGGGAAGATATCAAGGAAGCCTGAAGATAGGAGAAATTGAGCTTACTATCACAGGAGTTGCGGGAAAAATCCCAGAACAATTAATACTGGGAATTGAGTTTCTTGAGGATCATAAACCTTGGGAAAGATTACAAAAAGGAATGGAATTCACAGTGGCTGATAAAAGGCCACTAGTCCATTCTCCATATACATTTCTATCGGAATGTTATATGCTGAATACAAGGTCGAATATTTTGCCGCTTATATTGAATCAGGTGTCGGAATATGTACTGCAAAGCCAGATGTTTTTCCTAAAGAAATCGGAGAAGATTTACCAGCTATTGCAGGAAGAGATTTCACTAAAAGAATTCTTATTCTTAACAGAGGAATTAAACAAACAGAAATCATGATCGGAGGCGCAGGTGGTACCCCATGGTACAAAGTGAAGACGCCACCAATCTATTTCCATGATACAGGAGCAGATGTGTTGCTAGGAAATAATTTCCTACAAACATTCAAGCGATTTACACAGAAAAATGAGACAAGAAGACTTATTTTCACAACATTATGTGATCATAAGATTATTGCCCAGAGACTGCGGGAAGCATTTTACAGAAAAATGCCTATTAATTTTCGCAGCAAGCGTGGTGATGAAGCAAAACTTCAAAATCCAAAAATGGCGGATAAGAGAAGATTTGGTGATGCATTATTATCCTTTCGACAATATGGTTCGAAGCAAAAAGATATAAAACGATTGGATAATGACTTGTATTCATTCAAAATACAAGGAGAAGAACGAGTACCTCCAGAGGCTATTGCAGAATTGATGATGAGCTTAATGGAGAAGCCACAGGGTGATGTTACCATAGAAGATCAAATATCACTCGAGGATATCAAGAAGAAAATCCAATGGAATTATAATGAAAATCCTTTGGCATGGTGGGATAAGAACGGGCTCAAAGCATCCTCAAATGTTACACCAAGAAAGGAGTACGAGTTCGTGAGATTCAAACCAATCCTTATGAATCAGGAGGATCGTGAGGATATGCAGAAGATACTTAAGGAACATCTTGATCTTAAGTTGATTTCACCAGGAGTTTCTCCATACAGCCCTGGATTCTTAGTCAGAAACCATGGAGAAATCAAAAGAGGAAAGCCAAGACTTGTTATTAATTACAAGGGGATTAATAACATTTTGGTGTTCGATGGATACTATATCCCAAGCAGAGAACATCTGGTTAACTGTATCAAAGGTGCCAAGATATTCTCAAAATTCGATTGCAAATCTGGTTTCTACCAGATTAAGATGGATGAAGAAAGCAAGAAGTTCACAACTTTCTCTACACCACAATGACATTATATTTGGAACGTGATGCCTATGGGATTGGCTAACGCATCCCAGATATATCAAAGGAAGATGGATAATCTATTCAAAGATTATTTCAGTTTCATGTTCGTATATATTGATGACATCCTAATCGCATCAAAGAACATGAAGGAACATCTAAAACACTTGGAAATATTTTTAGATGTTTGCCACAAGGAAGGATTAGTGCTTTCAGAAAAGAAGGCAGTGATTGCTACTAGACAGATTGAATTCCTAGGAATTGAAATCGATGAATATGGAATCATTCTACAGAGTCATATTGTGGAAAAAATACAGGGATTTCCAGATACACTGAAAGACAAGAAGCAGCTTCAGAGTTTTCTTGGAGTTGTTAATTTTGCTAGGATGTTCATTAACAATCTGGCATACTACAAGAAGGTGTTTAGCCCATTGCTTAAAAAAGATGCAGTATTCAGATGGGAAGATGAACATCAAGAAGGAATTAAGCAATTAAAAGAAGTTTGTAAAAAACTTCCAAGCTTGCGATTCCCACAGACGAGGACGAGCTGGTTCTTTACACAAATGTCAGTGATGATTGGTGGGCAGCAGTTCTTACTAAGGTCACACCAAATGAAGAAGTGGCATGCAGATATTGCAGTGGCTTATTCACACCCAGTGAAGCAAACAGATAGCATATCAACTAGAAAGAATTCTTTGCAGTCAGAAAAACTTTTAAAAAATGGCCTCTATTTTTACTGGCTAAAAAGTTTACTTTAAAAATTGATAATTCAAGTGTCAAGGCTTTTCTGAAAAATAAAATTGAATCAAAACCAGAAAAGGCTCGATTACTTAGATGGAAAGCTGAATGTCAATATTATGATTATGATATTGTCATTATAAAATCTCATGAAAATATTCTTGCAGATTTTTTGACACGAGATGGAAGGACGTGTTGCTGACGAGGTCCTTAAACGAGTAAGACATCTCAGGGAAAACCTGGAGAGTCTAGAACGAGATTTTGGGACGTTATGTCTCAATGCATAAGTTGTTGGACGACTTCAACAGGCTGACCAGAAATCCATTTCTAGTCAAATACGAGCATGCCAGTTCGCTCAAGGACAATTGTTCTTAGCGCTGCAAGGGCCTCTCTTCCAGGCCGCATCTCCTACGGTGCAAAAAGGGGCGAATAGAGAACGGGGCTCTAACCCGGAGGTTATGGATTCAAGTACCATAATCACAAGTGTTGGAGGTGATGCATCCCCTGAGGGTGTACAAACTGTAATGAATGTTGAAGCTTCGGTGTCACAACCCGAGTCTTCAAGTCAACCCAGCATCTCTGGGGTAAAAGAGGGAGAGTTGAATCTTATGCCATAGACTGTCAAATCTAAGGTTCAAACTGACGAGATTAAGATTTCTCCTATGCAGGTATATCAACGACAATGGGAGAAACTAGTTACAAAAAGAGATATTAACCCAGAAAAAACTATAGTTGATATCTCAGGCAAGTATCCCAGGGTTTGGACGAAGCCAGGAAGTCATCTACATGAAGTACAGGAATGGTATACGTTTGGAGCTCTAGCTTCAATCTATACTGTATCACCAGGATTCCCAGAAATTTCGAAATTACCGAAATGAATTGGGGAAGCAGTTTACGAGACTTGGGCCAACAATCCACACTTGGCCATAGGAGACATTTTAGAACTATATTTTCTAAGTGCAGCTCCCGAACCAGCAAAGAAAGGCTTTAATGAAGCTTTTCATTTCATCAAGCTTAGAAGACCGGATGAAAATGCTTTAAAATATATAAAAGCATCTTCACCGGAAGAAGGACCAGTATTAGTAGGAGCATTTTCTGAAGATGAAGCTTCTACCAGACGAGCTTGGGGTCTTTGGGTTTGGCTAACCAAAATGGACAAAGTCAAATATCCATTCAAGTTTTTCCAGAACTCAGCAAATGGATCTTTCCTTTTGAATTCGATGACTGGATCAACAACAGGATTCGCAGAAGAGCTTTTCGAAACTCAGAGAAGAATTCTGTGGGAGAACAAGATTCCGGCAAGCAAAGAAACTTACCGGAAATTCTGTAATATGGCGCATGTAGGCCGTTGGATCGATCGGATCTGTCAAGCATGTCCCGAACAGAAAGAACCCGAGTTTGGGAAAGGATTCCGACCCAAACCCGACTGACAAGATCATGCAGCTGGAAAAGATAAGGGCCCAGCTCACAAGATGCGTTATCCTCGGGGACCACATAAACCAAATTTTTAAAAGATTCCCCGACAAACATCACATGGGCTGAGTCACACGGAAGAAAAAGAAAACCAGCTGGTGAGGCAATAATGCAGGATATGACGTTAACAGTGACGTCATAAGTTTCAACAAGATTTGAAGTCCGCCTTTCAAGTCCAGACTTACCGCTATAAATTGCAGGATTTGAAGGAAGCTGGGGACATCGAACATTCTTCTTGGTTTTCTTACCTCTATAAAGTGCAAGCCTCGTATATGAGAGGCTAAACCAGTATTCTCCTCCCAAAATGGGATTACTAATGTAATAAATATATCAATAAGTTCTTAATAAAAAGGGGTTTTCTGCTTCAACATGTCTTCATAATGTTCTATTAATTTATCCCGTTTAAAGATTACTTGTACGCCTGGAATAGGAAATGAACCAAGGGCTGTCTTGGAATAGTTCTGTGAAGGAGTCGGATAACTTGCAGATCATCTTCCCTGAGGGTGAGGTTGAACAGTGAGGAGCTGTTTGTCAAAATATATGAGGGCAGTAATCTTCCGACTGATGGTGTTGCGAGCCATCTCACCCGGTGCTGTTTCGGTCAAAGAAGGTATGAATTTTAAGGGATTTATTAATATTACGGAAGCATGTTGGGCCTGATATGGTCGTAATGGACTATTTTCATTTTCAGTCTAAAGACCCAATTTGTATACGGATTAATACTTGAAATAAGATCTTGATAAAAGTATGTCATGTTGAGTTTATAGGCTGGAAACCTGACATGATCCATTTAAAACCTCTGAATAGAGATTGGATTTAAGTAGGTGTAACAATGCCACGAACAAAATAAGTTACAGAAATAAGAGTTCTTATTTCTCGAAAAATCCAAAAAAACAAATTGATTATGGAGTAAAATATGATTTTTATGGTATAGTTCAATAAATTTATCATTATGTAGTAATTTTCCACAAATTAGAGTTTAAATCGATAACTAGAACTATTGTTATTAAAGAAAAAATTCCTAGGGGCAAAATGGTACAAAGTGTGCAAGTGTAATTATTTTCATAGTTTAGGGTGCAAAGTGTTACGAATAAAAGTACAGGTTGAGAAGTGTAAAAAAGGGTAAAGTTGGGGTGGTTAAAAATAATTATCTCCATATTCAATTCCTCATACTGCAGAATTAATGCTGGCCTGGTAAGTTTTATTTTGCACTTAAATGTAGACACTATAACAATTAGAATTTTAAATGATTAGCTATACTTTCGTAGAGAAATTATCATTTTCAGTAGAGTAAAATTCATTTTGGAGTTAAATATCGGCCATATAAAATAACAACTATGAGTAATATTTTGCAGAGAAATGACACTACAAGAAAAATGAAGATCAGCAACACTGAAAATACAACGTTTTTTCATAATTTTTATTATCGTTTACTATATGACAACATTTTTTACGAAAACCGTTGTGTATTAGACGACTATTGCTATAATAGACAACGATAAATCCACAATTTGCAACATGTTTTTCATACCGTTGTCTATTAGCGGATTTTTGCATTAATAGAGAACATTTCTTACAATGTTTTCTTGAAATGTTGCATATTATAAAAAGCAAATGCATTTAATAGACTATGATTTCTCACAACGGTGGATACAGTGTTGTCTATTAGAAGCAAAAAGATCTCAAATACAACAGTCAATACAACAGTTACTTCAACCGTAGTCCATTAGTGCTGACACAATGAATATTTTTAATTTTAATCTTTTAAACACCTGTAGGTCCCAAGGGGTGTTAAAGTAAAGTATAGAGGGGGGGTTGAATAGACTTTACCAAATTTTTGATTTAAACTTTAAATCAGAGTTTTATCACAAGTCAACTTAGTCCTTGAGGGACAACTTAGTTCAACGTTGACAGTAAAGTTAGCCACTTAACAGACTCAAGAGAGCTTTTGATAAGATAACTCAGCTGAGTGAGGTGACCTTTTTAGAAATACAGTAGACTTGGTTTTCAGTGAAGTCTTACACACTTTGATTAAAAATATATTTTCAACACTTGTTTTAGGTTAGTTATTATCCGTAGACTTAGCAAATTTAACAAACAACAGATAAGATATGCAAGAAATAAGTGTGCTAAATGCAAAAGACACAGAGTAATTTTTATAGTGGTTCGAGGATGGAGTAATTCCCCTAATCCACTCTTCTCCAACCCTTGGAAGTAATCCACTAAGTAACAGTGACTTTGTTACAAAAGGATGACAGTCCAAACTTAGCCTTGATCACACAGCTGGCTTTGCTTCTGGGACTCAGCTCTTCACAAGATGGTTGTCCTGCTACTTCAGCTCCCTTAGACTTTCGGATTTGATCACGCAGCCCTCCAACAAGTCCAAAGCTTTGGTTCGAACAAGAACCTCACTGCACTCCCTTCAACTTTGGTTGTGTAGACCCCTTGTCTTTCAACAATGTTTCCTCTTCAACAGTTTGAAGTTGTCTTTCCTTCACTGAGTGTGTTGGATCGATTTCCTTCTAGGTTTAGGCTTGAAGATTGAATGTATGCTTGAGAGTGATTTTCACTTTGCTTAGATTGCTTGAATGCTCTTGTGTGTCGTAAGTGTTCTCTCTCTAAAGTTCCTCAGCCTTTTATAGTGCCTGTTTGAAAAATGTATCCGTTGAAGAGAGAGATCCATATTTCAAACTACACTTTAAGGTCGTTGGCTTGTCTTTTCTTGCAGCATTTGATGTAGACTAATCCTTGTATTAATGCTTTGCAACATGCCTGAATATCTGCAGGTTTGCAGGAGCATCCCATTGGTTCCAAGCTATTTGCACTCTTTTAGCAAAACAACTTTATGGTTTCAGTCTGTCATGTTTTCTCTTTTAGCAAAGATTTGACTTTTCTTTTCAACGGACATCTTCATCTTTCTTGAGTCCTTTTTGTTGTTTAAGCCCTTTGATAGTCTTCTCCACTTAACTGGGAGTGACTTGGTTGCCAGTCTGCTGACTGAGTCAGCTTTCCAGGTACTTGACTTATCCTTCACTATAATACTCAGCTGACACAAAACAAAGTCTTCACTTCATTCTTCGCTCAACTTCTGCAATCTTCAACTTGGCTGCTTCAATTCAGCTGATAGGACCATATCTATTACATAGTTGATTTTACAACAGAATTGGGGTGCCAACTTCCTAATCTAAGTTTTACATAGCATCATTAAAATCTATTACATAAATTTCCTAACAATTTTCCCCTTTTTGATAAGGCCCAAACTTAAATAAAATAACACAGTAAATAATTCTTGAAAAAGAATGATTTGTATGAATATGTCATTTTATTGAATATATGATTTTTGCACCTTACAATGTATTTACAAAGTACAATGAACAATTACAAGGTACTTACAAAAATTTTCTTTGTATTTACAATTAAGTAAAAATAGAACAAGAATTTTCTTCAGCAGCCTTCAACGCCTCTGTTGCTTCCTTCTCCTCTCTTCATCTTCCCTTCTCCCGTCCTCTTCTTCTTCTTATCATCTTCTTCTTTTCTCTTCTTTTCATAATTTCTCTTATGAGATTGGTCTCTTCTCCTTCTCTCTTCCCGTTCTTGCTCTTGCCTTAAATTCTATTCTTCTTGGCGCTTAGCTGCCTCTTCATTTCATCTGGCAACTTCTCTATTTTCAAGTTTGTTGAGCCCATCCCAGTAACGGAGATACTTCTTTTGGGGATTTATATATTGAACATTCTTAGGTTTACTTGGTAGAGTACCTCTGCCTCTTCCACCAGATCTTTCCCTTCCTCTTCCAGAGTCAGCTCCTCCTCTGGGAGTGCACTGTACAGGCTGAGCTCTTGAAGTCTGCTAACTACTCGATTTAGTTTGTTACTTCTCTACTGATTGACAAATTTCTAAGCCCTTTTCCAGTAAAAATCCCATGCATGTTTAAGAGTCATTCCTTTGAAAAATCCTTTAGCGATCTTGGCTCAGACCCTGCATCGGGAGCGGGTTCTTCTGGGAGCTTCACTGCTGCAGAATCTAGTAGCAACCCTACTGGGGAACCATAAGACTTGGATTTTAATCATTAAATGTGGCCATGTTGCATGCGATCGACTTCTTCAAGTTTAGCTTCAAGTTTTCCATGAGCTGACATTTCCTGCGGCAGCTGGGAATGGAGAGAGCTGGTTGATGAGCCAAGTTGGGAGTTATCCAATATGATCTTCAGGTTAGTCTTCTTATGGGGTCCTTCCTCCTTACTTCCACTATCTTCCCCCTTTCTAATTCTTTCAATTTCCCCCCTTTTTGGCATCATTAGTACCACTGGATAAGTGTGAGGAATGATTGTGAGAATATGATCAAGCTTATCATGGGTAGATGAGTGAGCTGCTCTATGTTCTGGTCGAAGAGCTTTCATCTTTGCGCTCATCAGCATCATCCTAGCTTGCAGAGTATTTTCTGTATTTTGAAGGTCTTGCTTATGTTGAAGTCTCAGCAACTCCATCTCAGTCTTGTGCGTTGATTATATCCTGTTTATGTTGTCTCGTTGCCTCTACTGGAATAGAGCTCGCTCACCACACATAATCACAAGTTTTGTGAAGAGTGATTTGAAGTAGTTCACTTACTCTTTTCTTAGTACCTTCTTCTGCATAGTCCATTCTCGAATTTGGAGAACTGCTCCTTGGATGTTGCCTGAAATAATTGCATCGTGGTTGTCCAGCCATTTGTTGAGTGCATCAAAGCTTCTTTCCATAGCTTCCATTTTAGAGCACATAGCCTTGAAGGCTTTTATGAAATCGGCTACCTTCGCTGATTGATCCGCTGGCAATACAGAGTCAAAGTCAAAACCAAAAGGTACAACCCGTAAGTCATCTGGAGCCACAAATTCTTCTGGATCTATATTTACTCTATAATTCGCACTTTCTTCAATAATCTCTGTTTCCTTGAACTTTGACAAATATTTTTGTTCCTTGTCATATGTCTAGAACACCCATTATCCATGTACCAGGTTCCTTGGCACTCAGCTGTTCCTTGAACCTGCAATCAAGGAAATTAATTTTTAGGTACCCATAATTGCCTGGGTCTTGGGGGGTTAGTGCTATAAGATGTTCCAACCAACTTATAGCCAGATGATCTGACTCTAAAAGGTTGCCATCTATCAGTTTCATAATCATAGTGCACATTAGCAAAATTTCTTGGGGTTTTTAGGATCATACAACTGTCTCTTTTGTCTGTATGCCTGTGTGTTTGTTTCATCATTTGCTTTCTTGGGATAGTAGTGGAATTTTTGTGCTTGATGGGTTTTGTGCCTGGGTGCATATGTGTGCTGATAATAGTTCTTTTGCCTTGGGAATGACCTTTGCTGAGGTTGAGGTCTTCGCCATTTTGGGTTGTATCCCATAGGTCTTTGCTGATATTTCACTTGGTTGTTCCAATCAGCTTGGTTTGGATAGTTTCTACCATTTCCATCATATGAATTTCTTTGCTGAAATCTCTGGGGCTTTTGGTAGCTCTGCTTAGCTTTCACAGAATATTTTCTATTTGGAGTTTGCTGATGGACTTTTCTAAATTTCATTTCAGTTGTGTTTTCAGAATATTCTACTGGCTTCTTTCATTTACCCTTATATCCAAGGCCAGTATGATTGTGATTGTGTTTTAGTGTAGGTGTTGGTGCAACATATGGTGATTTGGGTTTTTGGACTCCTTCATTACTTGAAGATCCTTTTTCAAAAATCACTCTGGGAGTTTGATCATGCACAAAGGAATTGAATCATATGCCTGTTTTGTCTTTACACTCTTTTTGAGTCATTATAAGTTCATCCAATGATTTGGATGCCTTTATAAATGAAGCATTCACATTTTTGAGATCTTTCTCTCTCTTTTCTATAGCAGATAAATATCCTTGGATCTTGGCATTTTCAGCCTTCAGCTTTGTATTCTCATCATCTATGTGACTTAGAGTGCTCAGCTGTTTAGTCAGCTATGAGTTTTGGCATTTAAGCTGCCTGTTTTCCTCATTTAAAAGTGTGTGTGAGGTTTTGATGTGCTCAAAGTCTTTCATCATTTTGTTAATTGAATCATAAAGATATGTGTGGGAGGAAGTGTTTGTGTCACTATCCCTCTCACTAGAATCAGAAGAAGATGATTTAGAGTGTACCTCATCTCCTTGATCTTTTAGATCTTGTTCTTTGGCCATGAGGCAGATCAAAGCCTCCTCTTCAGTGTCACTTGAGTAGTCTGTTTCACTACTATCCGAGTCTGTTGGTTCTTTGCACTTGGCTAGTTTAGCAGTCTCAGCAGCCAATATGGCTTTCTTCTTTTCTTGTCTTCTCTCTCTGAAGACTCTTCTATTCTCTTCATTACTATATTTGTTGACTGGTGTATAAGAACAGTCAACAGCAAAGTGTCCGGGTTGTCTATAGTTCCAACACAGGTTTTTAGCTCTTTGCAAGTCAGCTATCTCAGCTCTCTGATTATCAGCTCTCTAATAGTCACCTCTTTGATGTTCAGCTCTCTTGGGTAGCATGTACTCCCTTGCTTTGGAAGGTGTTGAATGTCTTCTTGAGGTTTCACCCTTGTTTCTCTTATAGTTCTTATTGAAGAACTTGTTGAACCTTTTCACCATAATAGTAATTTCCTCCTGGTCAATTGTTTCCTTCGGCTCAGCTTTCTCCCTTCATTGTCCAATAGTGTAGATGTCTTGGGCACATCTGTTTTCTCTTGCTCTTTTCTTCTCAGCTCAAAATCATAAGCTTTGAGATCTGAGAACAGCTCATGATTTGATGTTTTGGAGAGGTCAATGGAATGTCTAAGGGCCATGACCTTCATTTCCCACTCAGCTGGAAGGGCTCGTAGGATCTTCATGCACATTTCCTTTTGAGTGTACTCCTTTCCAAGAGCTGAAAGCTCATTTGTAATTTCTGTGAATCTGGCCAGCTGATCCAGACTCTCACCTGCAAGCATTTTAAAATTTTCAAAATTTTGAACAGCAACAGTTAATTTATTCTCTTTAATCTGTTCAGATCCTTCACAAATCAGGGTTAGCTTATCCCAAATTTCTTTGGTTTATTTGCATGATTTGACTTTGTTGAACATAGCCTTGTCCAAGGTTTTGTAGAGGATGTCCTTGGAAACATATTCAAGGTTGTATCTTTTTCTATCTTCATTGGTCCATTCACAACATGGTTTTTCAACCATAGCAGGTCTGGGCTCTGCTGCAGCATCTTCTCCTTCAGCTGGAGGTGCTCTTCTTACAGCAGTGTTGACCTTTAAGATTTGCAGGCCCATCTTCTATAACTAGCCACATTTCATCGTGCAAAGCTTATAGGTGAGCCTGCATGCGAATTTTCCAATCATCAAACTCTTCCACGGTAAACATGGGAATGCGAGTTAGATTTGCTTCCATAATAATAACTTTGCTTTTGAAATAAAAGCTTTAAAAACACAAGTGTTGTATCTTTTGAAAAGATTGAGATCTAGTTCATTAACCAGTGCGGAAGGCTCAATTAACCAACAGATCTGATACCACTTGTAGGTCCCAAGGGGTGAGTTGTAAGGTTTAAAAAAGGGAGTTGAATAAACCTTACTAATTTTTTTAATTTAGTTCTTTTAAATAATTTTACCGAGTTAACTCAAATCAGCTAAGTCCTTGAGGAACAGATGGGTTGGCTTACTTTAGCAAAGTTACCCACTCAACCGATTTGACGGAGCTGTTTATAGTATAACTCAGCTGGGTCTGCTAACACTTATCTTTATAGCTGATTTGATTTTGTTCAGTGGAAGACTTTTCACCCTTGATGTTTTAAACTTGTTTTTAAAACTTCTTTTTAGCAATGTTATTATCAGCTAGGTTTAGCGAATTTAACTTAACAACAGATATAAAAAATTAGGGGTGTCAATTTGGGTTGGGTCCGGGTTCACAGGTTCGCGTGTCAGAAACAGCCGACCCAAGCTCATTTGATTGATAAAACAAGATCTCTATAAACTTATATGACTTTTCAAATCGAGAGAATCACGTAGGTGATGAATTTTTCTTTGAAACATTTTGTCGAACACTTGGTGTGCGTCGAATAAAACTTGAAGTATATAACGCCTTTGAAATTCATTTAAGCCAAAACTTTTCATCACCAATTCAGTTCAAACAACATTCAATCCATCATAAATATTAAGCTCATCACATTCATATGAAACTAGCATCAAGAATTTTGCAAATAAGTCAAAATCTCAAGGGTTCAACCCAATTGAGCAAATGGAGTAGAATTCTTACCATTTATTCGGTAAAGATGAGCAATGATGATGATAATCGAGCTTAATGAAGTCCGAAAAATGAAACATATACAAGAAAATACATTTGAAGTGAAATTTTAGTGTATTTGGCGAAGGGGACGAAAAATAGACAAAATAAGCCACAATGGCTGAAACTGAAGACATAACCGAATTTAACCAAAATTTGTTGATTTGGCGGACGGTCATTGTTGAGGGCGACCGGTCGACATTGAGGGCGACCGGTTGCCCTCAACCTCTTCAGCCCACTGTTTTGATAAAATTTCCAAAATCCGAATTTTCAACCAAAAATCCGATTTTTCGCCCCTAAGTTTTAAAAACGTGCAAAATGCAATCATAGACCTCATTCAATATGCATTATGCCTAACCGAGCTCGTATTGATGCAAAAGTCTCGGAAGTTAGCGGTTTAGTAAAAATGTCCGCTAATTGATCTTGAGATGGTACAAAATATATCTCAATTTTTCTTTTTGAGACACAATCCCTTAGAAAATGATGTCGAATCTCACTATGTTTAGTACGGTTATGATGAACCGGGTTTTGAGCAATATTTATAGCGGATATATTATCACAAAAGATAGGTACATTTTCAAAAGAACATTTGTAATCCGCTAAGGTTTGTTTCATCCAAAGAAGTTGAGTACAACAAAATGCGGCGGAAATATATTCGGCTTCGGCCGTTGAAAGAGAAACACAATTTTGCTTCTTTGAAAACCAAGAGACTAGGCAATCGCCTAAAAATTGACATGATCCGGAAGTACTTTTCCGATCATCAATATTTCCCGCATAGTCCGAATCACTATAACCTTTAAGAGAAAAAATTTCATTCTTTGGATAAAATAAACCATATTGAATAGTGCCTTTCAAATATCGAAAAATCCTTTTAACGGCACTTAAATGAGATTCTTTGGGATTGCTTTGAAAACGAGCGCATAGGCATACGGTATGAAGAATGTCCGGTCTACTTGCGGTTAAATAAAGTAAACTACCAATCATACCTCTATATTTGGATTCATCAACCGACTTGCCTTTTTCATCTTTGTCAATCTTGACGTTTGTTGCCATTGGGGTAGAGACGGTTCTTCCTTCTTCAATGCCAAATTTCTTCAAAAGTTCCTTTGTATATTTTGATTGAGAAATATAAATTCTTTCTTCGCATTGCTTAATTTGAAGTCCAAGGAAGAAGTTGAGCTCCCCCATCATGCTCATTTCAAATTCACCTTGCATTAACTTAGAAAATTTCTTGCACAAGGATTCATTAGTAGCACCAAAAATAATATCATCAACATAAATTTGCACTAATAAGCAATCTTGCCCTTTTTCAAAAACAAAGAGAGTAGTGTCAACTTTACCTCTTGTAAAACCATTTTGCAAAAGAAAAGAGCTAAGTCTATCATACCATGCACGGGTGCTTGTTTCAAACCATACAAGGCCTTTTTAAGTCTATAAACATCATTAGGCCTAGAAAAATTTTTAAACCCCGGAGGTTGTTTTACATAGACTTCTTCTTGAATAATACCATTTAAAAATGCGGATTTTACATCCATTTGGTAAAGCTTGAAATTTTTAAAACAAGAATAGGAAAGTAAAATACGAATAGCTTCTAAACGTGCTACGGGTGCAAATGTTTCATCATAATCAATACCTTCTTCTTGACAATAACCTTGAGCTACTAACCTTGCTTTGTTTCGAACAATATTGCCTTGGTCATCGAGCTTGTTCCGAAATACCCATTTTGTACCAATAATGGTTTGAGATGGAGGACAAGGTACTAATTCCCATACATCATTCCTTTCAAATTGATTCAACTCCTCTTGCATTTCTAAAAACCAATCCTCATCTTCAATGGCTTCCTTAGCATTTTTAGGCTCTTTTTGATATATAAGAGCTTTCTCGGCTCGAGTCATTATTTTATCAAGAGGATCACCAATAATAAGATCTTTTGGGTGATCTCCCTTAAATTTCAATGCTACGGGAAGATTCAAGTATCACCTTTATCTTCTTGAGGAACACTTGAGCTTGAAGGTTGATCATTTTGAGTTTCATCTTGAACAATGGTTTCAACGATATCCTCTTCATCACTTTCATCATTGGGTATCCTTTCAACACCCGAAGCTTCATTGAATTTGACATGGATAGATTCTTCAACAACCCCACTAGTCTTATTATAAACCCGATATGCTTTGCTCTTGATTGAATACCCCATAAATATTCCTTCATCGGCCTTAGGATCAAGTTTGTCTAATTGATCCTTAGTATTCAAAATAAAACATTTACATCCAAATATTTTGAAATAACTAATATTTGGAGTTCTTCCTTTCCAAAGCTCATATGGAGTTTTATTCATTTTAGGACGAATATAAACTCGATTAATGACATATCAAGCGGTACTTACGCTTCGCCCAAAAATATTTTGGAAGTGAAAATTCATTGAGCATGGACCGACTCATTTCTTGAAGTGTCCGATTCTTCCTTTCGGCTACTCCATTTTGTTGAGGTGTCCTTGGAGCCGAAAAATTATGACTATATCCCTTGGTTTCACAAAAGACTCTAAATTCGCCGTCAAATTCTCCACCTCGATCACTTGAATGGACTTAATAGTATCTTCCTTTTCATTTTCAATGAGTCTACACAACTTAACAAACTCATTAACGGCATTGCTTTTATTTGTAAGAAATAGAGCCCAAGTATATCTAGAAAAATCATCAACTATAACAAAAGTGTAATGTTTTCCACTTAGACTTGTCGTACCAATATCCCCATACAAATTAAGATGAAGCATTTGTAGGGGTTTGGTAGTGGAAATTTCATTTTTGGGCTTAAAACTACTCTTAACTAATTTGTTGTTTTGACAAGTGTCACATAAGCCAAGATTTTCAAAATTCAATTTGGGTAGTCCTTTTACATGTTGGTTTTTGTAAATAGTTTGCAAATTTTTGTATCCAACATGTCCAAGTCGCCTATGCCATAAGCTAGTTAAATCATTATTGGTGACAAAACAAGAAACATTTTGACTAACCAAATCACTTGTACAAATTTTGTAAGGATTGCCTTTTCTAATTGCTTCACAAATAATTTTATCATTTTTGGAAATAAGGCATTTTTATTTATTAAAAACAACATTATAATTTAAGTCACAAAGTTGGCTAACACTTATCAAATTGAACTTAAGCCCTTCTACTAAAAAAACATTACTAAGAGAGAAAGAAGAGTTACCAATTTCTCCATTTCCAAGAATTCTTCCTTTGCCATTGCCGAACATGACCATACCCTCTTCTTGGAGCTTGATGTTGGTAAAACGTTCTCTCTTTCCGGTCATATGGCGTGAACATCCGCTGTCCACGAGCCATTTTGAATCTTCCATTGTTGTTATAGCCCCTATAACCTACAAAGGAATTATTTTTAGGTACCCTATAATTTTGGGGTCCATGGGGGTTAGCCTTGACACCTTTAGGTCTCCAATAATAGCTAAAATTATTCTTCAATTTACAATTGCTAGCATAGTGTCCATTCTTACCACAATAAAAATAAGTAATAATACAAGGACTACTAGCACGTACAAAGGTTGGACCTTGGTCTTTTTTCTTAAAAGCATTTTGAAAAGGTTTATAACCAAGTCCTAATTTAGAATGCTCACCTCTTTGTGCATCTAAAATTTTTGTGACTTTATCCGTACTTAAATTGAATCGATGCACATCCTTTTTCAAATTTTCAATATCATTTGTGAGCGTTTGTTTTTCGGTTTCAAGAGTACGGACCATAGTAAGAGTAATAGCATGAGCTTTATCAAGAGAGTCATAAGAAGTAAATAATTTATCCTTTTCTAGTTTAAGCTCTTTATGCTCCTTTTTCAAATTCTTGTATTTAACAATCAAATTTTGAAACTCATTTTGCAATTCATCAAAATCACATTGTAATTCATCAACTAGGGAAGAAGATGAAGCATTAGAGCGTACCTCGGTATTTTCATCGTCTATGGCTATAAGACCATGTTTGGATTCTCCTTCCTCGTCGGTTGTTTCAAGTAATTCATCCCAAGTTTTGACGTCCGCATTTAATGTCTTCTTTTTCGGAAAAGGCTTTTTCTTCTTTTGTTCCTCTTCCGCTAATTTTGGGCAATCGGCTATGTAGTGCCCGAATTTTCCGCATTTGAAGCAAGAATTGTCTCTTGGCTTTCTTGCTTTATTTTTGTTTACAAATTTTGCAAATTTTCTAACAAGAGCCGCCGTTTCTTCATCATCCTCATCACTAGCATAATAAACATTATTAGAAGAAGATGCTAAGCCTTTAATAATATTTTGCGTACCCAATTTAGAAGTGGATGGTTGAGAATTTTTCCTCTCCTTGAGATATACTTCATAAATGAGGAGATTCCCAATGAGCTCATCAAACTTGAGTGTCTCAAGATTTTGAGCTTCCGTGATTGCCGTCACCTTTTCGGACCATGAGCCGGGAAGGGCGTTTAATACCTTTGTCACCTTGTCTTCTTCGGAGATGACCTTTCCAAGAGCCACAAGAGGATTGACAATGTTGTCAAGCCTTTCCACCATTTTTGATATGCTTTCACCATCATGCATATTGAAATTTTCAAAGTCTTTCACAAGCATTGTTTTTCTTGCTTGCTTTACTTTCTTTGTGCCCTCATAAATGGTTTCTAATTTTCCCCAAACTTCATGTGCCGACCGTATGCCTCTTATGCGATTATATTCAGTGGTGGTAAGAGAGCAATGTAAAATATTTAAGGCCTTACCATTTAGAGAGAAAGCCTTCTTGTCATTTTCATCGTACTCCTTGAATGGCTTGGGAGTAGTGGTACCATCCTCCAATTTTGTTGTTGGTTGAGCAACTCCTTCAAAGGACCACATTCCAAATATCAAATCCGCATCCTTGTAGAAAGCACTCCATGCGGTCTTTCCAAAATGCGTAGTTGTTGGCGTCGAATAGTGGTGGCTTGTTGGTGGAGGCGCCGGTGGTGAGATAAGCTTCATTCGTAGCCATGGATCTTTCCTCTTTACTCTGAACGAGCTTAGCCAAAGAGTTTGGCTCTGATACCACTTGTTAGTCCAAGTGGCTACGATAATCTAGAGGGGGGTGAATAGATTATGCCGATTTTTCGCAAATCACCCTCTTTTTCGAATCAACAAGTAAGTGACAAGAATGTAAATTCGGAAATTAAACAACACTCGTTGATTTAAAGAGGTTCAACCCACCTAGGGCCTAATCCTCTACCACCCCAAGATCTCCTGGGATGGATTTCAAAAAGAAAAAGATTTTATTAATTACCACAATTAATACAACACCTTGAGGATCACCACAATCCTCTTACAACACCTTCAAGGAGATTACCACAATCTTCCTTCACCACCTTTGAAGAGTACCACACTCTTCAAACACCTATCACCTAGATTACCCAAGTATATTCTTACCACAAGAATACTCACAAGGATGTCTTGTGTTGAATGATGAACAAAATTCAAGATTACAACTCTATGAAACCAATACAAAGATTGAGTGCAAGTGTAATCAAGAATCAAAAAGCCTAGACCTCAAAGATGTGCAAGTGAAAGTACTTAGGCTATTACAACAAGAACGTAAAAATGAAAGCTTGAACAATTTGCAGATTTCTTGTTGTGTATTTTGCTTGTATGTGTTGTTGTCTTGTGTCTTCAATTCATCCTCTATTTATAGGGAAGCTTCACCAACATAGGCTCCCAACATAGGCTCCTCTATCTTCACTTTTGTCTACAAAAAGAAGACCACAAGATGTAGAAATATTGTACAAAATTGAAAAGCAAATCTTGCTGTCACAGTTGCAACGGTTGGAATTTTCTTTGTCAAAAAATAACATAGCGACCGGTTGCCATTGTTGAAGATTTCGACCGTTTTAAAAAATAGTGCGATCCAGGTAGGGGTTGCGGGGGTGCGACCGGTCGGAAGGGGGGTTCGACCGTCGCCCAGCAGGGTGCGACGGTCGGCCCTCCCTCGACCGTCCCCCGCTCCATTTTTCAAGTCCGTAAGTTACTGTTTCGTGTTTTCTTATCTTCGGTCTACAGGTTGACCATTTGGGCGACCGGTCGACCTCCCCTTTGAAATGTTGTCCGATTTTTTTCAAAAATAAACTTCAAGAAATACTCCAAAAAATTAGTAAAAACATTTTAAATCATTTGGGAGTATTTAGACAACATTTGTAAACATAGTTTTGGTGTAAAAACCAATTTAAACAAAACCATCAAAAGTGTTGTCCAATTTTTATCAAATTAAAAACTCTAAGAAATACTCCAAAAATTATTAAAAACATTTTAAATCATTTGGGAGTATTTAGACAACATTTATAAATATAGTTTTGGTGTAAAAACCAATTTAAACAAAACCATCAAAAGTGTTGTCCAATTTTTATCAAATTAAAAATTGTTTTGGTATAAAATCTTATTAAAACAAAATCATCAAAATCTTGATAAAAACATTTATCTAACACCAAAGTCGGCCATAAATGAACAATTCTTACGTCGTCTTAACTCCGCAGTTTGGAATGACCAAAATGAACCAGCTGAATTTGAAAAATTATGGCCATCAGTAATGACATATTTCGATCTAGAAAACCATCCTTAGTTTACTAAATTGTTTGAAATCAGAAAGAGCTGGATCTCGGCTTATTTTAGAGATGTTCCCATGGGGGGATTGATGCGAAATACGTCACGATCTGAAAGCACGAACAGTTGGTTCAGCGGGTCTACAAACCCACAAGTCAATTTGGTAGAGTTTTTCATGCACTTTGACAGTGTAGTGGATTTGCAACGACAAGCAATACAAAAACTAAACAACGATAGTGACACCCTTATTCTCAAGTGCAAGACACCATTGGACATTGAAAAACATGTAGCAACATTGTACACGCATGCTATTTTTAAAAAAATAAGCCTAGAGATTGCAAACCGCGTGTTACAAATGCTTGGTGCATATGGTCACCGGATCGGGGAAGCGATTGTTCCTACACAATAAAAGACAACAATGATGATATTTTTAATATCTTTGTCATCGCAAAGAAGAAACAAGCATGATGTGTAGTCACAGGATGTTCGAAATGCACGGAATTTTGTGTCAGCACATATTCGTTGTATTCAAGGACCTCAACAAAATTTCCAACAAAAATGTACCTACGAGATGGATGAAACTAGCATCTATACACCTATCGACAACAAGCGGTCAACTATACGAATTCTAAGGTGGGGAAGAAGCAACCATAATTCTAAGTGAATTGTGGTCAACCTTCCGCAACTGCATAAGACTTGCAAATGGTAGAGTGGAAAAATTGGTTGACTTAGCACACTTATTATCTGAACACAAAGACAAGTTAGCTCAAGAATAGGAAGAGCGACATGTCAGTGGCAATGATGCACTATTTGGGACTTACTGCGGCTCTAATTCTCAAATGGACATCTCAGTATTGCCACCACAACAAGCACATAATAAGGGCAGCAGGAGCCCGATTAAAAGCAGGATACAAAGTCAGAAGGAAAAGGCAATTCGTGCAAGCACCAAACGAAAAAAGAAAGTGTGGCACATGTGGCAAAATTGCATCACACAACAGCCATACATGTCCTAATCAAGATAGAATGAGAAACCCCATTTTCAATAAGTTTCGGTATTATATTATGCAAAAACTCAGTACAATACAATGTCAAAACTTTAATGGTAAAAATGTTGTGTACAATTACATTACTCAATTCACCACTATTTGTGTGCCAAGTTACTATTAATTGTTCACTACTTCATCATTAATTATGCACCAAAATAGTTTGACTTTAAAATTGTGTAGTTTTATACTAGAATACAAGGTCAACACAATGAGAACCCCCATTTTCAATAAGTTTCAATAATATACTATGCAAAAACTCAGTAGATTACAATGTGCACATTTCAATGGTGAAAATATTGTGTACAATTACATTACTCAATTCACCACTATCTGTGTGTCAAATTACTATTAATTGTTCACTACTTCATCGTAAATTATGCACCAAAATAGTTGTATTTTAACGAATCCACATTGTATTACAAAACATGCATCATAATAGTACTAATAGTGCACACAATACTTAAAAAGACATACACTAAAAAACTCATTAACTGTGCACTATTTCTTACTAATTATACACCAAAAATAATCATAGCTGAAAACAAAACAAACATATTTTGCATCAACGCACTGATAAAAATTCACCAAAATGTTATTAAATATGCATTAGTAGTAAACATGGAAATTTCATAATCTAAGCTATATACAAACATTGCAAAATGTAAAAATGGAAATTATGTCACCATTCAAAAACGAAACTACGCTAAAGAACGTACTTAGAACACCCCATCAAAAAAACCACACAATGTCCTTGTCATTGAATGTTTTTTAGCCAAATCTAGAACCATGCCCTTCTCTTTGTTCAAGTCATGCATTAAAATTGCATTGCAATATAATGTCATCAAACATGCAAATTCAGCGGCATCAGCCTTGTCGAATCCACATTCCCATTTCTTCAATGCTCTCCCCATGTAGGTCTCCATGTGCCGCATGGCATAGACCCCATAATCGACTTTATTTTGTGCATCCCTCCATGACATAGCAAGTCTAGTCGGGGAACATTTTTCAACGATATGCCCTGCCTAGTATTACCCACGTGCTTACAAATATCGAGAGAAAACACCCAACTGAAACACATACAACAAAAGTGCCAAAAGAATATATGTTAACATCAAAACAGTCAAAACAAAACAACTAACACATGCAACAAATGCATCTATGCATCATATAATAACTAATTTTATACCATTTAGTGTCTAATTGTATATCATTTCTTAGCTAATTGTGCATTATTGTTATGTCCAAAATAAAATCAACAATAACTAGGCAAAAAACCATAAATGCTAAAAATTACCAATCTCCAAAGATTTGTTCGTTTCTTGTCGCATTTGGTACCACCAACTGAAGAGTTGTCCAAGATGTGACAATACTTCTTATTTATGTAGATGCATATCACGAAAATATGCTCACTCTTGAGAATCGGGAATAAGAACTAAAAAAGAAGCAACATATAGCCTATCATACTAAAACAAAAAATAACATAATAAGCTTCTACGCAATCATACCATTTCAATAGCCTGCAAATTAGCCGCAGTTGGGTCCACAAATTCCCCATCAAAAGACTCCAAAAATAATGTCAAAACCCTTTCCTCGGTCAAATCATCAGCATGGGACACAACAGAGTACAACTGCGACACAGAAAAATACGAATCATTATGTAATAACCATCACTTTATCCTTTACACCTGAATGTGCAAAAAAAAAAATACTTTGTAACAGATTATGCACCATAATATAAATAAATGTGCATCACATTATATATAATTGTGCACCATAATATAAGTAAATGTGCATCACATTATATAAAATTGTGAATCAAATTATGACTAATAGTATACCATTTTATAACTAACATTATACAATAATGTAAGTAAATTTGCATCATTGTATACATAGTTGTGCACCTTATTAATAATTGTGCAACAATTATGCAACATATGAAACTAATTGTTAAAACATGATATCTATAAGAAGTATTAAGACACTAAATTAAAAAGATATATATCGTCACCATATTCGTCAGAAAAAACCTCGGAGGGGAGTTAGCATCCCCACTTCCTCCATTTCATTCAACAATTTGGCCCACATGTCAATAACATCAACACTTATGTATTCCCCGGGCCTTATTGTCTCCAAGTCTTATCTCATAAGTAACGTGTCTCACATCCTAAAAAGAACCTCGGTGCTACACACATTTAATAGGATTTTACTAACAAACTAATAAAATCAAAACATATAAAAAGACAATATGAAAAACACATATAAAAACACGTAACCTGTTAGCCCCTATGTTATCAAAAACCCACTTGGCAATTGAGTTGTGAATCTTGTTCATCTTTTGTGCAAAATTGACATGTCTAGCCCGGAAGGGCGACATCAACATCACAGTTTTATGTTGCTTCTCTTACTCTTTTGCGTGTAGACCGCTTCAACCGGCTAATCGATTCCCACTGCAGCATTGCCACACTCCACAACAATGCCAGCCTGCCCTTCTCTAGCAACCAAACCACCATCACTTTGACCTACATCCATACCATCATCGCCACCCCGAGTAATCCCAGTACCTTCATTATTATCTTTCTACAAATCCTCCTACACAACCTATAAATTAAAACATAATAAGAAAAAAGAAAATGATACATATCTGAAGAAAAAAAAAAAGAAAACTTATGCCCCTAGCTTGCGGTTGTTCCTCAACTGGTTTCTCCTCGGCATACTTCCGCGATGTCTCCAAAATAGCATCCCAATTGGCAATATTTGGTTCTTGCGTCAAACCAATATTGAAGCTGGGCATATCGTTAGAAATTTTCTTGAACTCCTCCCGCCGGCAATTGCTTGTTCAATCTTCTCCAAAGCAGCGTTATTTTTCGTTCTTCAGTAGAATGCATGCTCGCTGTTGAGTCTCACTACCAATAAGCGCTCCACCACCGGTTTCTTCTCTAGCTTTGTCCCCCGAAAAACATATCAACTTCCTCGCCATAGCCTCGATATTTCCAAAGTCAGCATTAGAAGCCAGCTCCCGAGGAGCATTATTCAACATGAGAATAATGTCCATTACATCGGTATCTACCAAGGCCAACTTAGACAAAACATTTCAAACATAGCCCTACACAAACATAAAATCAAAAGAGGTTATGCTCGCAACAAAGGTATTACACACCAACACAACTTTATCATGCTCATTTAGATGAATTTTGATGACAAATAATTGTCAGCTGGTGTATTAGAACAATAAAAAAAAATGGGCACCATATATACTTAATTTTGCACCATTCCATAACTAATATTATACCAATTTTTAACTAACAGTACACCATTTTGTAACTAATGTTATGCCATTTTATAACTAACCGTATATCATGCACTATAACTAACATTAACCCATTTATGGCCAACAAATATATCATTTAATAACTAAAATTATGCCATCTTATAACTAACATTATACAATTAAATAACTAACGTTATACCATTTATAACTAACAGTATATCATCCCTATAACTAATATTATACAATTTTTGACTAACAATATATGATTTTTAAACTAACATTGTACCATTTTATAATTAACCTTATACCATTTAATAACTAAAAGTATATGATCCTTATAACTAACATTATACCTTTTATGACTAACAATATATCATTTTTAAACTAACATTATACCGTTTTATAATTAACATTATACCATTTCTTAACTAAAAGTATATCATCCCTGTCTCAATAACATAATGTTAAAAGGATAAAAACCTGAACACCACCACCACTGTATGAAACCGGTGCCGCCAGCTGATCGTTCTGCGATCCAGATCGTCCGACCTCGTCAATTGCGCAATCAATAAAACCTTCTCCAAAACCTCCAAGTTTCACCTCAGCATTATGCCTATCCCGGATGTTTTCGGTTGTCAACGAGAGAACACACGACACAACCCTTGGGATCTCTCGAATGAACATTACATTTCTGTCCATCTATAATCCCTTTAATACATAACATAAATAAATTGAAACATACTTACAATTAAAAAAAAGCAACGGGCCATTGAAATGCTTTTTATTCGTTGTCGCCCATTTCTCTCGGCTATGTATCAATGTCTTCAAAGTGTGCTCGCCCCAGTTCATGTTCCAGATATCATCAACATTATCCAAACACTTCATAACAAGTGCCTTAATATAACCACTTTGCACATTCCAGATAATCTGACCATCTACAAGAGCAATGAAATTCCTCTTAAACCATACACCCCCTCAACATCCTCCAGCATATTCGCACAAACATCAGAAGCCTTAATAGTGTAGGACCTATCTGCATTAACCTCGAATTGTGACTGCCAATCCTCGTATACTTTAGATGTTTCAGACTTTTTCTTTTTTGTGAACTCTGTTTCCACCCCTCGGAAACCCCATCACTAACTCCATATCCTTCTCGCCTATATGAATGGACCTCCCACCCAGAAGCATTAACTCACATCTGACAGAGTTAAAGCTATCAACCAACCAATAAATCAATCTCCTAGGATACCCTTCAACCTTTAGCCCCAGCAAGCTTCCAAAATCCATTTCAATTACCGCTTTCATCTGAAAATTGTCTAGACCACTCAGTGCATCCGCTAGAGCTGTTGGCACAGATCTTGTCTTCAACTTGGGTAGCGAAGATTTTGTTTTTGATTTGGCCACCTTAGCCCTCTTATTAACATTACTTTCCCCAACGTCCGCCCCTGCAGATGCTGGTCTTTTCCTGTTTCCTCTAGCCATATAAAATTCTCAACTTGCAATTAACAACATGAACAATCGTAAAGCAAAACCCGAAAATCAAGCAACAATAAAACACACAATTGAAAAACTAATTGTGCATTGTATGAACCTTAATTAAATATTAGAGGAAACTATTTAAACACCATTTGTGTTAAAAATGCTATCTTGACATCCATTTGACGAATTTCAAGATTGTGCAAAGTAGCAATCACAAGAAGCATCGGTTACTAGAGAATAGGTGTCAAAGAAATCATACCCTTTTTTGTTTAAAGCATTTGGCCACAAGTTGTGCTTTATACTTATCAATAGTTCCACCTGCTTTTTGTTTCTTCTTTAGGATCCACTTACATCCTAAAGGTTTATGACCAGCAGGGAGATCAACCAACTCCCACGTATGATTTTGCAGAATGGACTCTATTAAACTATTCATCACTTCTTGCCAGAGCGGAATATCTGGACTACTCAGAGACTCTTTAATCGAGTTTAGCTCACCATCTAACATAAATGTTATGAAGTCGTGTCCAAAAGATTATCCACCTTAGGCCTTTTACTTCGTCTTAGCTCTTCACCACTTGGTGTTAAAATAACAGTCCTACCAAATGTGATCGCATATGTTGTACCAGGTGTTATTTCTGATGTTATAACATTCGAAGAAACACCTCAAGCAACATCTGCATTCACATCTGCAGCTATTCCAGCTGTGATTCCATCTGCAGTAACATCTAAATACAATCGTTTCTTAAAACTTTCATCTATCCTTTCTTTACAAGGAAAAATATTCTCAAAGAATTTAACATTTCGTGATTCAATTATGGTACCAATTTGTCATATCGAGATTTTCTAACTTATGTACCATAAAACGGTATGCACTGTTCTTAGGGGCACAACCTAATAAACACACAATCGACCATCTTAGGAGCGATTTTAACTTATTTAGGATCAGGTATTGCAACATTAGCCAAACACCCCCACACTTTAAGGTAATTATAAGAAGGCTTATGATTTTTCCACAATTTAGAAGGAGTCTTATCTTTTCCTTTAAGTGGTATTTTATTCAATATGTGGTTGGCAGTTAAAACAGCTTCCCACCACATATTCTAAGGTAATTCGGAACTAATCAACATGTCATTCATCATCTCTTTAAAGAGTCTGATTTTTGTGTTCAGCAACACCGTTAGACTATTCTTCAAACAGTGCAACATATTCGCCGCCCATCTCTATCACTCCAAATTATCTTAATCCAGCCGCCAAGTTGATTTTAAACATCATTTTTAGAGTTTTTAAAAGCTTCCACAGCTTCATCGTTGCTTCTTAACAAATATAAGAAGCAAAATCTTGTGCAATCATCAATGAACTTGATGAAATACTTTTTACTACCTTTAATTTGCACACACATCAATGTGTATCAACTATCTAAAGGTGAAATGCTCCTTTTAATTGAATGAAATGGTAACTTAGCCATTTTTGCTTCAACACATACTTCACATTTTCTTTGTGAGTTTACTTCTAGTAATTTAACTAAATCTAAATTTACCAATATTTTTATAGCAATAGATTTACATGTCCTAATCTAATATGCCAAAAATCAAAGCACTCAGGAATGTAAACAAAAGAAGATGCATTCTTATTCATTTCATCGCCAAAACGGCGTACAGTCATTACTTTTATTTTGAACAATTCCTTGTCTAGATAACCCCTACCAATGAACTGTCCAAACTTGCTAAGTACAAATTTTTCACACTCAAAAACTAGTCTCAACCCATGCTTGACCAGCAGTGAATCCGAAACCAAATTCTTTTGGATGTCTGGGACATGCATCACATCCTTCAGCTTCAACACCTTGCCCAAAGTAAGCTTCAACACCACCGTACCTACGCCAACAACATCAGAAGAAGTGTGATTCCCCATGTGGAGCTTTCTTCCGGTCAACAGGATATAAGAAGAGAATGTATCTATATCAGAATAGACATGGCAAGTGGAATTGGTATCCACAAACCGTTCTTTCAGGTTATCCACCAAGTTGTCTTCAAACACCACCGTCAACATGTCAACATCGGTTAATTCTCTTTGTTCAACCACATTGACATTCGACTGTTGTTTGGTTTTATTTTTTCTTTGGTTGTCGACAGTCCTTTTCCATATGGTTTGGTTTGCCAAAATTGTAGCAAGTCCCCTGCAACTTTCCAGTTTCCGATTTCTTGCCTTTGTCATTAGGCCTTTTCTTTGAATTACTTGATGTGTCGTGCTCCATCAATTTAGCTTTTGACTCTCATAGGGACAAGCCTGGACTTAGAGTCAATCCTCCTATTGTCTTCCTCAATTTTAGCTTGACCATCATATCCGCTAGTCCCATCTCCTTTCGCTTATGTTTGAGATGATTCTTAAAATCCCTCCAACTTTGGGGGCAACTTCCCAATCAAAGCTGCCACAAGAAAAATGCTTCCAGTAAGGCCATTCTCTTAGCAGAGATTTCATGTAGGACCAACTGAAACTTCTGAACTTATTCTATCACGGTTTCAGAATCAACAATCACAAAATCCAAGAACTTACCGACAACAAATTTCTTTGTGCCAAAACCCTCGGTTTTATACTTCTTCTCCAAAAATTCCCACAATTCTTTGTAGGATTTCACTGCACAGTACACACTGTGTATCACAAAGCTCGTTTAGGGCATAGTTACGGCATAGGAAATCAATCTGGCCTCCATACATAAAATCCAACATATTTTTCAGCACTCATTTTTTTTTTCAGCCACCACCAGAGTGTCCTCATTCAAGTATTTTGCCAAGCTAAGAGTAGTCTGGTAAAACAATATTTTTTGCTGCCACCTCTTGAAATCGAAACCCATGAATTTTCGGGTTTCTCAACCTAAGCAAGATGGATGGTCGAAGTTCTTCTTGTGCTCGCTATCGTGAAGTTCGCTATTTGTGTTACCATTATTGAGTATAATGGTTACAACGGGAATAACTTCACAAAGACATAATTACAAACTGGAATTGTAAAATACAACATAAAGCAGAACTATTATATTACTTCTTGAAACAAATACTTTTTGAATCTGGAAAATAGCACTTCTGGAATCTGATATGGAAAGCCGAGTTGAGATCGAACTCTTTTCACAAGACAAATACGTCTCAACTAGTGCACACGGTACGACGTAATGTCCCCAAAGATAACACAGTTTTACGTCTTTTATTCAATTGCACCACTGAAACAAAAGCACCTTTCGAACTTGAAGGATTGAGAATTGGTTGTTGGACTCAAATGCAGAATGAGATGTGATTCGAGATGTTATAACACTTTCAACACACTTTCAAAATATGTAGAGAAATTTTGATTTTATGTGTAACTTCTGCAATGAAAATCTAGACTCTTTATAGGCAAAAAAATCCAACCTCCAGGGAATAAATTCAGATGAGTGAGTGGGCATTAACTTTTCTTGTAACAGTCAGGTGTTACAACCCCATCAATGGCCACTATCAGAGGAGTTACAGACTCCAACAGATACACACGAATTTGAACACCTGCAATGTCAAAATTCATCAAGCCCAACAGTCACTGGAATCTGTGCCAAGCCCATTTTTGAGTGACAAAACAATAGTGGATCTGGACCCAGGCCGAGCCGGTCCGGGCAAGCACGTGCGCATCTGGCCCACTTGTGATCATCACTTGTGTTATATTATATCCAGCCAGTAACATCTTCTAGTATTTATACTAGGATAAACTATGATTCATATTCTATGAGGGACAAGACTAACGCTTTTCAACTCCCTTTACGTAATGCCCATTCGTATGGCCAACTTCGTGTATTAATTTCACTCACAAAAATTAGGTTTTGAGAAAGAAAAATACTATGAACATCTACTCGGAACGTAAATTAATATTTTATAATTTAATTCCTCCATAATTAAATACTTAGCCCCTGAAAATTTGGTTAAAATCGGGTTGGGATAAATAAGGTCCAATTCTTTGTTTAGAGATTACTCCAATATAGAATACCAACAAGGGAGAATCTTTGGCACAGAGGAATTTTAAGCTTTGAGGAGCAACTTTGTCCGTTCTGTGAAGAAGTTAGTGAAACAAAAAACCATCTTTTCTTGACTTGTATTTTTGCACATAAGGTCTCGATAAATTGCTTTGATCGGGTCGGGATAAAGAAGGTTTTACATGAGGATATTGATACTCAATTCATAGCTCATTTTGGGGGACTGTAGAATCTTAAGTTTAAATTTTTTTGGACTAGTTTATGGCACTACATCTTGTGGAGAATTTGGCAAGCGAGGAACAATAAAGTATTCAATGGAGAGAATTCAACTGTGGAAGAGACATCCGACTATATCAAACTCGATTTATTGAGATGGATAAAAGCAAAGCATTCGATAGACCTTAGCTACAATATTACAGATTGGTTTCAACTCCCCATTGTCTGTTTAGACTGAGAATTTTTTTGTTTGATTTTGGTTGATTAGAAAACATGTTTGTACTGATAGTTGTTGTGTACTTCTGGTACATTTTTAATGAAAATTAATTTCTGAGCAAAACAAATCCTAAAAAAATACTATAAACATGTAATAGTACCATATTATGGCAATATGATCTTTCTTAAGAAAATAATATTTTACTTTTTAATTACGACATTACATAAATTATAAATATAATTTTATTGATTATTTTAGGTTTTTAGGTATGAGATATTGATATTATAAACTTATAAAAATTTATGTTTCATATTAATTTATCAATATTATTAATTAATTATATTTGTCTTAAGTCAATAGATAAGGGTGATGGCCCCATATAATTTTGTATTATAGAGGTTATTAAGTTTATGATTTTAGAATTTACGATTGCATTACCTGTTATAGTTTTAGTATCTATTTTGAAACTACATTAAAAGAAAAACTAATAGTTTATCCGTTTGGCAATTTTTATATTAATTTTTCTTTTGTGTTTAATGTTTTTTGTTTTATTTATGACTAATCTCGGAATATCCATCCCGAATCATACTATACTGTACCGTCCCATTGGAACTGAATCTTTGTCTGACACCGTACAGTTCGGGATGAAGATTTTTTCTCTCGGTTCTGGAGATTTTTATTTGGAATCTCTGAACGTCGATGGTTCTGGAGACAACAAATACTTAATTATCGACAAATGCTTAATTACTTTATCGAATATGATACATTAAAATCTTCTCCATTAATTGCATGTCCATAACAGTTAAATTATTAATAAAATCATGTATTTGTAATAAAAATAAGAAATGTAAAGTAGTTTAGGATAATTTAAGTAAATTATTGAAAAAATTCGTGGATAATCGCTTTATTAATAAAATATTTGTAAGATTTTGTCAGAGTATTTTCCTGAATGATACACACAATATTTCTTCATTGTACAGAAATATTGTGTTTTGATTGAATTAATTTAAAAATTTCCAAGATTTTTGTTACTACATGTATTTGTAAGTCCAAGCGGCTACGATAATCTAGAGGGGGGGGGTGAATAGATTATCTCCATCTTTTCAATTTCGCCCTCTTTTTTAACCGAATGCTCAAAGATAATAACAAAGGTGCGGAATGTAAACAACACACGACGATTTAAAGAGGTTCAACCCACCTGGGTCTAATCCTCTACCACCCCAAAGATATCCGGATGGATTTCAAAAAGAAAAAGAATTTTATTAATTACCAAAATTAATACAAATACAACTTACAACACCTTGAAGAGCACCACACTCTTCTTCAACACCACCTTTGAGATTACCACAATCTCACTTGAAGATTACCACAATCTCCAAACGGCACCTTATGAAGATTACCACAATCTTCACCCTTGAAGAGCACCACACTCTTCAACACCTCAACAAGAAGATTACCACAATCTTCTTACACCTATCACCTAGATCACCCAAGTGTGTTCTTACCACAAGAACACTCACAAGGATATCTTGTGTTGAATGATTACCCAAATTCAAGATTACAACTCGATAATTGATAATACAATAGAGTGCAAGTGTAATCAAGAATAGCCTAGACCTCAAGAATGTGAAAGTGAATAGCTAGGCAAATTACAACAAGAAATATGACAATGTAAGCACAAGTGTATTCTTGAGTGTATCTTGTTGTGTTGTAGTTTTCTCTCATGTAGTTGTGCTTCAAATCTTCCTCTATTTATAGGAGATGATTGATACTTGATAGTCTCCTCTTGGAATCGATATCTACAAAAATTGCAATTAAAATCAAGATTATAGCTGTTAGAAATCAATCCCACAATTTAGGGAAAAGTCATCTGTTTGCACAACGGTTAGAATTTTGTTTGTCAAACATTAGGGCGACCGGTCCGCACGAAATAGACTTTGAAAAAATGTATCAACATTTACACAGGCACGGCGACGTTTACTTCGACCGGTCGACCTATGCCTCAACCGGTCCCCCTCATGGGTTTGGAAGAAAGAAAACGCGTTTTGTTTCAATTTTGCTCCCCGTGCCTGGGTCGCGGCGGTCGACGATCGACGGCAATCCGGTTGCCCTATAGGGCGACCCGGTTGCCACGACCATTTTCTCGCAAACATGAAGTTTTCTGTTTTCTCAACTTTCAGGTGCGGGTTGCCCTATACGGCGACCGGTTGACCTCAAAACAAAAGTGTTATCCAATTTTATATCGAAAATAAACTTCAAGAAATACTCCAAAAATAGTAAAAATATTTTAGACCGATCGGGAGTATTAGGACAATATTTTAGAACCATTGTTTTTGTGTAAAAACACATTAACACAAAATCATCAAAAGTGTTGTCCAATTTATATCGAAAATAAACTTGTAGAAATACTCCTAAAATATTAAAACCATTTTAAATCATTTAGGAGTATTTGGACAACCTTTAAAAACATTGTTTTGGTATAAAAACAAAATCATCAAAATCATGATGAAATCATTTATCAAACAATCTCCCCTTTTTGATGATTACAAACCAAAACAATTTTAACGAGGTCGATTTTGAAAACAAAACATTTTTACCTAGGTTAAAGAGAACTATCCGTTGTGAGCGACAACATTCCATGCAATAAAAACACAAGGATGGGAGTAGAGATATTCAAACACATATAGCACATGCTCCCCTATCAACAAGCACAACAAGAGTTATATAGAAGCAACTTAAACATAAGCTAAAATATTAGCTTTTCGATATTGAGCTTAAGTATCAATAACTTAAAAGCTCCCCTGTCAAAGAGACATCATTAGAAACATATATAAGTCCATACTACAACCAATGGACCAAGAATCATACACAACTTATGGCTTTAGGAAGCCATAGCTTATAGCTTCTTTTCGTTTGAGCTTATCTTAGCTTCTTTGAGCTAAAGAGCTTATAACCTGCTTCTCCACCTATTTCTCCCCCTTTGGAATCATCAAAAAGAATGTTAGCACGATAAATACATCATATATTCATATCAAAGTGTGCAACTAAACCGATGTATCGAGCTATTTGAACATTGAAGCTTATAAGCCAAATAGAAGGGAAAAGTCGAATCATACGACTTGTAGAGGTTTATGAAAACTCATTTGATAAACAAAACATGATCTCTATAAATGTATAAGACTTTTGAAATCGAGAGAATCATGTAGGTGATGAATTTTTCATTGAAACGTTTTATCGAACACTTGGCGGGCGTCAAAAATAGAAAAAGTTATATATAGCCCTTGTAAATGAAATCAAGCCAAGTTTTTCATCACCAAATACAATTTAACGAATATCATTCATCAACAATCAATAAGCTCATCACAAACATATATGAATCACATCAAGAAAAATACATATAAGCCACAAACTCAAGGGTTCAACCCAATTGAGCTAAAGATAGTGAAATTCTTACCATTCAATCGGTAAAGACGAGCAATGATGATGATAGTCGAGCTAGATAATCCCCAAAATATATAATTCATGCATCAAAACTCATTTGAAGTGAATTGTGTGTGAAATTTGCAAAGGGGACGAAAAATGGCCAAAATGTGTCAAAGTGACGAATGAACGTGCAAGACAGTAACCATTTTAATCCAAATTATAGCCTAGGGCGACCGGTCGAGGTTGAGGGCGACCGGTCGGCGGTGAGGGCGACCGGGTGCCCTCAACCATTTCAGCCCACTGTGTTGAAAAATTTCCAAAATCCGAATTTTCAACCAAAAATCCAATTTTTCGCCCCTAAGTTTTAAAAACGTGCAAAATGCAAACGTAGACCTCATTCAATATACATTATGTCATAATCAAGCTCGAAATGAGGTAAAATACTCGGCGGTAAATGAACAAATGTCCGCAAGTTATCCTTGAGACGAAATTAAACACATCTCAAGTTTTTGTTAAAAACGCAATCCCTTAGAAAGTTTTTCGAATCTCAATATGTTTAGTTGATTATGACGAACTATATTTTGAATAATTTTCACCGGACTTGTTATCCCGAAAAATAAGAACATTTTAAAGCTTTGGATACAACAAGTCATAAGAAGAAGTGCCTTTCAAATATTTGAAAATTTCTTTTAACGGCACTTTAATGAGATTCGTTGGGATAATTTTTGAAGTCGATCATATAGACATAAGGCATATGGAATGTCGAGTCTATAGAAATAATACAAGAAAACATACCTCGAATTTGTTTGTCAACCGACATGCCTTTCTCAACCTTTGTCAATCTCTTCATTGGTAGCCATAGAGGTTGAGATGATTCTTCCTTCTTCAATGCCTAACTCCTTCAAGAGTTATTTTGAAATGTAACCATCTACTTGGCATTGAATGATTTGAAGTCCAAGCGAGAAATTGAGCTCCCCCATCATGCTCATTTCAAGTACACCTTGCATCAACTTGGAAAAATATCTTGCACAAATATTCATTAGTAGTACCAAAAATATTCTCATAAATATGCACAAGTAAACAATCTTGCCCTTTTTCAAAAACAAAGAGAGTAGTATCAACTTTACCTCTTGTAGAATCATTTAGCAAAAATAGCTAAGTCTATCAACCGTACAAGGCCTTTTTTAAAAAAAAAATTTGGCCTAGAATTTTAAACTCCGATAGACTTCTATATGAATAAAACCATTTAGAAAATTAACATCCATTTAGTAAAGCTTGAAATTTTCTTAAAACAAGAATGGGCAAGTAAAATGCAAATAACTTCTAAAAGAGCTATGAGTGCATCAAAATCATTACCTTCTTCTTGAAAATACCTTCGAGCTACTAACCTCGCCTTAGTTCGACCAATGTTGCCTTGGTCATCGAGTTTGTTCCGGAGTGCCCATTTTGCATTTATAATCGTTTGTGATGAAAGACATGGCATCAACTTCCAAGTATCATTTCCTTTTTAGCTCATCTTGCAATTCTAAAAACCAATCTTCATCTTGAAGCATCAATTGAGGAATTTGTCTTCTTCATCACTATCATCATAGGGCATCCAATTGATCTAAGGTGTTCATAGTAGAATATGTACATCCAAATATTTTGAGGTAACTAATATTTGGAGTACTTCATTCTCATCTACACAACTTAACAAACTCATTAACGGCATCGCTTATATAAGCAAGAAAAAAATAGCCCAAGTGTAAAAACATGCCTCAATCATCAATCACAAAATATTTTGCAAAAGAGCATAGTAGGAATAGACACTATATATATAGACCATGAAGCAAGAAACACATACTATGCATTTAGAAGATCATCAAGAGTCTAATAAATCATGCAAGTTCAAATTAGCTTAAGAAAGCTACAAAATGTCTCTTTTGAAATTTGAAAATCCGATAGCATATAATTGAGACCTCATTTAAAAGAAGTATTTGAACAAAAGTTGACAAAGCAAATATGTTCAATCAAATATCGAATAGTGCCTTTCAAAAAAAATCTAAAAATTCTCTTAATGGCACTTGTATGAAATACTATGAAAACAAGCACATAGGCACATGGCAATACATATATCGAGTCTATAAGAGTAAGAATAACACAAGTAAACGTACCTCGATAATTTATGCCTTTCTTGACAAATAATGACGTAAATGGCCATTTGTGAAAATATGTAAATCCTACACAATACTTAAAACAAATCTAGCACAAATCATAATGATAAAAGTGTAGGCTAAGAGATATCGCAAGTAAGCTCATGCCATAAAAATCCATAGGAGATGATAACACACTCTAGTCTACAAAAAATGCACAAGAGTTTTAAAAAAACATCATATAAGGTCTTCTTTTTCAAAAATATTTTAAAAGCACAAATATATATTGAAGACCTTAATTAAAAAATAAATACTTGAAAACTCATTTGCAATATAGGCACAAATAAAAACATGCATACTAACTAGATAAAATGCATATTTAAATAGGGAGATACGGGTTACCAATTACGCCATTTCCATGGGTTGTGTCGTTCCCATTGTTGATGATATCTTCCCCTTGAGAAGTCACTTTGTTGATGATGACTTCTTTGATTGCTCCATTTCAAAGGTTTGTTGCTTTCCCATTGTTGAAAGTCTCTTCTTCTTTGAAAATCATCTTGTTGATGATGTCTTTGCCATTTCCAAGGATTGTGTTCTTCCCATTTTTGATTATACCCTCTTCTTGAAATTGGCTTTGTTGAGAATAGTTTCTCCTTCTTTGATAAAATGAAACGGTCATTTGATGCCTTCTTGGCGGTATGAATTTTCTTCGATTATTATTTCGCGGGTACCTAATATGACATTGTTTTGTGGTACCCTTATGTGTTTGGGTCCTTTGGGATTAGTCTTGAGACTTTTAGGTCTCCAACAATAATTGGAGCTATTTCTAGCTCGACAAGTATTTACCGTATGACCCTTTTACCGCAATAAAAACAAGTAATAATTCTAGGAGCATAATGACCAACGTGTTTAGAGACTTGATTCTTTTTCATGTGATTGACACCCTTAGGCTTATGATCAAGTTCTAGTTTTGAATTATCACAACAATCAACAATATTGGTCATTCTATCGGCACTCAAGTTGGATTTGGATAAATCATTTTTCAAGCAATTTATATCCTCAACAAGAGTACTATTTTCTTTCTCAAGGTTTCTAACCTTGTCAAGAGTGGTGGTGTGAGCACATGATAGCGATTCATAGGAAGTACATAAACTATCCTTATCATTTTTTAAAACTTTGAATTCCTTTTTCAAATTTTTGTATTTAACAAGTAAGTTTTGGAATTCATCTTGTAGTTCATCAAAATCATTTTGCAAATCACTATAATTATTATCATAAGAAGTAGAGGGTTTAGAACTTACCTCGTTTTCTTCTTCGATGCCTATGAGGCATTGTTCAACTTCTTCATCATGGGAGGTTGTAGAAGACTCATCCCATGTTGTTGGATTTGATGTTGTATCCATTTGTGAAGTAGATGCTTTTGAGTTGCTCATTTCATTTGCATACACTTCAAAGATGGCTTCTAATTTTTGCCATACTTCATGTGCCGATCGAATTCCTACAATATGTTCATATTCCAAATTAGTAAATGAACAATACAAGATATTTAGAGCCTTACCGTTTAAAGAGATGATTTTCTTTTCTTCATCATTGAGCTCTTTGAAGCCTTTGGAGGTGTGTGGTGTATCTTCCATCGGAATGGATTCTCCATTGATGACATTGTTCCAAATATCGAACCCGCAACTTTGTAAATAGCATTCCATTCTTTCTTTCCAAAATATAAAATTTTGGAATCAAACCGAGGTGGCTTGGTGGTGGAGGTGGATAGATGAGCTTCATTTGTAGCCGACGATCGTTTCTCTTCACTCGCGATGTGAAACGAGCTTGCCAAAGAGTTTGGCTTTGATACCACTTGTAAGTCCAAGCGGCTACGATAATCTAGAGGGGGGGTGAATAGATTATCTCCATCTTTTCAATTTCGCCCTCTTTTTTAACTGAATGCTCAAAGATAATAACAAAGGTGCGGAATGTAAACAACACACGACGATTTAAAGAGGTTCAACCCACCTAGGGCCTAATCCTCTACCACCCCAAAGATATCCGGGGATGGATTTCAAAAAGAAAAAGAATTTTATTAATTACCAAAATTAATACAAATACAACTTACAACACCTTGAAGAGCACCACACTCTTCTTCAACACCACCTTTGAGATTACCACAATCTCACTTGAAGATTACCACAATCTCCAAACGGCACCTTGTGAAGATTACCACAATCTTCACCCTTGAAGAGCACCACACTCTTCAACACCTCAACAAGAAGATTACCACAATCTTCTTACACCTATCACCTAGATCACCCAAGTGTGTTCTTACCACAAGAACACTCACAAGGATATCTTGTGTTGAATGATTACCCAAATTCAAGATTACAACTCGATAATTGATAATACAATAGAGTGCAAGTGTAATCAAGAATAGCCTAGACCTCAAGAATGTGAAAGTGAATAGCTAGGCAAATTACAACAAGAAATATGACAATGTAAGCACAAGTGTATTCTTGAGTGTATCTTGTTGTGTTGTAGTTTTCTCTCATGTAGTTGTGCTTCAAATCTTCCTCTATTTATAGGAGATGATTGATACTTGATAGGCTCCTCTTGGAATCGATATCTACAAAAATTGCAATTAAAATCAAGATTATAGCTGTTAGAAATCAATCCCACAATTTAGGGAAAAGTTGTCTGCTTTGCAACGGTTAGAATTTTGTCAAACATTAGGGCGGCCGTCGCACGTAAATAGACTTTGAAAAAATGTATCAACATTTACAGGCGACCGGTCGACGTCTACCGACCGGTCGACCTATGCCTCAACCGTCCCCTCATGGGTTTGGAAGAAAGAAAACGTTCGTTTCAATTTTTGCTCCCAGTGCACGGCCGCCTGCGGGGTCGACCAGGTCGATGACGACCCGATTTGCCCTATAGAAGGCGACGGTTGCCACTTGCCTGACCATTTTCTCTCGCAAACATGAAGTTTTCTTTTTCTCAACTTTCAGGTACGGGTTGCCCTATACGGGGACCGGTTGACCTCAAAACAAAAGTGTTATCCAATTTTATATCGAAAATAAACTTCAAGAAATACTCCAAAAAATAGTAAAAATATTTTAGACCGATCGGGAGTATTAGGACAATATTTTAGAACCATTGTTTTTGTGTAAAAACACATTAACACAAAATCATCAAAAGTGTTGTCCAATTTATATCGAAAATAAACTTGTAGAAATACTCCGGAAAATATTAAAACCATTTTAAATCATTTAGGAGTATTTGGACAACCTTTAAAAACATTGTTTTGGTATAAAAACAAAATCATCAAAATCATGATAAAATCATTTATCAAACAGTATTTTTAGTATAAGATTTATCAAACAAATATGATCCAATTTTTTTGGATAACATACAACTTGAATTGATGTTTAGAAATGCATAAAATACAATCCTTGAGCATTTTAACTCCATTTGCATCTTAAAAATTTATACAACTAATAAAATTTGTATTAGCCCGTCTGTACAAAATCCAATGTCGTTCAAGTTGCTTGTTGTACAATTGCTCTATCATATTTGTGGTCTATTTTAGTTGCAATCCACAACTAGTAATCACAATAGTATGAAAATAATCGTTAATAAAAATTACTAGTTCTATTGTAACATGTTTTGGAGGATCTTATTAATTATTTTGGGCTTCATTTGAGTTTTTTGATATATATACTTTGTTAACAGAGAGCTGCAGCCGCAAACCACTCTTGCACTCAAACTTTGATATAAAATAGATGGAAAATCTCTTACTTTGTAACCAATGGTTATGGACCTGAATCTGTTAGTATGAATATTTGACAATACATTCCATACTATTTTAAAAATCCGATCCTTGTTTACCAACTACACATTGTCTAACCTATCTCTCTGAAAGTCAATTTGGTTTTGTTCCTCCGAATAGAACATGGCCATAGGGGGTAGATACCACTACTATCTGTAGATTGTACAAAGATATCAGGTGTGAATATATATGAGCAAGTCTGAAAGATTGAGAAATAGAACCATCTGATTTAATTGGTTCTCAACGAGTTGAAAGAGTAGGCATTACTGGCGCATAAGAATCACTAAGTTGGGCTTTATCAGGGCCAATGTTCCGAGCTTCAGGAATACAATGAGACTTTCATAAAGTTGGTCGTTATGAGTGTTATGATGAGTTTGATTGGAAAGTATTTTATGAGGTGTTGCAACAATCAAGGGGTAGTTCATACGTATAAGTATAACTCAAATATTTTGACTTAATTTAGGAGGATCCGAACAAAATCGATGAAACAAAAGAAATCCAAGTGAATGGAAAGGAAAACGAATGCCATTAGGTTGATCTCTTTGGGATGATAAATGACCTACTTAACTCCATATTAGAGTATTAGTTTCATACGGCGGGAGTCATTGGTTCAGATCCAATAGTAGGTATAACTTATTAGGTACCGAAGTCAATATTATCTAATAAGTTTTTTGTCCCACCCTCTTTTATTAAGGCCATAGAATTTGATCTATTATATGTTTAGAGAAACAAAAAATAAAAAAAGTTATAAGAACCCTTATTATGTGGGGGAAAAATCATTACATTGTTCTTGCAATGTTATTCTTTTTATGTACAGTTTCTAATACTTTCTTTGAAAATCATATGATTAGAGTTGTCCAATGAGCCAACCTAGCCTGATGAAAAGTCCTGGTCAGTTTACATTTGTTTTAGGGAAATATGAACCGAACCTTTTCGAACGTGGCCTATTCGACCCGAAACACCAAGCCGGTCCAGTCCGATTGGCGGCATATTTTTAGTGTATTTTCATGAGTTGGGTTGGGCTGGCCTCCAAAAATAATGGCCTAATCACTAATTGGTCCGATGCATTTGAAAGCTCTAGATATGATAAATTCAACGTCTAAACTAGTCTAAGTGAATACCCAGTCCATGTATCAAGACCAAAAGAAATACTTAATTATTTTACCAAAAATGATATTAAAACCTTCTTCATTAAATATCCATAACAATTAAATTATTACTGAAATTATGTATTTGTAATAAAAGATATGTAAATTAGTTTAGGATAATTTAATTATACCACAATAAAATTAGTGGATAAACCACTTTATTTATAAAAAGTTCTTGAAAGTGTTTTAGAGTATTTTTCATGAATGATACACACGATACTTCATCATTGCACGAGAGTATTGTATTTTGTTTGAATTAATTTATAAAATTCGAAGATTTTTGTTATTACATATATTTTAAGTATAAAATTAATTTATCAAACAAATACGATCCCAATTTTTGAATAACATAAAACTTGAAATTATGTATAGAAATGAATGGAACAATACAACCCTTGAGCATTTTGACTATGTTTCGCTCCTAAATTTGCAACTAATAAAATTTGTATTAGCTCATTGTACCAAATCCAAAGTTGTTAAATTAAAGTTGCTTGTTGCACAACAACTCTATCATCTTTCTAGTCTTATTTTGTTACAAGCCACAAATGATAATCGCAATGGTATGAAAATAATTGTCAAAGAAAATTAATAATTTCATTGTAACATGTTTTGTAGGATATTATTGCGTTTAGCTTCAATTGGCCTTTTGGATATATACTTTGGTACGTAACAGAGAGCATCAACCATTCTTGCACTCCAACGTTTTGTGCTCAATTTTATATGTTTATGCCCTACACTAAAAGCTTATATCACTATGTCCATGGTGCGTACACTAACATTCACCCTTATATATTAAATCTTCTGTGTTTGTGCATCGAAGCCCTCTTCGTTAAGGGTGATTTGTACGTAATGACACATATGATAATATTCTTATCTAAATTCTGAAAACTTGAAATTGAATCCATAATTTATAAGTTTTTTCTTTGTTTCTTTTATAGAAAAGTACAAAAACCCTATCAAAAACTTAAAATAATCTAGGGTAAATCTCACTTTACCCCTATACTTTCATTGAATATCACTTAACCCCTTGTACTTTCAATTGTATCTTTTTATCCTCTTGTACTACTAATAATTTGTATCACTTTATCACCTTATACAATTAAAATATTATTTAATCCTTCAATTTATTTATTAAATGATTTAATTATCCCTACTATTATTTTAATTTAACCATGGCATCAAATACATATATATATTTTTTGGAAAACATATTTGCTATTTATTAAAACTAATTTAGTTCCTATTAAATAACTATATTATTTGTTATTTTATGAAAACTAATGTATTCATATATTTTCTTAACAATAAATCAAATTTTTTTATGTATTATAGTAAAATAATATTTTGTATTCAAAAAATTAATGATTAAAATGATTATTTTTTTCTATTTAACATAGTTTTTATTTATGATTATTGAATCAATAATTTAAAAATTACTAATAATATTTCACACATTACATTTATATTATATATATTATATAATTTTAAGGTTATGGTGAATAATAAATTAAAGTATAATAGTATTAGCTAATAGAAATAGTCTATTATATGTTAATTTAATAGGGACTATACTAATGTTAAATAATTAGCAACTAAATGTAAAATATAATAGATTTAGTATTAAGCGCTAATTAATCAAGTTGTGAAAATTAATTTAGCAAATAAAGTATATTAGTATTAAATACTTTTAAAATAATTTTATTACTTTAATAAAACTAATACGTAAGGATAAAATGGACATTTTTTTGAGTATATGAGCATAAAATAATATCGTAAAAGCATAAGGGGTAAAGTGATACTAATTAATAGTAGAAGGGGGTAAAGTGATACAATTAAGAGTACAAGGGGGTAAAGTGGTCATCAAGTAGAGTATAAGGGGGCAAAGTGAGATTTACCCAATAATCTAATAGTAGGCCAAACCAGAGAAAACTATCGTAAAATCATCTTATTGTATACAAGAAAACATAGTCTTAAACTTTTATAAAAATAAACTATTTTGTTGGGTCAAATAACTAGGGATTGTGTGTCCCTCCGACGAGAAGGACCAACGTCTCTAGCTCCACCACGAATTGATGGCTCTCGGCTCCACCACAAGTGATGGATCTCGGCTCCACCCCAGGTATTAGTTGATGGATCTCCAATTTCAAAGTAGAGATTGATCTGAGCTGTGGAGGAAAATAGCTATATAGTGCGGGGAAATCGAAAAGCACTTCCACTAGTACTAGATGGATCCTGATGAGCTGTGGAGGAAAATGGGTAAATTGGCTAGTAAACTGATCAATACTTCCAGCAGACGGACGGATACGATCATGAGGAGGGGGAAATATTGACCAGAATTATGACCGATTCCAATTGAAAGATGAGTTTGTAGAGGACATCATCATAGTATTGGCCGGGGAAAAGGAGAAGGCCCAATCATCCCCATTCTTTGGTTCATATGATGGTCCAGAGAGAAATATCCTGAGAAAACATACTCGGACCAGGTGCACTAGAGAAATTCGGAGTATTCTATTGCTGAAATGGCACCGATGAGCTTGATGCTCCATTTTTCAACCCTGCAATGCGATTTTTAACTTTCGAACTGAAATCTTGAAAAAATATTATCCATTCCTTCACTTGTTCTTTGTTCAAGCTCTCGATAGGGGTTTGCTCCCACCACCCTTTTCCTCGAGTTTTATCAAACTCATCTAACTACCTCTCCTGTTCTTATAATTTTTCTTTCTCATCTAGCACCTCGGCCAACTGCCTGTTGAGGTGTTCAATTCTGGCTCGTCTGTTGGCCTCCACAAGTCTGTCTTGTTCATCAATTTGTGGCTAATTTGGGTTTCTGTATCTTTTGATTACAGATTCCATGGATGGGTGCCAAATGAGAATGGATTGTTAGTAGGAGAGAATATTATTATTCCTACGTCCGCACCACAAAGTGTGCTAAGTTCGCTTGCCTTTTCATATAGACCTTGGCGATGCTTTGAAAATGTCGAGTAAAGGTTATCCTGGCTTTCAATTCGTAGGATAGGGATTTTTTGACGACCCCTTGATTGTCTGCCAGCCATGATAAAAATTTGAATGAATAATCACTACTACAAAAATCCTGATAGACACCGGTTTTACCGGTGTCTATTAGTAAAACAACCGGTGTTAAAGCCACTGGTGTTAAAAGTCTGAACTTTTTGACACCGGTTTAAAACCGGTGTTGTTTCCTTGAAAGACACCGGTTTTAAACCGGTGTCTATTAGTAAAACAACCGGTGTTAAAGCCACTGGTGTTAAAAGTCTGAACTTTTTGACACCGGTTTAAAACCGGTGTTGTTTCCTTGAAAGACACCGGTTTTAAACCGGTGTCGTTTCCTTGAAAGACACCGGTTTTAAACCGGTGTCGTAGATATAAAATATCCGCTTTCAAAGGCCCTGAAGTTAAAAGTTTATGCATTTGACACCGGTTTGAAACTGGTGTCTTTTGATGAATAGACACCGTATCAAAATACCGGTTTAAAACCGGTGCCGTTTCATGAAAAAAAATCTACAAAAAAATCCATATAAATAAACAAAATTCATTATAAACTCCAATTCTGGCAACCATCATAAGTTCACTATCAATTAAACATGAAATCCATTAATACTAAAGTTACCAATAGCCAAAATCCAACAAAAAATACTAGTAGCGAAATTTCCTTTCGATAAAACAATTATAAATTCATAATCCAATTAATTCCATCAACCAACAAAAAGACTATATAATTCAACTAAAGGCAACAAAATCCATATGATCAACATAGCTCGTGTCATTCAAGGTTTCAAAAATGCTCAAGCTTCTCCTACTCAGTCTTTAACCTTTGTTTGTCGTCACGAAGCTCATTCTTCTCAGCCTACAAACATACAAACAGAGTTGAATGATTTAACCATCAGTTATTAACTTATTTGCATCATCCATCAGAAATGGTCACATAATAGTACACTAACAAGTCATGGAACATGACAGAAATAATAATGACTCAAAATCAAAAGTATGTCCGATTGTGAAGGCTTTTGTGCATGTAAGTTGTAAGGTCAAATAACAGGTGTCTCTATATTATGAATAAAAAGTGCAAGCACCTATACAAAACAAAAGTTGAACTCAGCACAGGAAAAAAATAATAATAATAAAGCACCACTATTCCTAAAAATTCTTTAAAAGTCCCCTTAATTTTTCCCAACTGAGTTGTCAAATTTCTGGGCCTACACATTCAAAGTCCCACAAATAGAACATATAAGCAATATCATTCAAGGGAACATGTAATGAGCCTACAGATTCAACATCCTGGCATCACTTTAATACTGATGAATCAAAGATCATAATGATCCAATGCATACTATTTACATATTTAATAATCATCCAACAATACCTACCTTGATCATCGCGTTCAAATCTCTGTGAGTGAGACTTTTGATAATAAGCACTTCATCATCTGCAACAAAATAACTATTAGAATAAGCGCATACAATTTCTTCATGAAGCTGATGGAACTGGAATAACCATGTTTAAAAACCATGTTTAAAAAATTCAGACTAAAGTATCTTAATAACCATGCAAGATAAAAAAAAAATCAAAAGAAAATCGATAACATGTTTCTAAGACAATGAAATCTCACATAGTTAGTATCAAGTAATTACTCCAAATCAGATATGTAAGCATGATGATATCATTTTGCTATAATCTACACATAAGAAAGTACAGTAGAGTAACATTCTCCATACTTTCCAACCAACACCAATGAGATCACTAAAGTCGACCAATTCAGGATAATTACAAAAGCCACCCCTGAAGTTTTGGTTAATTACAAAAAGAACCACAAGTTTGAGAAAACTACAAAAAATGCCGTGAGGCTTGGTTCTCAATATTATACTTTACCACCTTCATAAGTAAAAACATTTCAAACACCCCCTTAAATTTGTAAAAATAATACAATTAACCCCTAACTTTTAATACAAAATCAAACCTCAAAGGGTTCTTGTAATTTTCAAACATCTATGAGTTTTTTTGTAATTTTGAATAATCTGACAAGTTCTTATTTACACTACAAATAAATATCAGAAGTTACCAGCAAGAGAACTTCAGAGTTGTATAACTGGTGATGTAAAAAAAACGGCAGCTCAAATTCAGCGATCTTATTCAGACAAGAGAGAGTTCACCAATGGGAATAAAAAAAGAAGAATTTGTTGCAATCCTGTAATAGGTATCTAGACTAAGCATCTTAACATACACAGTAATAGCATAAAAATGCTGATGAAAGGCACCTGGCAACATAGAAGACTGCATTTTCAAGCATTAACAGCTTGTTAGCACAACCAATAGCCAGAGCTCCACCAGAGCCACCTTCGCCCATAACAATTGAAACAATTGGTACTTTCAGTTCTTGATCAGATGAAACAAGAGAACCACTACTCTTCAGGGCAGTTCTTATATTACAAAGGCAGCGTCAGTACTAAAGCCAGGTGAAAAACAAGAGAACCACTACTCTTTCTTCTCAAGGGGTTCTTCTGCAATATTAGAACTGGTGCACTTGAACTTGTTTTCCAGCTTATTTATCACTAATAAACAGTCCAAGGGTTTTCTAAATTAGATTGGCGCAAGGTGAAGGAAATTTCTCAAAGCAGCATGCAAAGCAGACACAATGTATTCACCAATATTATTTAACAATTTCAAACAAGAGTTCTTTTCAAGAAATATAGCAAAACCACATATTACTTGTTTGGTGGAAGTTTTGTTGGACAAGATATTCAGTAAGAATGCCTTCTACATTTTTATGAATACGAAAAATGAACATCAAACAATACGTTCATGATATACTGGCCCTATCCTTTTTTTCCCATTACTCAATCACATAATTGACATATCATAAGAGGCTTAGCTACGCACATAAGATTTCGCAACTCCATCTATACCCCACTTATTCTAAGTTTGAGAAAAAAATATTTGATTTCTGATTTATATCATTAAATCCAGATAAAACAGAAGTTCACATTCCTTTACGGGAGAATCTATTTTGAAGAGTTTTATTGACAACATTTTGTTTCCGAAATGATGAAAAATAAACCGAGATACGGAATCTATTTTCTTAATTAGTAACTTTTAAACTTTGAATGCAGTAAGATTGTTAAGAGTAAATACATCTTACCCATTCTTAAGCATCTTCTGGTGGCAGTCATCCAAGTATGTAATGGACAAAAATGGAAAGATAATAAATAGAGAGGTGCCAAAACCTCGTCATCATCCCCTGCTTCCCTATCTTTAAAAACTTATTTCACTAATGCCAATGAATCAATGAGCTTCAAGGCTCCCTATTTGATCAACAAAATAATTCAAAACAGTTGATAACTTTCTTGTACCACAGATCAGTTTAATGGATTCGATGATTCACACTTCAAATGCTAAGGACTCGTACACAAAATTGATGGCTTACCGACTCAATTGACATAAGAACATTAGGTGGTAATTAAAGTTCTTAGAAAAATCAACATTCAACAAATACACAGCCTAGCACAGGCCAGATCCCTTAAATTCATATCTAGTGTGACCCTAAATTCGAGAAAATTAAAAGAGAGAACATATTCCAAACTGTATTAACAGGACCACGAGTCAACTTGGCAATTGATCCCCTCATTATGTAATGTTTGTTTAGCATTAAATAAATGGAGTGAACTAACATACACTTCAAATAACTTCAATCTGTCAATGCAAACAAATAAATTATGGCAAAAAGAAATCTGTAGAAGAGAGGCATGGGATGATACTACCAGTATTACAACATAATGTCACTGTATTAATGTGATGTGCAACAATCATGTATCTCACTAGAATATTTATTCTTCTGGAACTGACTATTTCCTTAAACTAGCAGAAGTGGAAGAGTACTAGCGAAAATAAACGATACCTGGGATGAAGCCTCTGTAATTCTTCTGGACTACCATGAAATTTTGACATGACCAAGCGAACATAGCTGCAGGAGAACACAAAATTAGCATCAGCCACAGGAAAGTAAACATTGAATCAGTGACCCCGTTTTGTCCAGCTTATTGATATCACCAAGCATGCAGCCGGAAAATCACTCTAATTCAAGTTTGCATTCCATGACAATATATCATTTCACGGCCCATCAAAGTTCTCCAGCAAATAGAATGTTACTAAAAGGGGACTACATTCACAGTGTTCGAGCTTTTAATTTTCTTTCCTTCCTCAAAGAATCTTTTATGCACTAAAATATGAAGCTTTTTTCTTTTTCTTCTCTTTTTTTTTTTTGGGGTTGGGGGTGGAGAGAAGAACAACTTCAACTATCAGATTTCCGTAGGTATACTTCATACATACATATATATAAGTTTATATATTATGATCAACATTTTGAAGGAAAACAATACCGAATTTCGGAGTCCTTCCGTTCACGAGGATTCCAGTGATTCTCCAATCTTTCAAATACAGAAACAGAAAAGAGAAATGAAAAAAAAGAAAAAAAAAGGACAGAGAAAGAGAAGATGAAACGGCAGAATTACCCTTGTCAGTCCAGGTTTCCATGTCCACTGCTCGCACCACCGCCGCTGGCATAGGAACCATCCTCAGCGGTGGTCTGCCTGACGCCTGCATATAAACACCGGGATCCACCCCAGGCACGGCCGGTCTACCCATCATTGGCTTCAGGGGAGATTGTAGGACCACCTCCGGGTGCGGCTGGGGTGACGGGTGTGCCCTAAAAGAATAAAACTATGATAACCCCTGGAGAACCCCACCCAAAAGAATAAAAATAAACAAAAAAATAAAAAAAGAGGAAAAGAACTGAGTATCTTGAAACTACCTCGCATCCATTAAGTATTTTTATTTTTGCTAAACGAGCAATAAAGACAAATCTTGGGACACCGCCTTTCCCCAGATCTGCAACTGGAATCTCGGACAGCCTAATTTCCTACATATGAATAAACAGCAATTACGACATACGAACATTTTCCAACAAAAAAGGTCTAAAGATGATGGGCGACGGGCGGCGGGCGACGGTCAATGGGGAGAGGTGAGAGACGTGGCGCAGGGAAAATTGGTTTGAGTGCGGGAGAAAGGATGAACTAAATTAATTTCACTGTGACCTAATTAATTAGGGGCCTAATGACATCGGTTGTAGAACCGGTGTCTAAAGATCTGGTGTTAAAAAATAAAGACACCGGTTTTATAACCGGTTTCAAAAAATTTCGTGTCTAATCTAAAATAATTTATATAAATAGACACCGGTTTCGAAATCCGATGCCAAAATCGGTGTCTATTTGGGAAACTGTTTCACAATAGACACCGGTTCTAAGAAACCGCTGTTGTTTATCAAATGACAGCACTAATTAGACACCGGTTTCTTACAAAACCGGTGTTAAAGAGAAAAAGACACCAGTAAAGTTATAAAACCGGTGTCTTTTTGGTGGTGTCTATCAGCAGTTTTCTTGTAGTGAATATGAAGAGGAATTGGAAGAAATCGAAAGCAAGTTTGTATTTATTAGGGGAAAATATGATAGATGAGAGTGAGTTAAGTGTAAATGTCTTCTTTGCAATAGAATTTATAGTCGAGAGTAGTCCACTAAAGTCAAGTTTCTAGATTAATATGACTCATTCCTATTTTAGCTTTTTTGGAAATTTATGTTATGTAATAGGCATAAATGTTGAATATCGTTGCAATCTGAAAAATATCTTGTGGGGTTGACAAAACTTTAAAACTTCATTTGAGATCTTATTATATGAAACATTACAGGATATATTTGTTAAATATTTCTTAGGATTAACTTGATTGGATTATAAAAAAATTTATCGTTTTAACATTTATGTGAATTGGTCAAACATGTAATTTTCTTATACTGGAAAAAAAATAGTCAATATTTTACTACTCCTCAAATCTGATGTCGATTTTTCTAATTGTATGTTGTACAAAGTTACAGTCAACAACATAATTATAAAATCTGATTTTAGTTTTTTCAACAAAAATCTGATTTTAGTTATTTGAATCTATCTTAATTCTTAGAGCCAAAGTAATAGGTGCATAATAATGTAATAAAAATGAATAATTAAATGCAGACAATTCACAGTTCATAAAGTCTTCATGAATAGAGTTTTAATTTCTCAAGCTACCAAAGCAAATAAATTAGCGTGGTTGGCTTTATCACAACAATAAACAATGAAAATGTTAACATAATATTCCTATTAATATTAATGGAGAATAAAAATGACTTCTTTTACCAATGCAATTATTATTCAAGGCAGGAAATAATATTTTCTCAATTTCCATATTATAATAGAATTCTCACTGAATTTCCCTAAAATGAACAGAAAGTTATGGAAAATAAACTTTCAAAAAGAAATTAATTAACTACAATTTCGTTTTGCACGTGATTTATGAAATACTCTATATGATGGAAGGAAAAGCATATATATATATATATATCATTTTAGAACATCCCTTCAAATTATGTGTATTTGCTAGTATGAAATTTGACCTTTTTGTATATATTTCTTCACTTATTTTGCATTTTTCTTATATGAGCAGATTAATATTTCAAAGCTCCAAATCAATATTAAAACTAAAACTTTTAAATCTAGTCATGTAATCATGTTGCAATTTCTCCACCGTCTAGCAATTTACATCTACTAAGAAAAAAATATGAAACAAGATAGAAGATTAGTAAATAAAAATGACAAGATCATTATAATTAGGGAATTAAGAACAATTATCTCACTGGTGATTGAGCCATTGCAGTAAAAACGCGAATACGTAAAAGTATAAGCTACTCTGATTTTCCATTATTTGAAGCTATTGATCGATCACTTCAAAAAACAACTTTGAATATATGTTTAGCGATAACACTATACTATCTTGTATATTATATTGTTGGTGCACAAGATAAATGAATATTTATAGAGGTCATGCTTCATTTGTTTTGGACTTGATAATACGTTTTCATTTCATATATGGATGATGCAATGATTGTATTTGTTAAATGACAGAAATGTGTAATAAAATTTTATAAAAAACTATAGCGCGTTGACCATTATGTTTGGAAAGTAATACACGTTTTTTATTTATTCACGGAAAGTATTATTATTACAAAAAGATTATACTTTTATTATACAATTGTAACAATATGACATTTGTAATTATACTTTTATTATTAAAAAGTTATATTTTATGGAAGTCTAATTTTTTAAGTGTTGTAATATAATTCATACAACAAAGTTAATTTCTAGATTTTATGTATAAACTTTGTGGATTGGTTTTATTTGTACTTTTCCTTTTCAATTCCTCATACCTTATGTTCATGTTCGTTTTATAGTTGAATAAATTTTATTTTGGACTTAAATATTGTGGACAATGTAACAAATACAATTTTAAATTAGTAATATTTTCAGAGAGAAATATTCATCCTTTTTAATTATGTTGAGTAAATTATATAAATTTGAAGTTGCATATGCTAGAATCACACGAACCCATCGCACATCGTAGAATCAAGTAAAGATTTCAAGGTAAACAAAAGGGATAATTTCACCTTTGGTACCTAAAGTTTACCAACTTTTCGCTTTTGGTACCCAATGTTCCCACTTAATCAGTTTTGGTACATAACGTTTTCCCGTTTGATCACTTTAACTATAATCTGTTAATTTTCCGTCCAAAACAAGCGGTTCACTTGTTGTAGCAGGTGGAAACCGGTTAAAATTAGTGAAAAGGCCTATTTGTTCTTCATGTATGCTTGTTGGTCTTCATTAGAAACCTCAAAACCAATATAACTCGATTAAAACTAACAAAATCTTCAATCCATTTGCTCCCAAATGACTTTAAGTTAGGATTACAACTGTAGAATACAAAAAGAATACACAGAAAAATATTTTCATGTCAAATTAACTTATTCTCATGCTCTTTTTTTTTGGAGAGCACCCCAGTAAACTCGTCAATCATTTGGTTAGAAACTGATCTCCATGATTCTTCTTTTCGTATGCTTTCTTCACATTTGCTAAAGCCCAACGAAGAAATCCAATCACCATGATGATTTTACCATTATATTTTAGTCCTTCCACAAGGTATTTGTAACTAATAAACTCATGCAGTTTTTGTAACTTAACATAAAATCTTGAATAGACCATGAGGAGCGCCCAAATTACACATCGATTTTCGTAGTATACCACTTCTCAAATAATATAACATACATGGGTTGCATCATTCCTAGCTTTTTCTCACCATGGAAGCTCAACCTCCAAACTCAAAAGCTCTTAATACCCAATTAAGGTTGTGAATCAATGATTAATTCAAGATAGGCATACCTATTGAAATAATAATTTAGTGGAAATTTGATGAATTAGGGCTAAAATAAACTTTGAAAAACTTAAGAATTTGGGGGAAATCAGCTGAAAGGTAAGGGCTTATGTTGTTGGTCGGATAATGAGGGCTTATTCTAGTTGTCACCTCCTATAATAGGTGAAACATTTGTTTTGTACAAAAAATTAACGAATTGTAGTTAAAGTGATCAAATGGGAAAATATTGGGTACCAAAACTGATTAAGTGGGAACATTGGGTATCAAAAGCAAAAAGGTGATAAACTTTGAGTACCAAACGTAAAATTATCCCTAAACAAATCAGCAATATGAGAATATTAAGCCGTATGAGGAAAATAGAAACTAAAAAGTTCAACAAGTAAAATCTACAGGTTCATGTTTATACTTGAAAAACCACATTTGATAATTGTTTGTCATTTGAGCCTCAAATTGTAGGTAAATGGACCAATCCACTGACATAAATGAAACATACTTTCCACCCTATCCCCACACTAATCCACATACAGTACTTGAATTTCGGAATATTACTTCGATTTCAACTGCACCGTTCAAAAATCGAAACATAACTTCAATTTCAACTACATCGTTCAAGCCCCAGCTTCATTCGCAAGGGTTTCATTTTCACAATTGCCATCAAAACAAGCAACAAACTAGCATCAACAAAATTAAAAATCACAATTAATTACCTCTTTTTTGGTAGCTAGGGATAAAAATTTTAGTTTGGGACTTTTTTCTCACAAGCTTCTACTGAGGCCTTATGAATGGCATGCGCTGGTCACTAGCGGCGGCAACGACAGGTGGGCCGACGCGCGGGATTGAGGTAACGACAATAAGAGCATGAAATGCGATTTAAGAGAGAGAGAAGAGAAATTATAGTAATAGGATAGAGTCAAGACATGAGAGAGAACTGAGAAGAGACTCTGTTGTCCTCTGCTGATAAATACTTTTTTATGTTTATTCGAAAAAATTAAAAAAAAAATTATTTGGATTTTTCTAATAATGGAAATTGTCAAAGTTTATATATAATAAAGTGGATTTATTCACTTTTTTAATAGTAAAAATTATCTTTGTATAATGGCCGAGAAATAAACAGCACCTAAAATTTTGTAACCAATAATTATGAGAGATTTTTTTTCTATGAGTCGAGATGCTTTTAAATATCAAGAACTAGGAAACTAAGATTTTCTAATAAAAATATTAATTCTTGCACAACCAATTTCTTTACACTCATAAAAACTTCATAAATCGTGTTTTTAGTAACGACTTTTTCATATTCTTATTAAATTTTCGTTATTACAAGTCAATTTTCTTGCTAGTTATATTCAATTTTTTTAAGTGAAATAAAATAAATATTTGATAAAAAAACAAAATTACAACTCTCGGAACTTTTAGAATTATGCTAAAGTCGCTAAAATAAAATTGATAAGTTCACTAAAGGTGCTAGTTATACCATGAAATAAAAAATTGATAAAAAATGCCTATATACTTTGGTTTTATAATTGTTGTTAAAATTGTTGTCTTTAACAAAAATATGACGCTAATTACAATGGTGTTACCAACCATAGACGTAAGGATGAATAAATATTGTCTTTTTAAAAAATAAAGCGCTAATCGACAACAGATTACAAAAATAAGTGTAGGTCCCTTAACTTTTGAAAATCTCATTTTCGTCCCATTTTAAAATAATTGCCTTTAAGGCTTTTAGGGGTCCAATGGTTATGAATTTGAACCTTGGGTCCAAAATATCATTATGTTATAGTTAAATTTGTATTTCCAGGTGCATGGACTGCATATATCCTGGAAATTTCATTTGGGTTCTCAAGTTTAATCTTTTACAATTTGGTCCCTCAATTTTTATAAAATTACTTTCCAAGCTCCAAACACTTGGATTTTTGGAATACACTTGAAATATGTTATTTTCAGTCCCTCAAGAGTTAAAATTTCAAATTTTAAAACTAGGGTCTGGTACAGTTTCGAAAATTGCAATATAGCCCTTAAACTTCTAAAATTTTACAATCTAGTCCTTGAGCTTTTAAGGGTTTACTTTATCTATCTAAAAACTCTTAAACTTTATTAAAATGTCCAAAAATCCTTTTTGAACCTGAGTACAGTCCCAAATTTCGAAAATTATAGAGGGGTCCCTTAAGTTTTATTTTCTTGCAATTAAGTCCACCAACTTTCCATTTTTGCATTTTAAGTCCAAAAATTGAAATTAAATCTATTATGCTTGACTTGTCTAGGTTATAAGTCATACAAAACATGGATTTCAAGATCATAAACATGCACATCCAATTTCAATATAAGAATTTATCAAATAACACAATAAAGTGTACATGTATTCACAACTTGATACAAGAAATTAATATGCAATACATAACATATATATCTCAAGTGCTCAATATTAAAATACTACATGCATTTTAAGTAAAAACACCTAGAAGTTGGAAAGATTTTCCATCCACCTTAAAAATGAACTTGTTGGTGAAAGATGAAATAAATCACTCTTGAAGGAGAAGTGACTTAGGTCAGCCCCCTAGGTCAAGGAATACCAAAAAAAATATAGGAGTAAGGAAATGAGGTTAAAATTTTAAGGAAAGAAGGAGGAGGTGAAGAATATTGGTAAAACTACACTCACCTTGTCTAGTAGATGAAATAAGACTAGTAGAGGTCTCAAAATGGGTCTCTTTGCTCACTCTTAAAACAACTCTTAATGTCATCCCCTAAAAGTCCAAAAATAAAAATGGAGTATCAAAATTTTGGAAAATATAAGAGAAGTAGAAAATGTACTAAAAATCCTATTTCTTACCTTATAGTCCAATTTCTCTTCAAAATCTTCAAAGTCTTGAAGTCCTTTTCAAGATGATGGTAAGGCTCTTAGTGTCTCCCAAGTCTTCTAATTATACCTCAATCCAAAAATCAAACTTAGGTTAAGAAGTGAAGATGATGAGCTAGAGGATAACAAGATGATTTTTTGAACACAATTTCTTACCTTGTTGTAGGGGGTTCGAATTTTTTTTTGTGTAAGTAGAAGAGGGAGTTCTTGAAATTTTTAGTTAAGTGTTTGAAGGTTTGAAGAAGAAGATGAACATATGCTTAGAGAAAATGTGGGAGGATTTTTGAGTTTTGATGTTAAAAGATGGGTTAGTGGGGAATAATTAGGGAATTAAGAAAATAAGTAGCTTCCTTTACTAGGGACATGAAGCCAAAAGCTAGTTTTTAGGGGGAAATTTAAAATTTGTTGAGTTGACTAATGGGGTAGTGGGATTTGTAGAGAAAAATTTTAATTGTAGGCTTGCAAGACATTAAATAAAATAGAAATGAAATTATCAAAATTTTATTTATTATTTTTTTGTCCCATAATAATCTAGTTGGGAGATACAAAAAAATAAAATAGTAATGCAAAGAAGAATGAGTTATTTCCTCATTTTATGTGATAAATTCGAAAATTAGGGAAAAAGAAAAAAATATTTGGTTTCTTTTCTTTAAAAAATTGAGGAAAATAAAATGTATAAATATCCATAATTAAATATTTAGAAACTTAAAATAAAAATGTGAAATAAGAAATATGTACTCCAAAAATAAATTGGAAGTTGGTTGGGATGAATTATAGAATAAGATGAAATATTCGGATAAGGGTCGGAATATACTCCTAGATTATTGAGGGTCCAAAAAATTCTAAAGTTGTAGTCAATAGATCAAGTATTAATACTAGAGGAGAATACAAAATGTTAAACTCGAAAATGAGAAAGACATAATTGACGTTGGAAGAATAAATAAAAGTCGGGTCGCGTTTCATTAATAATGGGTTTGTGTTACTAAACCAAATAAATAAATCACTACACAACATCGTATCTCACGTCGCTAAAATTTGGGGCGTCACATTTACCCTCCTTAAAATAATTTGGGCCCCAAATTTGGGGCGTCACATTTTACACGTGGCGTCTTTATCTCGATCATGCGCATGTCATACTACCTTGACCATTGGGATCTCTCTTCTTCTCAATTGGTGTACTTGTCTATCGATGATTCATATCAATTTCTCAGTATATGACAAATTCTCTATTATAGGCGGGATTTCCTCTATGATAATGTTTTCCGAGTCGAGCTGGTATTTCCTTAATCTGGAGACATGAAACACGTCATGCATACCAGCTATATGAGGCGGATGTTTAATCTGATAAGCCAGTTTCCCGACTCTCTTAAGTATCTTATACAACCCAATGTATCTCGAGCTCGGCTTTCTTCCCTCATGTGATGCTTTAATCTCCCACAAAGAACTCGGTCTCATTTGAGATATTAACCCAAAATATTTGAGTGTTCGCTATCATCGAATCCCATACACTCAACTCTTCTAGGGATTTTCATTCCCTAATCATTAGTCTGGCAATGCTGGTCTTTCTACTTAAGGCGTCTGGCACTACATTTGGCCTCCCAGGGTGGTACTGGATATCAAAATGATAGTCTTTGATTAGCTCCATCCACCTTCTCTGTCTCAAATTGAGATCCTTCTGGGAGAACTTATATCAACTCTTATGATTTGTAAAAATAGTGAACATTGCTTGTATAAGTAGTGTCGCCACTCGTCAATGTGAACACTATTGCTGCCAATCCCAGATTGTGTGCCGAGTAGTGGCCTCGTACGGTTTGAGCTTTTGTGAGGCATAAACAATTTCTTTCCCTTTTGCATAAGTACTGCACCCAATCCTTCTCTTCACACATCACTATAAACGACAAACCCCTTTTTGTTCCGCTCGTGAGGGCCAAGGCAGAAGCAATCCTGAGTTATTTTATTGGTTCTTGAAAACTAGTCTTATACTTGTCATTCCATTCGAACTTGACTTATTTTTGAGTCAATCGTTTAAGAGTGGTTCATCAATTTTGGAGAAATCTTTGATAAATATTCGGTGATATCCTGGCAATCACAAAACTTCTGCTATTGGTCACTATTTCTGATCTTTTCCACTCCACAACAATTTGCACCTTTGATGGATCTACTGCGATCCCATCACCAGGCACTATATGTCTGAGAAATGTGATTTCCTTAAGCTATAATTTGCACTTGCTAAGCTTGGCATATAACTTGTGTTCTCGTAGTGCTTCCAATCACGATTCTCAAATGATGTTCGTGATCCTCCCTTGACTTGGAGTACACAAGTATGTCATTTGTTGAAAATCACTACGAATTAATCTCAGTAAGGTCGGGAGACTCGGTGCATCAGGTCCATGAATGTTGTGGGGCGTTCATCAATCCTGGAATCACTACAATCTCGTAGTGACCATACCTAGTTTGGAAGGTTGTTTTATGTATGTGTCCACCCTTAATATTCTATTGATAGTATCCTTGTTGTAGATTGAATTTTGAGTACACTATGACTCCCTAGAGTTGGTCAAATAGTTCATCGATCATCGGAAGGGGATGCTTACTGGTAACATCTAGTCGAGATCGTATATTAGTCACATCCTTAATGTATCTTATCCGTGATACCTAAACCACAAGTCAAATTCCCTTACTTAAGCTTGTACAAGTATTTGAGAATGAATAACACAAGGGTACTATGATCGATCATTATACTTAGTGAGTCCCCTACTATCATTTTCCCAAAGTAATATGATTAGGTGTCTAGATCCCATAATATATCACATCCAAATAATATACTTATCAAGAGATAACCTCATATTCTTCAAGTCTCACCATACCAGGCATTATAATCTCCAAATCACGGATTTTCTAAATCACCTAACGTCCAAATAGAGGAATATTCGGATATCTTAACACTATAACAACCTAAAAGTTTTCAAATATTCATCAAAGATTCAACTTAGGTCATCTAGTAGCGGTACCCAATCCAAGGTCAGAGGAACCTATCCTGGGTCAGCTAGGTGTAAGTTTTCTCCTTACGAACCGAGCTCTGGTACCATCTTTGTCACGTCCCAAACGCGACGCGACGATGATCAAACACTTAAACAGAAATAAACCCAACAGTCTAGAAAAATGATACAACAATCCCAAGTGAAACAGAGTCTAAAGGTTAGAAAACAGGAGGGGATGAGACAGAAATCTCAGTGAATGGGGTGATCGTGTGCAAGTGTGGCGATATATATAGTTAATGCTAGAAAAACAATTGTATGAAAAATGCGTGATATATGATGCATGATTTCACACACAGTCTACAAGCGTCGTGATAAATATATTTAAGTATTATACTTATACGATTTAAGCAATTCGTGGTCACACGAGCACTATGTGATTCGAAAAGACGGTAGGATTGCGTACGGATTTGTAGCGCCAATTCTATGCAAGACAAATAATTGTTGCGTACGGATTTGTAGCGCCAACCAAACGGGCCCGATTAACTCCAAAATCGTGTGGATCAGACAACAATTCTTTTGTTATTCCTTGTAACTCCCCGAGCAAGATGGTCCAAGACCTGTCACCTTATCGCTCCATAGGCAAAGACAAAATCCACAGTGGAGCTAGCTAGGCTCGGATTTGTCATAATCATGATTATACCTCAAGTACTACGACCCGCTTCCCTTGGACAAACTCCGTCCCTCAGTTGCAGGATTAGGATGATGGGGCCAAAAGAGTGGAATAGCAGCCGAGCTGACCGGTTCCGTTCCCGACGTATCTATTCCGACTGTGAGCTCGACACACCAAGTTGACTCAGACAGAAAAGTAAATACAAGTTCAGGAAGTCAACCAGGCAGTCGAGTATTATTGATTTAGGGAAGCAGTTCAGGAAAAGTTTTGAAAATTTCGAGTGGCAATTATGGCGTTGGTGGAGTTATTTGGATGAAGATAATTATCGAGAGGACAAGCAATCTTCGATATCTTGAAAGATTAGGTGTAACATATGTCCCGTTATAGATTCGAAATCACAAGACGAGGAAGTCACCCCGCGATCGCGTATTAATCGGTCAAGACGATCCGATAAGTCAAGGGGTTTTAAGAAAATAAAATATTTCATATCATTATTAAAAGTCAGAGGGTCCAGGGCTGTTTCTTTAAAAGAGAAATAATTAGAGTTAGGTCCTTGAAAAAGAAAATTTACAATTAGCCCCGTTTTGTAAAAACCAATACTTCTGGGGTTAAAAATTGAATAAGTAAATGTCCCGACCTTGAAAAATTATGAGGTCAGTTCCTAAATTCTCCAAATTGTTCAGAGATTTAGGTTTTTAAAGTTTTGAGGTCGAGTATTGTTTATAAAATTCTCACATTGGCCACAAATTTGTTAAAGTTGTCATTTCGGGTCCTAAGTTTAAAATAATTGGAACTCACAAACCGGAAGGGCTTTTAATGTGAGTAGAAGAGGGAGTTCTTGAAATTTTTAGTTAAATGTTTGAAGGTTTGAAGAAAAAGATGAACATATGCTTAGAGAAAATGTGGGAGGATTTTTGAGTTTTGATGTTAAAAGATAGGTTAGTGGGGAATAATTAGGGGATTAAGAAAATAACTAGCTTCCTTTACTAGGGACATGAAGCCAAAATCTAGTTTTTCAGGGGGAAATTTAAAATTTGTTGAGTTGACTAATGGGGTAGTGGGATTTGTAGAGAAAAGTTTTAATTGTAGGCTTGCAAGACATAAAATAAAATAGAAATAAAATTATCAAGATTTTATTTATTATTTTTTTGTCCCGTAATAATCTAGTTGGGAGATACAAAAAAATAAAATAGTAATGCAAAGAAGAATCAGTTATTTCCTCATTTTATGTGAAAATTCAAAAATTAGGGAAAAAGAAAAAAATATTTGGTTTCTTTTCTTTATAAAATTGAGGGAAATAAAATGTATAAATATCCATACTTAAATATTTAGAAACTTAAAATAAAAATGTGAAATAAGAAATATGTACTCCAAAAATAAATTGGAAGTTGGTTGGGATGAATTATAAAATAAGATCAAATATTCGGATAAGGGTCGGAATATACTCCTAGATTATTGAGGGTCCAAAAATTCTAAAGTTGTAGTCAATAGATCAAGTATTAATACTAGAAGAGAATACAAAATCATTAAACTCGAAAATGTGAAAGACATAATTGACGTTGGAAGAATAAGTAAAAGTCGGGTCGCGTTTCATTAATAATGGGTTTGTGTTACTTAACCAAATAAATAAATCACTACACAACGTCGTATCTCACGTCGCTAAAATTTGGGGCGTCACATATCGAATGTGGTTATTCAAGTATAAACATGAACCTGTATATTTTACTTGTTGAACTTTTTAGTTTCTATTTTCCTCATACGGCTTAATATTCTCATATTGTTGTTTTGTTTAGGGATAATTTCACTTTTGGTACCCAAAGTTTACCACCTTTTTTCTTTTGATACCCAATGTTCCCACTTAATCAGTTTTGGTACTCAATGTTTTCCCATTTGATCACTTTAACTACAATTCATTAATGTTTTGTAAAAAACAAATGTTTCACCTATTATAGAAGGTGACAACTAGAATGAGCCCTAATTATCCGATCAACAGCATAATCCCTTACCTTTCAACTGATTTCCCCCAAATTTTCAAGTTTTTCAAAGTTTATTTTAGCCCTAATTCATCAAATTTCCACTAAATTATTATTTCAATAGGTATGCCTATCTTGAATTAATCCTTGATTCCCAATGCTTGTTTAAAAGTAATCCATGATTCACAACTTTAATTGGGCATTAAGAGCTTTTGAGTTTGGAGGTCGAGCTTCCATGGTGAGAAAAAGCTAGGAATGATGCAACCCATGTATGCTATATTATTTGAGAAGTGGTATACTACGAAAACCGATGTGTGATTTGGGTGCTCCTCATGGTCTATTCAAGATTTTATGTTAAGTTACAAAAACTGCATGAGTTTATTAGTTACAAATACCTTGTGGATGGCTTAAAAGATAATGGTAAAATCATCATGGTGATTGGATTTCTTCGTTGGGCTTTAGCAAATGTAAAGAAAGCATATGAAAAGAAGAATCATGGAGATTAGTTTCTAACCAAATGATTGACGAGTTTACTGGGGTGCTCTCTAAAAAAAAAGAGCATGAGAATAAGTTAATTTGACACGAAAATGTTCTCTTATATTACAAGCTGGTTTGAAGTAAATTTTTTTCTGTGTATTCTTTTTGCATTCTATAGTTGTCATCCTAACTGAAAGTCATTTGGGAGCAAATGGAATGAAGATTTTGTTAGTTTTAATCGAGTTATATTGGTTTTGAGGTTTCTAATGAAGACCAACAAGCATAAATGAAGAACAAATAGGCCTTTTCACTCATTTTAACCGGTTTCCACCTACTACAGCATGTGAACCTTTTGTTTTGAACAAAACATTAACGGATTATAGTTAAAGTGATCAAACGGGAAAACATTATGTACCGAAACTGATTGTCACGCCCCAAACGGGACGCGACGAACGATCCACAACTTAAATACAAATGAACCAACATCCGAGACAAATATCAATGAGAACCCATAAGACAGAGTCTAAATAGCGGAATAAAATAACAAGTGCGAATAAATCTTACGATCTACAATCCATCATCCAAGTTACAACCCGAAAATCAACAAAATACAAAGATCTTAAAGTCAAAGGTCATATGCCCCTCAATTACAAACCCGAATGGAATGAAAAACAAAAGTCCGACAACAATATAAGAAAAGAGTCCAATCAACGGCAAGAAGCGTAAATCCAACCAAAGATAGTACAATGTCTCAATCCAGAGCGGTTCGGATCTCCAACGAAATCCTCATCTAAGGTTAGAAAACAAAGGTGGGGATGAGACAAAAATCTCGATGGATGGGGTGATCGGTAATGCGAGTGTGGCGCAATATAGTTAATGTGAGAAAACAATTATATGAAAACGCGTGAGTATGATGCATGATTTCACACGCATTCACAAGCGTCATGATAAAATAATACAATAGTATATTTATACGATTCAAGAAAAAGCGATTCATGGTCACACAGCACTATGTGAATCGATCCAAGACAGTAGGATTGCGTGCGGAAGTGTAACACCAATCCTATGCAAGGCAAATAATGGTTGCGTATGGATTTGTAGCGCCAACCAATGCAAAATAGGTAGCGGTTGCGTACGGAAATATAACGCCAACCAAAACGGGGCGATAACTCCGAATCGTGTGGATCGACAATGATTCCTTCGTTCTTCCTTGTAACTCCCGATCGATGCGGTCCAAGACCGGCACCTTATCGCTCCGTAGGCAAAGACAAAATCCAAATGGAGTTGGCGAGGCTCGGATCTGTCATAATCATGATTATACCTCGATTACGACCCGCTTCCCTTGGACAAACTCCGTCCCTCAGTTGTGGGATTAGGACGATGGGGCCGGAAGAGTGGAATAGCAGCCGAGCTGCCCGATTCCATCCCCGACGTATCCATTCCGACTGTGAGCTCGACACACCAAGTTGACACAGGCAGGAAAGTAATTACAATTATAGGCAATCAACCAGGCAGTCGAGTATTATTGATTCAAGGAAGCAGTTTAGGAAAATTTCTGAAAAGCGCGAGTGGCAATTATGGCGTTGGTGGAGTTTTTGGATGAAGATGATTATCGGAAGGATAAGCAACCTTCGATATCTTGAAAGATTAGGTGGGAATAAATCCCGTTATAGATTCAATTAGCAAGGCGAGGAAGTCGCTCCGCGATCGGGTATTAATCGGTCGAATTGATCCGATAAGTCAGGGGTTTTTGGGAAAGTAAAATATTTAAATTAAATCCCCAAGTCAGAGAGTCCAGGGCTATTTTAGTAAAAGAGAAAATAATTTGAGTTAGGTCCTTTATAAAAGAAAAATTGTAATTTAGCCCCGTTTTGTAAAAACTAACACTTTTGGGGTTAAAAATTGAATAATTAAATATCCCGACCTTGAAAAATTATGAGGTCAGTTCCCAAATTCTCCAAATTGTCCAGAGATTCAGGTTTTTAAAGTTTTATGGTCGAGTTTTTATAAAAATCTCACATTGGCCCCAAATTTGTAAAAATTTTCAATTCGGACCTTAAGTTTTAAAAATTCGGAACTCACAAACCGGAAGGGCTTTTAATGTGATTCCAGTTGGAAAATGTCACTAAGGTTGGTAGGATATTGGGACAAAAGCAGTTTTTAAAAGCAATAAGTGTAGGTCCTTCAACTTTTGAAAATATCATTTTTGTCCCATTTTAAAATAATTGCCTTTAAGGCTTTTAGGTCCAATTGTTATGTAATTTGAACCTTGGGTCCAAAATATAATTAAGTTATAGTTAAGTTAGTATTTCCAGGTTCATGGGCTGCATAAGTCCTGGAAATTTCATTTGGTTCCTCAAGTTTAATATTTTACTTATTAGTCCCTCAAGTTTAGTAAAATTGCTTTCCAAGCCCTAACCACTTGGATTTTTGGAATTACTTTTAAAATGTGTCATTCCCAGTAACTTAAGAGTAAAAATTTCAATTTTTAAAGTTTAGGTCTGGTACAGTTTTAAAAATTGCAAAGTAGCCCTTAAACTTTCAAAATTTTACAATCTAGTCCTTGGGCTTTTAAAGGTTGATTTTATTTATCTTAAAACTCTTAAAACTTTATTAAAATATCCAAAAGTCATTTTTGAACCTGAGTACAGTCCCAAATTTCGAAATTTGCATAGGGGTCCTTTAACTTTTATTTTCTTGCAATTTAGTCCACCAACTTTCCATTTTTGCATTTTTAAGTCCAAAATTGAAATTTATTCAATTATGCTCGAATTTTTCAGGTTATAAGTCATCCAAAATATATATTTTAAAGATCATACACATGCATGCCCAATACATACAAGAATTCATCAATTAAAACATTAAAGTGTACATGCATGCACCTAAAATTCAATAAATAATATTTTTTAGCGACTCTTGAGAATTCTCATGATTTGATATATAAAATTGACATGCAATACATAATTATATATATCTCAAGGCTCATGATTAAAGTTTCTACATGCATTTAATCAAAACACCTAAAAGTTGGAAAAATAATTTTCCACCCACCTTAAATTTGGAAATTGTGAAATAAAAGGATAATTTCACAATTTTTGGATGAGGCTTCTTAGGTCAGCCCCTAATTCAAGAAAATATCAAAATTTGGAGTTAGAAAAATGAGAGAAAAATTAAGGAGAAAAAGAAGGAAATAAGGAAATGAAAAGGACTACACTTTACCTTGTGTAGTAGATGTTTGGAGACTAGTTGAAGCTCAAAAATTGGAAATTTTGGCTCAACTCCAATATCTCCTAAGGTCAGCCCCTATTTCTCAAAAATGAAAAAGGGGTGTTAAAATTTGAAAAAAATAGGAAGAGTAGGGAAGAAGGGGTCTAGTACACAATTCTTACCTTGTAGTCTAGTTTTCTCTACTATTTTCTTCTTCAAGCTTGAGGTCTTTCTTCAAATGTTGTCAAGTTCAAAACTTCAAGTTCTTCTAAATGTACCTCCAAAACCAAATTCAAACTTAAGTTAAGAAGGTGGAAGAGATGAACAATGTGATATCAAAAAAATGGATTGAAGCTAAATTTTCTTACCTTGTATGATGATGGTTCGATTTTTGTGTGAAGAATAGGGAGAAAAATGTTGAAAATTTTTCTAAGTATAGAAGAAGAAGGTGAAAGGAAGAATAGAGAGAAGTTGGGAGTTTAGAGAGAAGGAGGAGGATTTTTGTTAGAGGATAGACGTGTTAGATGAAATGAGATGAATTTTTTGACAAAATTTGGCCATATGGCCGTCCACTTCATGGAGAGAGGGGGAGAGGATTTTGATCAAATTGTGTCTTGTAATTTGTCTCTTGCATGGAGACAAAAATGCAAGTCAAAGTGTGGGTCAATTGGAATTTGAGAGGAATAAGAAGAATGTTGGGAAGAATGGAATAAGTTGGGAAAAATAATAATAAATAATTGGTGTATAAGATAATGTGTATAATGTTTGAATTAATGACATAATTATACACAAGATGACTAATATATGGTGTAGGTGTACAAGAGTTGGATGATATTTTTATCCCAAAAATACCACCATGGTCGTCCACTTTGAGGGCAAATTGGTAATTCCATATTTTTTTTTTGTCCCAAATTTGATGATAATAGATGAAATATATCAATCTCCAAAATATTTAGTGATTTCCTTGATCACTTGTAAGTCTCATGATCACTTAATCTAAATCAAAATCTTAATTCTATAAGGTAAAAGTCTCTAAAATAAATAGTCTCTTAAAATTCTAAGGTGGCTAATAAATACAAAAATAGTAGTAATGATCAATCAAGTGATCATAAATGAGGATAGAATTAAATAAGATCATGATCGCAAATAATTAAATAAAATGAAATAAAATACAAAATGTATATATTATTATTAATTACCCGTCAAAATGACGCGATAAAATAGTCGATCAAATGTTTAAACAACAATAAGGATCCATTAATAGCTTCGGAAAAATCGGGGCTTCACATCCTCCCCTTCTTAAAAGAATTTGGTTCCCAAATTCTCTTCAGAATAGTTCTGGATATTGATTCCTTATGTCTTCTTCCGTTTCCCACGTTGCGTCTTCGTCTCGGTTGTGGTTACGCCACACCACTTTAACCATCGGGATTTCTCTCTTACGCAATCGTCGTGTCTGGCGATCAATGATCCGGATTGGCCTCTCGGTGTAGGATAGATTTTCCATTAGAGGAGGAGTATCTCGGTGATGATGTGCTCGGGATCCGGTTGATACTTCTTTAATCTCGACACGTGGAATACATCGTGCATTCCCCGCATATGGTCTTTGGGTAACTCGAGTCAGTAGGCTAACTTCCCGATCCTTTGTAAAATCTTGTAAGGTCCAACATATCTCGGACTCAACTTGCCTCCTTTCTTCGGATTAATCGATCCTTTCCGTGGTGAGAGTCCGAGAAATACTTCATCACCGACTTCAAATTCCAAATCCTTTCTTCTCTTGTCCGCGTAACTCTTTTGGCGGCTGAGCATGCGAATCCGCTCCTTGATCAGCTTGACCTTCTCCATGGCCTCCTAAACTAAGTCGACCTTTGGAATCGAGGGCGACTTTCGTTTCTCTTTCGAGTCCATTGGTCATCAATCTCCCAAGTGTAGTGGGGATCTACATTTTCGCCCATACAATGCCTCGTAGGGTGCCATCCCAATCGTGGCTTGATAAGCTGTTATTGTAGGCGAACTCGGCTAATGGTAAGTGCGAATCCCAACTTCCTTGAAAATCCAGTGTGCGGGCTTGCAACATATCTTCAAGGGTTTGAATTGTTCGCTCGACCATCCATCGGTTTGTGGATGTCTTCTTTGTCTTTGAAACTTAGTAAGGTACCCAATTCCTCGTGCAAGCACTTCCAAAATCTGGAGACAAACCTCGGGTCTCTGTCGGATACTATATCGACCGTACTCCATGCAATCGAATGATTTCTCGAGATATAAATCGTGCATGTTTTACGCAAGCTATCGAGTTTTCTTGATGGATAAAAAGTGTGCGATTTCGTGAGTCGGTCTACAACCACCCAAATAGCATCATGGCCTCCTCTGGTCCTTGGTAGATCCGTCACGAAGTCCATCGTTATATGTTCCCATTTCCACTCGGGAATTCTCAACGGTTGTAGCAAACCGGATGGTCATTGGTGTGTTAGTCCAAGTGGCTACGATAATCTAGAGGGGGGGGTGAATAGATTATCTCGGTTTTTCAGATTTTGCCCTCTTTTTCGAATAATCAAACAAAGACGAGAAAGTAAATGCGGAAATTAAACAACACTCGTCGATTTAAAGAGGTTCAACCCACCTAGGGCCTAATCCTCTACCACCCCAGTATATCCGGGATGGATTTCAAAAGGAAAAAAGATATTATTAATTTACCAAAAATTAATACAACACCTTGAGGATTACCACAACCCTCTTACACCACCTTGAGGATTACCACAATCCTCTTACAACACCTTTGAAGATTACCACAACCTTCAAACACCTATCACCTAGATCACCCAAGTGTATTCTTACCACAAGAATACTCACAAGGATGTCTTGTGTTGAATGATGACCAAAATCAAGATTACAACTCAATAATGATTGATACAATATGAGTACAAGTGTAATCAAGAATTGAAAGCCTAGACCTCAAATGTGCAAGTGAAAGTGCTAAGGCTTATACAACAAGATATATGAAAGTGTTTGCTTTGTTTGCTCTTTGCTTGTATGGAGTGTTGTGTCTTGTTGCTTGAATGAAGCCTCTATTTATAGGAGAGGTCTTGGCTTTGATTTCTAGACATTGGCTCCTCCTTGGGGAGTGATTTGCTGCAAAAGAAACCATTTAAAATCATCAATATAGCTGTTAGAAATCAATCCCACAAAATAGGGAAAAGTTGTCTGAAAATGCAACGGATAGTTTGTGAATAATCAGGGGGTTCGACCGGTCGCACAGAGATAAGATTGAAATTGAATTCTGCGAATTTTTACACAGGGGACCGGTCGAAGGGGGTTCGACCGGTCGCCCTTGGTCTTGACCGGTTGGGGTTGATGGAAAATCAAAACAGAGAAGTCGCATTTGAGAGGGCACTCCAGTGCACCGTCGCCGCCTCTGTGGTCGGCCGGTCGCCCTCTCCATTTTCTCGTTACGTCCCATTTTCTGTTTCAAAACTCAACTCAGTGCGGGTTGCCCTATAGGGCGACCGGTCGAGCTGAAACAAAAGTGTTGTCCAATTTTAAATCGAATATAAACTTCAAGAAATACTCGGAAAAATAGTAAAAACATTTTAGATCGATCGGAAGTGTTGGGACAACATTTAGGGACATTGTTTTGGTATAAAAACTCATTTGAACAAAATCATCAAAATCATGATAAAAACATTTATCTAACAAACTCCCCTTTTGATGATTACAAACCAAAACAATTTTCAAGAGGACGATTTCGAAAAACAAAATAATTTTCCGGTTTATGAGTAAACTATCCGTTTAAAAACATTTTACAAAAAGCTCCCCCTATCAACAAGCACATTAATAAGAAATATTGCATAAGCTAGAAGCACAAGCTTTTACAAAATAAACAACAACTCCATGAGCTTAGAAGCTCCCCCATGTCACAAATACTTATTATCCATGCAAACAAGTTCATAAAACAATCATTGGACTGAGTTTTCTTCACAACTTATGGCCTTAAAAAGCCATAGCTTATAGCTTTTATCATGAGCTTTTATTAGCTTCTTTGAGCTAACGAGCCAATTCCTGTTTCTCCCCCTTTGGAATCATCAAAAAAAAATGTTAGGATGATAAAAACATCATAGAAGTATATCAAAGTGCGCCAAAGAAATGGTTTATCAACCATTAAGCAATTTAGGCTTAAAAACCAAGGAAAATGGGAGAAATGTATCATGAAGAGTTCATACGCTCGTTTTATTTGCCAAAACATGATCTCAATGAGGATTGAAGACTTTTGGAAGCGAGAGAATCATGTAGAAGTTGAAATTTTCATTGTGACATTTCATCGAACACATTGTGGGCGTGAAAAATAAAAAGAGTTGTATATAGCCCTTGTAAATGATCCAAGCCAAAAAATTGCATCACCAATTCACATCAAACATCATACAATACAACATAATAACTAAGCTCATCAAGATCATAAGCAAAAAATATCAAGAAATATACAAGAAAGCCATAAACTCAAGGGTTCAACCCAATTGAGCAAAGTAAGGAAAATTCTTACCATTTGATCGGAAAAGATGAGCAATGATGATGATAAACATGCTATATAAGGTCAAAGATATGAATTGAATGCATGAAAATCAATTTTGAGTGAAAGTTGTGTGCATTTGGCAAAGGGGACGAAAAATGGCAAAAAAGAAGTGAAAATAACAAATGCTGAAGACAGAATGAACTTAAACCAAAAATTGGCCTAGAGGGCGACCGGTCGTGGTTGAGGGCGACCGTCGACATTGAGGGCGACGGTTGCCCTCAACCTCTTCACCCCACTGTTTTGTCAAATTTTTCAAAATCCGAATTTTCAACCAAAAATCCGATTTTTCGCCCTAAGTTTTAAAAACATGCAAAATGCAAACGTAGACCTCATTCAATATGCATTATGCCTAACCGAGCTCGTATTGACGCAAAAGTCTCGGAAGTTAGTGGTTTTGTAAAAATGTCCGCTAATTGATCTTGAGATGGCACAAACGATATCTCAATTTTTCGTTTTGAAACACAATCCCTTAGAAAATGATGTCGAATCTCAATATGTTTAGTACGGTTATGATGAACCGGGTATTGAGCAATATTTATAGCGGATATATTATCACAAAAGATAGGTGCGTTTTCAAAAGAGCATTTGTAATCCGCTAAGGTTTGTTTCATCCAAAGAAGTTGAGTACAACAAAATGCGGCGGAAATATATTCGCGGCCGTTGAAAGTGAAACACAATTTTGTTTCTTTGAAAACCAAGAAACTAGGCAATCGCTAAAAATTGACATGATCCTAAAGTACTTTTCCGATCATCAATATTTCCCGCATAGTCCGAATCACTATAACCTTTAAGAGAAAAATTTTCATTCTTTGGATAGAATAAACCATATTGAATAGTTCCTTTCAAATATCGAAAAATCCGTTTAACGGCACTCATATGAGATTCTTTTGGATTGCTTTGAAAACGAGCACATAGGCATACGGCATGAAGAATGTCCGGTCTACTAGCGGTTAAATAAAGTAAACTACCAATCATACCTCGATACTTGGATTCATCAACCGTCTTGCCTTTTTCATCTTTGTCAATTTTGACATTGGTTGCCATAGGAGTCGAGACGGTTCTTCCTTCTTCAATGCCGAACTTCTTCAAAAGTTCTTTTGTATACTTTGATTGCGAAATATAAATACCTTCTTGGCATTGCTTAATTTGAAGTCCAAGGAAGAAATTTAGCTCCCCATCATACTCATCTCGAATTCACCTTGCATTAACTTGGAGAATTTCTTGCACAAAGATTCATTAGTAGCACCAAAGATAATATCATCAACATAAATTTGCACAAGTAAACAATCTTGCCCTTTTTCAAAAACAAAGAGTGTAGTATCAACTTTACCTCTTGTAAAACCATTTTGCAAAAGAAAAGAGCTAAGTCTATCATACCATGCACGGGGTGCTTGTTTTAAACCATACAAAGCCTTTTTAAGTTTATAAACATCATTAGGCCTAGAAAAATTTTCAAACCCCGGAGGTTGTTTTACATAGACTTCTTCTTGAATAATACCATTTAAGAAAGCGGATTTAACATCCATTTGGTAAAGTTTGAAATTTTTAAAACAAGAATAGGCAAGTAAAATACGAATAGCTTCTAAACGTGCTACGGGTGCAAAAGTTTCATCATAATCAATACCTTCTTCTTGACAATACCCTTGAGCTACTAACCTTGCCTTATTATTACGAACAATCTTGCCTTGATCATCAAGTTTGTTCCTAATACCCATTTTGTACCAATAATTGTTTGAGATGGAGGACAAGGTACTAATTCCCATACATCATTTCTTTCAAATTGATTCAACTCCTCTTGCATTTCTAAAAACCAATCTTCATCCTCAATAGCTTCCTTAGCATTTTTAGGCTCTTTTTGAGATATAAGAGCTCTCTCGGCAAAATTTCTTCGAGTCATTACTTTATCAAGGGGATCACCAATAATAAGATCTTTTGGGTGATCTCCCTTAAATTTCAATGCTACGGGAAGATTTGAAGTATCACCCCTATCTTCTTGAGGAACATTTGAACTTGAAGGTTGATCATTTGAAATAGAAGGTTTATCATTATGAGCATCACTTTGAACAATAGGTTCAACAATATCCTCTTCATCACTATCGTCATTGGGTATTCTTTCAACACCCGAGGCTTCATTAAATTTGACATGAATAGATTCTTCAACAACCATGCTAGTCTTATTGTAAACCCGATATGCTTTGCTCTTGGTTGAATACCCCATAAATATTCCTTCATCGGCCTTAGGATCAAGTTTGTCCAATTGATCCTTAGTATTCAAAATAAAGCACTTACATCCAAATATTTTGAAATAACTAATATTTGGAGTTCTTCCTTTCCAAAGCTCATATGGAGTTTTATTCATTTTAGGACGAATATAAACTCGATTAATGACATAGCAAGAGGTACTTACGGCTTCGGCCCAAAAATATTTTGGAAGTGAAAATTCATTTAGCATGGACCGACTCATTTCTTGAAGTGTCCGATTCTTCCTTTTGGCTACACCATTTTGTTGAGGTGTCCTTGGAGCCGAAAAATTGTGTGTATATCCCTTGGATTCACAAAAGACTCTAAACTCACCGTCAAATTCTCCGCCTCGATCACTTCGAATAGTTTTAATAGTATCTTCCTTTTCATTCTCAATGCGTCTACACAACTTAACAAACTCATTAACGGCATCGCTTTTATTTGCAAGAAAAAGAGCCCAAGTGTATCTAGAAAAATCATCAACAATTACAAAAGTGTAATGTTTTCCACTTAGACTAGCCGTACCAATATCCCCATACAAATCTAGGTGAAGAAGTTGTAGAGGCTTGGTTGTGGAAATTTCATTTTTGGGCTTAAAACTACTCTTAACTAATTTGTTCTTTTGACAAGTGTCACATAAGCCAAGATTTTCAAAATTCAATTTGGGTAGTCCTTTTACATGTTGGTTTTTGTAAATATTTTTCAAACTTTTATATCCAACATGTCCAAGTCGCCTATGCCATAAACTCGTTAAATCATTGTTGGCGATAAGACAAGAAACATTTTGACTAACCAAATCACTAGTAGAAATTTTGTAAAGATTGCCTTTTCTATTTGCTTCACAAATAATTTCATCATTTTTACGAATAAGACATTTTTCTTTATTGAAAACAACATTATAATTTGAATCACAAAGTTGGCTAACACTTATCAAATTAAATTTAAGCCCTTCTACTAAACGAACATTATTAAGAGAGAAAGAAGAGTTACCAATTTCTCCATTTCCAAGAATTCTTCCTTTGCCATTGCCGAACATGACCATACCCTCTTCTTGGAACTTGATGTTGGTAAAAAGTTCTCTCTTTCCGGTCATATGGCGTGAACATCCGCTGTCCACGAGCCATTTCGAATCCTCCATGGTTGTTGTAGCACCTATTACCTACAAACGAACCATTTTTAGGTACCCTATAGTTTTGGGGTCCATGGGGGTTAGCCTTGAGACCTTTGGGTCTCCAAACAAAGCTAAAATTGTTCTTCAATTTACAATTGCTAACATAGTGACCAACTTTACCACAATAAAAGCAAATAATATTATGGGCACTTTTAGCACGTACAAAATTTGGACCTTGGTCATTTTTCTTAAAGACTTTTAAAATGGTTTGTAACCAAGTCCTTGTTTTGAATGCTCACCTCTTTGTGCATCTAAAATTTTAGTAACCTTATCCGTGCTTAAATTAAAACGATGCACATCCTTTTTCAAATTATCAATATCATTAGTGAGCATTTGTTTCTCGGTTTCAAGAGTTTGAATTTGAGTAAGGGTAATAGCATGAACATGATCAAGAGTCTCATAAGATGTAAATAATTTATCCTTTTCTATTTTAAGCTCTTTATGCTCCTTCTTTAAACTCTTGTATTTAACAATCAATTTTTGAAATTCATTTTGCAACTCATCAAAATCACATTGCAATTCATCAACTAAGGAGGAGGTAGAGTAGTTAGAGCCTCATTATTTTCATCGTCTATAGCCATAAGACCATGTTCGGTTTCACCTTCCTCGTCGGATGTCTCGAGTAGCTCATCCCAAGTTTTGACATCCGCATTTAGAGCCTTCTTTTTCTAGGAAAAGGCTTCTTTTTCGAAAAGGCTTCTTTTTCTTTTGTTCCTCCTCATTGAGTTTTGGGCAATCGGCTATGAAGTGCCCGGGTTTTCCGCACTTAAAGCAAGCATTATCTCTTGGTTTTCTTGCTTTATTTTTATTCACAAATTTTGCAAATTTTCGAACAAGTGCGGCCGTCTCTCATCATCATCATCATTATCATAGTATGCATTATTAGAAGAGGAAGCAAGACCTTTAGGAATATTTTGCATACCCGATTGATTGATGGTTGGTTTGGTATTTTTCCTCTCCTTGAGATAGACTTCATAGATGAGGAGGTTCCCGATGAGTTCGTCAAACTTGAGTGTTTCAAGATTTTGTGCTTCCGTGATTGCCGTCACCTTTTTCGGACCATGAGCCGGAAGAGCATTCAATACCTTAGTAACTTTGTCTTCTTCGGAGATGACTTTACCAAGGGCCACAAGAGGATTGACAATGTTGTCAAGCCTTTCCACCATCTTGGAGATGCTTTCACCATCATACATGTTAAAGTTTTCAAAGTCTTTAACAAGCATGGTCTTTCTAGCTTGCTTGACCTTCTTTGTCCCTTCATATATAGTCTCCAATTTTTCCCAAACCTCATGTGCCGACCTTATGCCTCGTATGCGATTGTACTCGATGGCGGTAAGTGAGCAATGCAAAATATTTAAGGCCTTACCGTTTAGAGAAAAGCCTTCTTATCATTTTCATCGAACTCCTTGAAAGGTTTAGGAGCCGAGGTGCCATCCTCCAATTTTTTTCGTTGGTTGATCAACTCCTTCAATAACCACATTCCATATGTCAAACCCGCACCCTTGTAGAAAGCACTCCATACGGTCTTTCCAAAATGCGTAGTTGTTGGCGTCGAAAAATGGTGGCTTGTTGGTGGAGGCGCCGGTGGTGAGATAAGCGTCATTCGTAGCCATGGATCTTTCCTCTTTACTCGAACGAGCTAGCCAAAGAGTTTGGCTTTGATACCACTTGTTAGTCCAAGTGGCTACGATAATCTAGAGGGGGTGAATAGATTATCTCGGTTTTTCAGATTTTGCCCTCTTTTTCGAATAATCAAACAAAGACGAGAAAGTAAATACGGAAATTAAACAACACTTGTCGATTTAAAGAGGTTCAACCCACCTAGGGCCTAATCCTCTACCACCCCAGTATATCCGGGATGGATTTCAAAAGGAAAAAAAGATATTATTAATTTACCAAAAATTAATACAACACCTTGAGGATTACCACAACCCTCTTACACCACCTTGAGGATTACCACAATCCTCTTACAACACCTTGAAGATTACCACAACCTTCAAACACCTATCACCTAGATCACCCAAGTGTATTCTTACCACAAGAATACTCACAAGGATGTCTTGTGTTGAATGATGACCAAAATCAAGATTACAACTCAATAATGATTGATACAATATGAGTACAAGTGTAATCAAGAATTGAAAGCCTAGACCTCAAATGTGCAAGTGAAAGTGCTAAGGCTAATACAACAAGATATATGAAAGTGTTTGCTTTGTTTGCTCTTTGCTTGTATGGAGTGTTGTGTCTTGTTGCTTGAATGAAGCCTCTATTTATAGGAGAGGTTGGCTTTGATTTCCAGACATTGGCTCCTCCTTGGGGAGTGATTTGCTGCAAAAGAAACCATTTAAAATCATCAATATAGTCATTAGAAATCAATCCCACAAAATAGGAAAAGTTGTCCGAAAATGCAACGGATAGTTTCTTTGATAAACGGGGGTTCGACCGGTCCGCACGAGAGATAAGATTGAAATTGAATTCTGCGAATTTTTACACAGGGGGACCGGTCGAAGGGGGTTCGACCGGTCGCCCTTGGTCTTGACCGGTTGGGGTTGATGGAAAATCAAAACAGAGAGAATCGCATTTGAGAGGGCACTCCCGGTACGTGCACCTGGCCGCCCACGGTCGACCGCCGCCCTCACCGTCCGCCCACCTGGTCGACCGATCGCCGCTCTCTCCATTTTTCATTACGTCCCATTATCGTGTCAAAACTCAACTCAGTGCGGGTTGCCCTATAGGGCGACCCAGGTCGAGCTCTGAAACAAAAGTGTTGTCCAATTTTAAATCGAATATAAACTTCAAGAAATACTCAGAAAAATAGTAAAAACATTTTAGATCGATCGGAAGTGTTGGGACAACATTTAGGGACATTGTTTTGGTATAAAAACTCATTTGAACAAAATCATCAAAATCATGATAAAAACATTTATCTAACATGGTGTTCTGCTTTTACTCGTTGACAAGTCAAACATCTCGCAACGAACTCTGCTACCTGGTTCTTCATGTTTACCCACCAATAACTTCGTTTCAAATCCTTATACATCTTGTTTCCTCCAGGATGTATAGTGTATTTCGAGCGGTGTGCCTCTACTAGGATTCTATTCCTAATCTGCTCATCATTCGGTACACAAACTCGATTCCGGAACCTGATAACTCCATCTTCAGGTACCGAGAATTCTGATCTTTCTCCTTTAAGTATCTTCTCCTTTAGTTTTTGAAGATGTGTGTCTTTCTCTTGCGCTTCTTTGATCTCATTCAGCAGATTGGGTGTAACTGAAATGTTGGCACATGAAATGCGAGTATTGGTTCTTGTTAGATTCCAATTGCTCACTCTTTTAATGATTCCCACTCTCGAATCATAAGTCCGCTAAGCTTGCCTTTACGCTTAGAGCGTCCTGCTACGACGTTAGCTTTCCCGATGGTATTGAATATCAAAGTGATAGTCCTCAATCAACTCCATCCATCTTCGTTGTCTCAGATTGAGGTCTTTCTGGGAGAATAGATACTTCAAGCTCTTATGATCCGTGAAAACCGTGAATGTTGCTCCGTAGAGATAGTGTCTCCATTTCTTTAACGCGAAAACTATCGCTGCCAATTCCAAGTCATGCGTTGGATAATTGGCTTCATACGGTTTGAGTTTTCGTGATGCATAAGCGATAACCTTTCCTTCCAAAGATGAGCACTTTGCTCCCTAGTCCTTCTTTTGATGCATCACTCAGAGACGACAAAGTTTTCGGTTCCCTTTGGAAGAGGCCGAGACGAGTCAGTAGTAAGTCGTTTCTTGACTCTTGAAACTCGCCTCGCATTTGTCATTCCACTCAAACTTGACTTGCTTCCGGGTTAGTCGAGTGAGTGGTCCGACTATCTTGGAGAAGTCTGGATAAATCTTCAATAATATCCATCTAGTCCTAGAAACTTCGATTTCCGATTCTGCACTTCGGGTTGTTTCCATTCAACCACCGTCCGTACCTTCAAGGATCTACCGCAATCCCAAAGTCTTTGATACTATATGTCCCAAGAACGCGACTTCACTAAGCCAAAATTCGCACTTGCTGAATTTGGCGTGACGGCTATGCTCTCGTAGTGTCTCTAAAATGATCTTCGATGACGTTAGTTTCTTCTCTTGACTTAGAGTATACGAGTATGTCATCAATGAATATCACTACGAATTGATCCAAATAAGGTTGAAAGACTCGATGCATTAGGTCCATAAATGCTTTCGCTGTGCATTCGCTGGGACCGAAAGGCATTACTACAAACTCGTAGTGCCCATATTGGGTTTGAAATGCGCTTTGGAAATGTCTCCTTCGCGGATCTTCAGTTGGTAATATCCTTGTTGTAAATCAAACTTCGAGTACACCGTCGCTCCTTGAAGTTGATCAAATAGTTCGTCTATCCTCGGGAGGGGATATTTGTTCTTGATGGTCACACTATTAAGACCACGATAATCTATACATAGTCTTAATGTTCCATCATTCTTTTTGACGAACAAAGACAAAAATGCTCCTCACGGAGACGTACTCGGCGGATAAATCCCACATCCATCGATTTTACGTAATTGCGTTTTCAACTCTTGTAACTCAAGAGGAACCATTCTATACGGTGTTCGGCAATCGGGCGCCCCTGGCAACACCGATGGTGAACTCGACTTCCCTGTCGGGAGGGACAGTGGTGAGTTCTTGTGAAATACATCCGTATATGCTGATACTATAGGTACTTGGTTGATTTGTGTCTCAACCTTGGGTTTGTTAATTACAAACGCCAAGTACCCATGAGCCCCTCTAGTGATCGCCCTTCTCGCTTTCATTGCTGAAATGATTGGGGCAATCTTAACTCGTGCCCTTCCCGAAATCTCCACTTCGGGTTTTCTGGGGGTTCACATAGCTTAATGGACTTATTATGGCAGTCCATTTGTGCATGGTGTGCAGATAACCAGTTCATTCCCAATATCACATCGTATTCGGATATAGGTAATAAGATCAAATCGGCAGAAAGTTTATCTCAAAGAATCTTAACTTCGCATGCATTATAGATAATATCTCGTTATCGACTTGCACCCGTAGGAGTTGACACTTCTAAGCATATATGCATATGTTCCATGCATGCATGCAAACGGTTTGTGTACAAAATGCGGTGCAACAAATGAATGCGTTGATCCAGGGTCGAACAATATTTTAGCGTAGTGGTTAGATACTAGAAGCGTACCTTCCACCACGTCATTTGCCTCCCGAGCCTCCCCGTCCGGCTAGTGTAAATGCTTGAGCGGGCATCCTTGCCCGATTCCCCGGCCATTTCCCGGCTTCGTGGTTGCGTCTGTTTGGTTTGGTCATTGTACTTCGGGCAATCTTGCACTGGTATCGATTACTACCACATCGCAAACACCTTCCTTGTTTCGCCAACGATTGTCGGCAATATGTCCTTGTTTACGCAATGTGCATACTCTTGACCCGCTTTCCTTGACTTTGTCTCTTTCATTTGTCCTGTCATTAATCGGTCCCTTCAAAACTTAGCAGCGATTTAGATGGCTATCCCACACTGTCCTCTTAAGATCGCATTCGATGGCCTATTCTATCAATCTATCCAATACGGTTCCGTCCCGACTAATGCGAGAGTCCGCTTTTTACCGCGGCCGAGTAGGTTGCCGATTCAATCAACAATCAAGTTTAAAGTTCCATTTTAATCCTCGAGTGAACTTGTAAAGCTTATCCTCCTCGATCGATTATCCCCGAGAGCATACTTGGACAATCGGTGAAATTCAGACTCGTACTGAGCCACAGTCAGGTTCCCTTGCCTCAATCTATGGAATTCATCCCGACGCGCTTCCTTCACGACATGGGGAATATATTGTTCATTGAATTCAACCAAGAAATTTCCCCATGTTTTGATTACTTGGTCCTGTTTCCATCTCCTTTCAACTGCCCTCCACCAGTCTCTGGCAGCCGATTCCAGGCGAAATACAAATGAGTGTGACTCTCTGCTCATCGGAGTATTGAAGAGCATTGAAGATATTCTCCAGTTTCTCTATCCATTCTTCGGCTTTCACATCGTCCGGCTCTCCCAAAAAGGTTGGTGGGTCGAACCGCAGGAATCGCTCCAATGTGCGATCGTTCGCCTCTCGGGTGGGTTCGGGAGCACGGGGTTTAGGCTCTGCCTGTTGCCTCATAAACACCAGTATTTGCTGCAAGGCTTGTGCAGTCAGATTGTCTCCTGCAGCAGGTGGAGGAGGTGGTGGTAATTCCGGAGAGGGTACCCGATCTCTGTGTACATCATCGTCTCCTCGTGGAACGCGACGAGGTCTCCCACGTCCTCGATGTTCTGCCATTCTGTATCTTGGAGCGTTAGTTGCGATTCGCGAGTAATGAATACAATAATGATTCGCGTAAAGCAAGTGATATCGCAGGGAAAGTAACATCAACACAAGACACTGGATAAATAGCAAAAGACATATCATTAATATAAAATTTGAATACACCCAAAGTACAACAGCAGAATACTAAGTCAGATACATGGAATTAAAATACATCCGAATCTAGTATAATAATGTAAGTTACAACACTGGATTACACGGCTACAACAACAAAAATACAAACTGACAATCTACTAGCTAATCAGTGAGATCGCCATCATCATCGCTCGCAGCTATGTCTATAATCGGGGCCGGTCGGTGGGTGAGGTGGCGCCTCAACCTCGGCCAATCCACAAAGTCCAACCACTACTCGAATCCCCTCGAGCTCATCGAGTGGAGAAGCCTCCGCTCTCCAATGTCGATCGGATCCTCCTCGGGATCCTCCTCGGCATCAGGTATAGGCTCCGCCTCGGGCGGTGGCAATGGCTGAGCATTAGCTGCTAAAGCAGCCTCTAGTGCGGCGTCTCTCTCGAGCTAGGGCCTGTGTAAGGTCCTCAATGACTGTCATCCGCTTGATGAGGGTCTCTCCAAGCGATCGACGGTGCTCTTCGGGATAAAGCGGGCGTCAATCTCCCATTTCTCGCGACCGTCGCTTGTCCTCTTCATTTTCTCCCTCATGTTATCCAGCGCTCCTGATACTCAGATTTGGTCCTCCCGCGCTCTTATGGTGTTATCGCGGTCCTTGATGACAAAGGGTCGATTCGTTCTTTTCATCTTGCTCATCGCCAAGCGCCGAGTCGTCCCTATTCCGTTGGCGCTCCCGAGCTAGTTACGTGATGGTCGCGCGTTCACTTTCCCCTGCCAATGAATCATCGATTGCCCGATAATATTCCCGCCAAAGACGGGCATGGAATACATCCCACCATGTAGGCGGCGTCGGCTCCATCCGATCAAACAAAACTAAGGCGGATCGAGTCAAAGGTAGAGGAATTATAAGAAGAGAATAAGGAAAGAATGAATAAGGAAATCGATCAAGAATCAACTAAGTCAAGACAAGTATGCGTTCTAGCTTAGTTCAAATATCAATAAGACGGTTCTATGCCAATTTGAAATCGATTTCACACTTAATTAGTCAAGTCGCGGTAATACCCAAAACACGTGATCGGGGTCCTATCTCGGGTCACTCGGTGTAAGTTTCCATCTTACTAGCCGAGCTCGATACCATTTCTCTTATCACACGCCCCAAACGGGACGCGACGAACGATCCACAACTTAAATACAAATGAACCAATAGTCCGGACAAATATCAATGAGAATCCAATAAGACAGAGTCTAAATAGCAATGAATAAAATAACAAGTATGAATAAATCTTACGGTCTACAATCCATCATCCAAGTTACAACCCGAAAATCAACAAAATACAAAGATCTTAAAGTCAAAGGTCATATGCCCCTCAATTACAAACCCGAATGGAATGAAAAACAAAAGTCCGACAACAATATAAGAAAAGAGTCCAATCAACAAAAAGAAGCGTAAATCCAACCAAAGATAAGACAATGTCTCAATCCAGAGCTTCGGTTCATCATCTCCAACGAAATCCTCATCTAAGGTTAGAAAACGGTGGGGATGAGACAAAAATCTCGGTGGATGGGGTGATCGGTAATGCGAGTGTGGCGCAATATAGTTAATGTGAGAAAACAGTTATATGAAAACGCGTGAGTATGATGCATGATTTCACACGCAGTTTCACAAGCGTCGTGATAAAATAATACAATATTATATTTATACGATTCAAGAAAATAGTTCATGGTCACACAGGCACTATGTGAATCATCGAAGACAGTAGGATTGCGTGCGGAAGTGTAACGCCAATCCTATGCAAGGCAAATAATGGTTGCGTCACATTTAATTTGTAGCGCCAACCAATGCAAAACAATGTAAGCGGTTGCGTTTTAAATGTAACGCCAACCAAAACGGGACGATAACTCCGAAATTGTGTGGATCGGCAATTTCCTTCGTTCTTCCTCGTAACTCCCGGTCGATGGTCCAAGACCGCACCTTATCACTCCGTAGGTAAAGACAAAATCCAAATGGAGCCGGCGAGGCTCGGATCTGTCATAATCATGATTATACCTCGATTACTACGACCCGCTTCCCTTGGACAAACTCGTCCCTCGGTTGCGGGATTAGGGCGATGGGGCGGAAGAGTGGAATAGCAGCCGAGCTGCCGGTTCCATCCCCGACGTATCCATTCCGATCGTGAGCTCGACACACCAAGTTGACTCAGCAGAAAGTAAATACAAGTACGATATCAACTAAAAGCAATGAGTATTATTGATTCAGGGAAGCAGTTCATGAAAATTATTGAAAAGCGTGAGTGGCAATTATGGCGTTGGTGGAGTTTTTGGATGAAGATGATTATCGGAAGGATAAGCAACCTTCGATATCTTGAAAGATTAGGTGGGAATAAATCCCGTTATAGATTCAATTAGCAAGGCGAGGAAGTCGCTCCGCGATCGGGTATTAATCGGTCGAATTGATCCGATAAGTCAGGGGTTTTTGGGAAAGTAAAATATTTAAATTAAATCCCCAAGTCAGAGAGTCCAGGGTTATTTTAGTAAAAGAGAAAATAATTTGAGTTAGGTCCTTTATAAAAGAAAAATTGTAATTTAGCCCCGTTTTGTAAAAACTAACACTTTTGGGGTTAAAAATTGAATAATTAAATATCCCGACCTTGAAAAATTATGAGGTCAGTTCCCAAATTCTCCAAATTGTCCAGAGATTCAGGTTTTTAAAGTTTTATGGTCGAGTTTTTATAAAAATCTCACATTGGCCGCAAATTTGTAAAAATTGTCAATTCGGACATTAAGTTTTAAAAATTCGGAACTCACAAACCGGAAGGGCTTTTAATGTGATTCCAGTTGGATAATGTCACTAAAGTTGGTAGGATATTGGGACAAAAGCAGTTTTTAAAAGCAATAAGTGTAGGTCCTTCAACTTTTGAAAATATCATTTTTGTCCCATTTTAAAATAATTGCCTTTAAGGCTTTTAGGGGTCCAATTGTTATGTAATTTGAACCTTGGGTCCAAAATATAATTAAGTTATAGTTAAGTTAGTATTTCCAGGTTCATGGGCTGCATAAGTCCTGGAAATTTCATTTGGTTCCTCAAGTTTAATATTTTACTTATTAGTCCCTCAAGTTTAGTAAAATTGCTTTCCAAGCCCTAACCACTTGGATTTTTGGAATTACTTTTAAAATGTGTCATTCCCAGTAACTTAAGAGTAAAAATTTCAATTTTTAAAGTTTAGGTCTGGTACAGTTTTAAAAATTGCAAAGTAGCCCTTAAACTTTCAAAATTTTACAATCTAGTCCTTGGGCTTTTAAAGGTTGATTTTATTTATCTTAAAACTCTTAAAACTTTATTAAAATATCCAAAAGTCATTTTTGAACCTGAGTACAGTCCCAAATTTCGAAATTTGCATAGGGGTCCTTTAACTTTTATTTTCTTGCAATTTAGTCCACCAACTTTCCATTTTTGCATTTTTAAGTCCAAAATTGAAATTTATTCAATTATGCTCGAATTTTTCAGGTTATAAGTCATCCAAAATATATATTTTAAAGATCATACACATGCATGCCCAATACATACAAGAATTCATCAATTAAAACATTAAAGTGTACATGCATGCACCTAAAATTCAATAAATAATATTTTTTAGCGACTCTTGAGAATTCTCATGATTTGATATATAAAATTGACATGCAATACATAATTATATATATCTCAAGGCTCATGATTAAAGTTTCTACATGCATTTAATCAAAACACCTAAAAGTTGGAAAAATAATTTTCCACCCACCTTAAATTTGGAAATTGTGAAATAAAAGGATAATTTCACAATTTTTGGATGAGGCTTCTTAGGTCAGCCCCTAATTCAAGAAAATATCAAAATTTGGAGTTAGAAAAATGAGAGAAAAATTAAGGAGAAAAAGAAGGAAATAAGGAAATGAAAAGGACTACACTTTACCTTGTGTAGTAGATGTTTGGAGACTAGTTGAAGCTCAAAATTGGAAATTTTGGCTCAACTCCAATATCTCCTAAGGTCAGCCCCTATTTCTCAAAAATGAAAAAGGGGTGTTAAAATTTGAAAAAAATAGGAAGAGTAGGGAAGAAGGGGTCTAGTACACAATTCTTACCTTGTAGTCTAGTTTTCTCTACTATTTTCTTCTTCAAGCTTGAGGTCTTTCTTCAAATGTTGTCAAGTTCAAAACTTCAAGTTCTTCTAAATGTACCTCCAAAACCAAATTCAAACTTAAGTTAAGAAGGTGGAAGAGATGAACAATGTGATATCAAAAAAATGGATTGAAGCTAAAATTTCTTACCTTGTATGATGATGGTTCGATTTTTGTGTGAAGAATAGGGAGGAAAATGTTGAAAATTTTTCTAATTATAGAAGAAGAAGGTGAAAGGAAGAATAGAGAGAAGTTGGGAGTTTAGAGAGAAGGAGGAGGATTTTTGTTAGAGGATAGATGTGTTAGATGAAATGAGATGAATTTTTTGACAAAATTTGGCCATATGGCCGTCCACTTCATGGAGAGAGGGGGAGAGGATTTTGATCAAATTGTGTCTTGTAATTTGTCTCTTGCATGGAGACAAAAATGCAAGTCAAAGTGTGGGTCAATTGGAATTTGAGAGGAATAAGAAGAATGTTGGGAAGAATGGAATAAGTTGGGAAAAATAATAATAAAGAATTGGTGTATAAGATGATGTGTATAATGTTTGAATTAATGACATAATTATACACAAGATGACTAATATATGGTGTAGGTGTACAATAGTTGGATGATATTTTTATCCCAAAAATACCACCATGGCCGTCCACTTTGAGGGCAAATTGGTAATTCCATATTTTTTTTTGTCCCAAATTTGATGATAATAGATGAAATATATCAATCTCCAAAATATTTAGTGATTTCCTTGATCACTTGTAAGTCTCATGATCACTTAATCTAAATCAAAATCTTAATTCTATAAGGTAAAAGTCTCTAAAATAAATAGTCTCTTAAAATTCTAAGGTGGCTAATAAATACAAAAATAGTAGTAATGATCAATCAAGCGATCATAAATGAGGGATAGAATTAAATAAGATCATGATCACAAATAATTAAATAAAATGAAATAAAATACAAAATGTATATATTATTATTAATTACCCGTCAAAATGACGCGATAAAATAGTCGATCAAATGTTTAAACAACAATAAGGATCCATTAATAGCTTCGGAAAAATCGGGGTTTCACACTGATTAAGTGGGAATATTGGGTACCAAAAGCGAAAAGTTGGTAAACTTTGGGTACCAAAGGTGAAATTATCCCTTTTGTTTACCTTGAAATATTTACTTGATTCTACGATGTGCGATGGGTTCGTGTGATTCTAGCATATGCAACTTCAAAATTATATAATTTTACTCTACGTAATTAAAAAGGATGAATATTCCTTTCCGAAAATATTACTAATTTAAAATTGTATTTGTTACATTGTCCACAATATTTAAGTCCAAAATGAAATTTATTAAAATATAAAATGAACATGAACATAAGGTATGAGGAATTGAAAATGAAAAGTACAAATAAAGCTAATCCACGAAGTTTATACATAAAATCTAGAAAATAAAAGTATAATCTTTACAAATGCCATATTGTTACAATTGTATAATAAAAGTATAATCTTTTTGTAACAAACAAACATTCCGTGAATAAATAAAAATCGTGTATTACTTTCCAAACATAATAATTTCCGTGAATAAATAAAAAACGTGCATTACTTTCCAAACATAATTGTCAACACGCTATAGTTTTTTTATAAAATTTTATTACACATTACCATCGTTTAACGATTACAATCATTCCATCATCCATATATGAAATGAAAACGTATTATCAAGTCCAAAACAAATGAAGCACGACCTCTATAAATATTCATTTATCTTGTGTCCCAACAATATAATATACAAGATAGTATAGTGTTATCCCTAAACATATATTCAAAGTTGTTTTTTGAAGTGATCAATCAATAGCTTCAAATAATGGAAAATCAGAGTAGCTTATACTTTTACGTATTTGCGTTTTTACTGCAATGGCTCAATCACTAGTGAGATAATTGTTCTTAATTCCCTATTTATAATCTTGTCATTTTTGTTTACTAATCATCTATCTTGTTTCATAATTTTTTCTTAGCAGAAGTAAATTGCTAGACGATGGAGAAATTGCAACATGATTACATGACTAGATTTAAAAATTTTAGTTTTAATATTGATTTGCAGCTTTGAAATATTAATCTGCTCATATAAGAAATACACAAAATAAATGAAGAAATATATACAAAAAGGTCAAATTTCATATTAGCAAATACACATAATTTGAAGGATGTTCAAAAATAATATATATATATATATATATATATAAATATATATTTGAAGGATGTTCTAAAATAATATATATATATATATATATATATATATATACTTTTCCTTCCATCATATAGAGTATTCATAAACCACATGCAAAAGGAAATTGTAGTTAGTTAATTTCTTTTTGAAAGTTTATTTTCCATAACTTTCTGTTCATTTTATGAAAATTCACGGAGGATTCTATTATAATATGGAAATTGAGAAAATATTACTTTCCTGCCTTGAATAATAATTGCATTGGTAGAAAAAGTCATTTTTATTCTCCATTAATATTAATAGGAATATTATTCTAACTCACTCATTGTTCATTGTTGTGATAAAGCCAAGCACGTTAATTTATTTGCTTTGGTAGCTTGAGAAATTAGAACTCTATTCATGAAGATATTATGAACTGTGAATTGTCTGCATTTAATTAGTCATTTTTATTACTTTATTATGCACCTATTACTTTGGCTCTAAGAATTAGGATAGATTCAAAAAACTAAAATCAGATTTTTGTTGAAAAAACTAAAATCAGATTTTATAATTATATTATTGACTGTATTAACTTTGTACAACATACAATTAGAAAAATCGACATCGATTCGAGGAGTAGTAAAATATATTATTTTTTCCAAAGTATAAGAAAATTACATGTTTGACCAATTCACATAAATGTTAAAGCGATAAAGTTTTTTAAAATCCAAATCAAGTTAATCCTAAGAAATATTTTACAAATATATTCTGTAATTTTTTCATATAATAAGATCTCAAATGAAGTTTTAAAGTTTTGTTAACCCCACAAGAGATTTTTCAGATTGCAACGATATTCAACATTTATTCCTATTACATACATAAATTTCCAAAAAAGCTAAATAGGAATGAATCGTATTAATCTAGAAATTTGACTTTAGTGGACTACTCTTGACTATAAATTCTATTGCAAACAAGACATTTACACTTAACTCACTCTCATCTATCATATTTTCCCCTATAAAGTACACACTTGCTTTTAATTTCTTCCAATTCCTCTTCATATTATTCATTCAAATTTTTATCATGGCTGGCAGACAATCAAGGGGTCGTCAAAGAATCCCTATCCAACGAATTGAAAGCTAGGACGACCTTTACGCGACATTTTCAAAGCGTCGCCAAGGTCTATATAAAAAGACTAGTGAACTTAGCACACTTTGTGGTGCGGACGTAGGAATAATAATATTCTCTCCTACTAACAATCCATTCTCATTTTGGCATCCATCCATGGAATCTGTAATCGAAAGATACAGAAATCCAAATCAGCCGCAAATTGATGAACAAGACAGATTTGTAGAGGCCAACATACGAGCTAGAATTGAACACCTCAACAGACAGTTAGACGAGGTGTTAGATGAGAAAGAAAAAATATAAGAACAAGAGAGGCAGTTAGATGAGATTGATAAAACTCGAGGGAAAGGGTGGTGGGAGCAAACCCCTATCGAGAGCTTGAACAAAGAACAAGTGAAGGAATGGATAACATTTTTTAAAGATTTCGGTTCAAAGTAAAAATCGCATTGAGGAGTTGAAAAATGGAGCATCAAGCTCATCGGTGCCATTTCAACAATGTAATACTCAATTTCTCTAGTGAACCTAGTGCGAGTATGTTTTCTAATGATATTTCTCTTGGACCATCATATGATCCAAAGAATGGGGATGATTGGGCCTTCTCCATTTCCTGGCCAATACTATGATGATGTCCTCCACAAACTCATCTTTCAATTGAATCGATCATAATTCTCGTCAATATTTACCCCCTCCTCATGCTCAGATCCGTCATTTGGAAGTATTGATCAGTTTACTAGCCAATTTACCCATTTTCCTCCATAGGCTCATCAGGATCCATCTAGTACTAGTGGAAGTGGTTTTCAGTTTCCTGCACTATATAACTATTTTCCTCCACAGGCTCAGTATCCATCTACTACAAATTGGGGAGCCATCAACTAATACTGGTGGAGCTGGAGATCCATTAGCTCGTGGTGGAGCTGGAGAGCCATCAATTCGTGGTGGAGCTGGAGACGTTGGTCCTTCTCGTCGGAGGGACACTTATAATCCCTAGTTATTAGACCCAACAAAATAGTTTATTTTTATAAAAGTTTAAGACTATGTTTTCTTATATACAATAAGATGATTTTACAATATTTTTCTCTGGTTTGGCCTACTATTAGTTTATTGGATAAATCTCACTTTGCCCTCTTATACTCTTCTATATTATCACTTTACCTCCTTGTACTCTTAATTGTATCACTTTACCCCCTTCTACTCTTAATTATTATCACTTTACCCCTTATCCTTTTAAAATATTATTTTATGCTCATATACTCAAAAAATGTCCATTTTATCCTTACCTATTAGTTTTATTAAATAATAAAATTGTTTTAAAAATATTTAATATTAATATACTTAATTTGCTAAATTAATTTTCACAACTTAATTAATTAACGCTTAATATTAAATCTATTATATTTTATATTTAGTTGCTAATTATTTAACTTTACTATAGTCCCTACTAAATTAATATATAATAGACTATTTCTATTAGCTAATACATTTATTCTTTAATTTATTATTCACCATAACCTTAAAATCATATAATATATATAATACAAATGTATTAAATGTGTGAAATATTATTAGTAATTCTTGTAGGTCCAATTTGTAAAATAGAAATAAATGCCAAAGGGGGTACGTATTTGTATTTCTAAAAGATAATTGAGTTTTTTCTGTATCTTTCGATTACAGATTCCATGGATGGATGCCAAAATGAGAATGGATTGTTAGTAGGAGAGAATATTATTATGCATATGTCCGCACCACAAAGTGTGCTAAGTTCGCTAGCCTTTTTATATAGACCTTGGCGACGCTTTGAAAATGTCGTGTAAAGGTCGTCTTGGCTTTCAATTCGTTGGATAGGGATTCTTTGATGACCCCTTGATTGTCTGTCAGCCATGATAAAAATTTGAATGAATAATATGAAGAGGAATTGGAAGAAATCGAAAGCAAGTTTGTACTTTATAGGGGAAAAGATGATAGATGAGAGTGAGTTAAGTGTAAATGTCTTGTTTGCAATAGAATATATAGTCAAGAGTAGTCCACTAAAGTTAAATTTCTAGATTAATACGATTCATTCCTATTTAGCTTTTTGGAAATTTATGTTGTGTAATAGGCATAAATGTTGAATATCATTGCAATCTGAAAAATCTCTTGTGGGATTGACAAAACTTTAAAACTTCATTTGAGATCTTATTATATGAAAAAATTACATGATATATTTGTAAAATAATTCTTAGGATTAACTAGATTTTGATTTTAAAACACTTTATCGTTTTAACATTTATGTGAATTGGTTAAACATGTAATTTTCTTATACTGGAAAAAAATAGTCAATATTTTACTACTCCTCGAATTTGATGTCAATTTTTCTAATTGTATGTTGTACAAAGTTAATACAATCAACAACATAATTATAAAATTTGATTTTAGTTTTTTCAACAAAAATCTGATTTTAGTTATTTGAATCTAACCTGATTCTTAGAGCCAAAGTAATAGGTGCATAATAATATAATAAAAATGACTAATTAAATGCAGACAATTCACAGCTCATAATATCTTCATGAATAGAGTTCTAATTCTCAAGCTACCAAAGCAAATAAATTAACGTGGTTGGCATTATATCAACAATAAACAATGAAAAAGTCAGCATAATATTCCTATTAATATTAATGGAGAATAAAAATGACTTCTTTTAGAAATGCAATTATCATTCAAGGCAGGAAAATAATATTTTCACAATTTCCATATTATAATAGAATCCTCATTGAATTTCCATAAAATGAACAGAAAGTTATGGAAAATAAACTTTAAAAAAGAAATTAACTAACTACAATTTCATTTTGGACGTGATTTGTGAAATACTCTATATGATGGAAGGAAAAGCATATATATATTTATCATTTTAGAACATCCTTTCAAATTATGTGTATTTGCTAATATGAAATTTGACCTTTTTTTATATATTTCTTCACTTATTTTGTGTATTTCTTATATTAGTAGATTAATATATCAAAAGCCCAAATCAATATTAAAACTAAATTTTTTTAACTCTAGTCATGTAACCATGTTGCAATTTCTCCATCGTCTAGCAATTTACATCTACTAAGAAAATATATGAAACAAGATAGATGATTAGTAAACAAAAATGACAAGATTATAAATAGGGAATTAAAGAAAAATTATCTCACTGGTGATTGAGCCATTGTAGTAAAAATGCGAATACGTAAATGTATAAGCTACTATGATTTTCCATTATTTGAAGCTATTGATCACTTCAAAAAACAACTTTGAATATATGTTTAGCGATAACACTATACTATCTTGTATATTATATTGTTGGGACACAAGATAAACGAATATTTATAGAGGTCATGCTTCATTTGTTTTGGACTTGATAATACGTTTCCATTTCATATATGGATGATGCAATGATTGTAATCGTTAAATGACAGTAATGTGTAATAAAATTTTATAAAAAAAACTATAGCGCGTTGACCATTATGTTTGGAAAGTAATACACGTTTTTTATTTATTCACGAAAAGTATTATTGTTACAAAAAGATTATACTTTTACTATACAATTGTAACAATATGGAATTTGTAAAGATTACACTTTTATTATTAAAAAGTTATATTTTTTGGAAGTCTAATTTCTTTAATTGTTGTAATATAATTCATACAACAAAAATATTTTCTAGATTTTATGTATAAACTTCGTGGATTGGTTTTATTTGTACTTTTCATTTTCAATTCCTCATAACTAATGTTCATGTTCATTTTATAGTTGAGTAAATCTCATTTTGGATTTAAATATCATGGACAATGTAACAAATACAGTTTTAAATTAGTAATATTTTCGGAGACAAATATTTATCCTTTTTAATTATGTAGAGTAAAATGATATAATTTTGAAGTTGCATATGCTAGAATCACACGAACCCATCGCACATCATAGAAGTCAAGGTAAACGAAATGGATACTTTCACCTTTTGTACCCAAAGTTTACCAACTTTTCGCTTTTGGTACTTAATGTTCCCACTTAATCAGTTTTGGTACCTAATATTTTCCCGTTTGATCACTTTAATTTTAGTCCATTAAATTTCCGTCTAAGACAAATGGTTCACTTGTTGTAGCAGGTGGAAACCGGTTAAAATTAGTGAAAAGGCCCATTTGTTCTTCATTTATGCTTGTTGGTCTTCATTAGAAACCTTAAAACCAATATAACTCGATTTAAACTAACAAAATATTCAATCCATTAGCTCCCAAATGACTTTAAGTTAGGATTACAACTATAGAATACAAAAAGAATACACAGGAAAAAAAAATGACTTCAAGGCAGCTCATGATATAAGAGAAAATTTTAATGTCAAATTAACTCATTCTCATGATGCTCTGTTTTTTGGAGAGCACCCCAGTAAACTCATCAATCATTTGGTTAGAAAACTAATCTCCATAATTCTTCTTTTCATATGCTTTCTCTACTTTTGCTAAAGCCCAACGAAGAAATCCAATCACCATGATAATTTTACCATTATATTTTAGGCCTTCCACAAGGTATTTGTAACTAATAAACTCATGCAGTGTTTTGTAACTTGACATAAAATCCTGAATAGACCCTGAGGAGGGCCCAAATCACACATCGGTTTTTGTAGTATACCATTTCTCAAAAAATATAACATACATGGTTTGCATCCTTCCTAGCTTTTTCTCGCCATTGAAGCTCGACCTGCAATTTCAAAAGCTCCTAATGTCTGATTAAAGATGTGAATCAAATATTAATTCTAAACAAGCATTGTAAATGAAGGATTACTTCAAGATAGGCATACCTATTGAAATAATAATTTGTGGAAATTTGATGAATTAGGGCTAAAATAAACTTTGAATTTAAAAACTTGAAAATTTGGGGAAAATCAGCTGAAATGTAAGGGCTTATGTTGTTGATCGGATAATTAGGGCTCATTCTAGTTGTCAGCACCTATAATAGGTGAAACTTTTGTTTTGTACATAAAATTAATGAATTGTAGTTAAAGTGATCAAATGTGAAAACATTGGGTACCAAAACTGATTAAGTGGGAACATTGGGTATCAAAAGCAAAAAGGTGGTAAACTTTGGTACCAAAAGTGAAATTATCCAAAATAAACAAAACAACAATATGAGAATATTAAGCAGTATGAGGAAAATAGAAACAAAAAAGTTCAACAAGTAAAATCTACAGGTTCATGTTTATACTTGAAGAACTACATTCGATAATTATTTTTCATTTGAGTCTCAAATTGTAGGTAAATGGACCAATCCACTGACATAAATGAAATATACGTTCCACCCTATCCCCACACTAATCCACATACAATACTTGAATTTTGCAATATTACTTCGATTTCAACTGCACCATTCAAAAATCGAAAAATAACTTCACTTTCAACTACATCTTTCCAACCCCATCTTCATTCGCAAGGGTTTCATTTTCACAATTTCCATCAAAACAAGCAAAAATCTAGCATCAACAAAATTAAAAATCACAATTAATTACCTCTTTTTTGGTAGCTATGGCTAAACATTTCAGTTTGGGGCTTTTTTCTCACAAGCTTCAATGAGGCCTTATGAATGGCGCGCGCTGGTCACTGGCGGCGGCAACGACAGGTCGGCGGACGGGCGGGCTTGAGGTAACGACAATAAGAGCGTGAGATGCGAGTTGAGAGAGAGAGAAGAGAAATTTGAGTAATATGATAGAGTCGAGACACGAGAGAGAACTGAGAAGAGACTCTGTTGTGCTCTGCTGATAAATGTTTTTTTATGTTTTATTTTTATACCTAACTAAATAAATAATATATTTGAAAAAATTAAAAATAAATTATTTGGATTTTTCTAATAATGGAAATTGAAAAAGTTTATATATAATAATGTGGAATTATTTATTTTTTTAATAATAAAAAGTATTTTTGTATAATGGCAGAAAAATAAATAGCAACTAAAATTTTGTAACCAATAATGATGAGAGATTTTTTTTATATGAGTCGAGATGATTTTAAATATCAACAACTAGGAAACTAAGATCTTCTAATAAAAATATTAACTCTTTCACAACCAATTTCTTTACACTCCTAAAAACTTCATAAATTGTTGTTACAAAATGCCATGAAATAAAGAATGGATAAAAAATACCTATAGACTTCGGTTTTATAACTGTTGTTAAAATTGTTGTCTTTAACAAAAAAATGATGCTAATTACAATAGTGTAACCAACCGTTGGCGTAAGGATGAATAAATGTTGTCTTTTAAAAAAATAAAGCGCTAATCGATAATAGATTACAAAAATATTGTTGAAGATCCGTGAAACCTGTTGTCTAAAAATACAAAGACCACTAATTGACATTGCTTCAAGAAACTATTGTCTTAGGCTCAAGTGAACTGTTGTCTTTAACAAAAAATCCGCTAATAGACAACAATGTAACGAAAATCCGTTGTTAATACTTCCAAGGACAACGATTTAGCGGAAATCCAATGTCTTTTGAGTGTAGTTGTTTAGCATTTTTCTTGTAGTGCATATTTACCATATAAAAGTTATTGTTAGTTACAAAAAAACTACCCTTAAAGTTTGGCTTAATAACAAAAAAAAAAAACTCAATTATCTTATAGAATTACAAATACGTACCCCTTTGGCATTTACTTCTATTTTACAAATTGCACCTTCAAGATATACTAATAATATTTCACACATTTAATATATTTGTATTATATATATTATATGAATTTAATGTTATGGTGAATAATAAATTAAGTATAAATGTATTAGCTAATATAAATAGTCTATTATATATTAATTTAATAGGGACTATACTAAAGTTAAATTGTGAAGCCCTCGATTTTGTTCAATAATGTATTTGTTTCACGTATCGTCCTTGTATTCTTTTGACTATTTTACCGCGTCACTTCGATGGGTGGATATTAATGATAAATATATTTCACATTTAATTTCTTTTCTTTTTATTTGTTACTTGTGATCATAAGCATTTATTACTTCTACTACGCATTAATGATCACTCGATCGATCGTCATTATTAATATTTGTGTACTCATTAGTCACCTTAGAATTTTTGGAGACTATTTATTTTAGAGATTTATACCTTATAGAATTAAGAATTCAATTTAGATTAAGTGATCATGAGACTTATAAGTGATCAAGGAAATCACTAATTATTTTGGAGATTGATATTATTCACCTATTATCATCAATTTTGGGACATAAAAACAAAATATGTAAATGCCACAAATACCCCTTAAGGGACAGCCATGATGGGTATTTTTAGTGTAGAAATATCTCCCAACTCTTGTACACATACCTTGTGTATTCATCTTGTGTATTAATACACCATTAATTCAAATCTTGTACACAATACCTTATACACCAATTCTTTATTATAAACTTACCCAACATGTTGGAGGCTTCCCAACATTCCATACCAACATTCTCCTCAATCCCTTCAATTTCATCCTCCCATGCAAGACCACACTTTGACCAAGGCCTTTGTCCCCATGCTAGAGACAAGTTGGAAGACATAGAATTTGATCAAAAATTTGTCTCCTCCCCTCTCCACCTCAATTTTCGTCCATAACACCTTGAGGATCAAAAACATTTGATCAAAATATCATTTTCATCCAACACATTCATAATTCAAGCATTTTCTCCAACTTCTCTCTAAAATCTCCAACATCTCTCTAAGTATATCTTCATCCACTCCTTCATATCTTCAAGAACACTTCTTCATATCTTCAAATCTTCAAACACCATATCTTCAATCTTCAAACACCATTCCTTCATATCTTCAAATCTTCAAACACCATATCTTCAATCTTCAAACACCATTCCTTCACATCTTCAAATCTTCAAACACCATATCTTCAAATCTTCAAACACCATTCCTTCACATCTTCAAACCTTCAAACAACATATCTTCATATCTTCAAATCTTCAAACACAATTCCTTCACATCTTCAAACATCCTTCACAACTTCAAGAACATCTTCTTCATATCATCAAACACTTCTTCTTTCTTCAAACAACTAAACAAAAACAAACATTCTTCCTACCTAAATCATAAAATTCGAACCATCACTACCAAGGTAAGGAAAATGTCTTTTTCAATCCATTTTTGATATCACCTAACTCATCTCTTTCATCTCCTAACTTAAGTTTGATTTTTGATTTTGAGGTATACCTAGAAGACCTTTGAAGATGTTAAGAGACTTGTCATCTTGAAGAAAAATTGTAAGGAACTGGGACTATAAGGTAAGAAATGGGATTTTTGGTACATTTTCCTCTTCTCTTTTTTATTTTCCAAACTTTGACACCCCATTTTCAATTTTGGAGTTTTAGGGGCTGACTTTGGAGGTTAACATTAAGGGTGACCAAAATCTTGCACTTGGAAGCCATTACTAGTCACACTTTATTCACTACACAAGGTAAGTGTAGTAATTCCAATTTTCTCACTATCTTCCTCTCCCCCTTAAATTTTAACCACATTCTTCTAACTCCTATATTTTTTTGATATTCCTTGACTTAGGGGCTGACCTAAGTCACTCCTTCATCGAGAGAGATTTATTTCATTTTTTCCCAACAAACCGAACTTTAAGGTGGGTGGAAAAATCCTTTCAACTTCTAGGTGTTTTAAATTGAAAATATGCATGTAGTATTTTGTTATTGAGCACTTGAGATATATATTATGTATTGCATGATATTTTCTTGTATCAAGTTGAAAAATTTCTCAAGTGTTGCTCAAAATGCGATTTATCGAAAATTAGGGCATACATGTACACTTTATTGTCATATTTGATAAATTCTTGTATGAGATGGTTATGTATGTGTATGACTCTTGAAATCTATGTTTAGTATGGCCTATAACCTGGAAAGTTGGTGGACTTAATTGCAAGAAAATAAAACTTAAGGGACCCCTCTGTAATTTTCGATTTTTGGGACTGTACTCAGGTTCAAAAATGATGTTTTGACATTTTAATAAAGTTTTAAGAGTATTTAGATAAATAAAATCAACCCTTAAAAGCCCAAGGACTAGATTGTAAAATTTGAGAAGTTTAAGGGCTATTTTGCAAATTTCGAAACTGTACCAGACCCTAATTTTAAAAATTGAAATTTTAAGTCTTAAGGGACTGGAAATAACATATTTTAAGTGTATTCCAAAAATCCAAGTGTTTAGAGCTTGGAAAGTAATTTTATAAAACTTGAGGGACCAAATTGTAAAAGATTAAACTTGAGGACCCAAATGAAATTTCCAGGACTTATACAGCCCATGTACCTGGAAATACTAATTTACCTATAACATAATTATATTTTGGACCCAAGGTTCAAATTTCATAACAATTGGACCCCTAAAAGCCTTAAAGGCAATTATTTCAAAATGGGACAAAAATGAGATTTTCAAAAGTTAAGGGACCTATACTTATGACGTTTTAAAACTGTTTTTGTCCCAATATCCCACTAACCTTAGTGACATTTTTCAACTGGAATCACATTAAAATCCCTCCCGGTTTGTGAGTTCCGATTATTTTAAACTTAAGGCCCGAAATAATAATTTTAACAAATTTGGGGCCAATGTGAGAATTTTATAAAAACTCGACCTAAAAACTTTAAAAACCTGAATCTCTGAACAATTTAGAGATTTTAGGAACTGACCTTTTAATTTTTCAAGGTCGGGATATTTATTTATTCAATTTTTAACCCCAAAGGTATTGGTTTTTACAAAACGGGGCTAATTGTAAATTTTCTTTTTATCAAGGACCTAACTTAAATTATTTTCTATTTACTAAAACAGCCCTGGACCCTCTGACTTTAATTATTAATAAAAAATATTTTATTTTCTCAAAATCCCTTGATTTATCGGATCGTCTTGACCGATTAATACGCGATCGTGGGACGACTTCCTCGTCTTGCGATTTCGAATCTATAACGGGACTTATGTTCCTCCTAATCCTTAAGATATTGAAGACTATTTATCCTCCCGATAATTATCTTCATCCCAATAACTCCACCAACGCCATAACCATCTTGTGCAAATTTTTAGAACTTTTCATGAATCGCTTCCCCGAATCAATAATACTCGATCGCTGGTTGACTACCCGAACGTACTTAATTTCTGCCCGAGTCAACTTGGTGTGTCGAGCTCACAATCGGAATGGATACGTCGGGGATGGAACCGGGCAGCTCGGCTGCTATTCCACTCTCCTCGCCCCATCGCCCTAATCCCGCAACCGAGGGACGGAGTTTGTCCAAGGGAGCGGGTCGTAGTACTTGAGGTATAATCATGATTATGACAAATCCGAGCTTTGCTAGCTCTCATGGATTTTGTCTTTGCCTACGAGCGATAAGGTGACAGTCTTGGACCATCTTGCTCGGGAGTTACAAGGAAGAATGAAGGAATCGCTGTCGATCCACACGATTCGAGTTAATCGGACCCGTTTGGTTGGCGCTACAAATCCGTGCGCAAAATCGCTACTTGTCTTGCATAGGATTGGCATTACAAATCCGTACGCAATCCTCCCCGTCTTGAACCATAGTGCCCGTGACCACGAACTATTTTCTTAAACTATATAAGTATGTTACTTAATATATTTATCACGACGCTTGTGGACTGTGTGTGAAATCATGCATCATCTCTCACGCGTTTTCATACAACTAAATTTTTCGCATTAACTATTTATATCGCCGCACTTGCACACGATCACCCCATCCACTGAGATTTCTGTCTCATTCCCTCCTGTTTTCTAACCTTTAGATGAAGAGTTTCTGTCAAGACATCGAACCTACTGCAGATTGAATCCCTATCAATGATGTGGAGCGACATTTCCTTTTACTTTTATTTGTTGTTGGACTCCTTCATTTTTATTTTTGTTTGGACTGTAAGTTAATTCAGATAATCTTTTGGGTTGTATTCGGATACCGCCGACTTTAAGATGTAATTTATACTCGTGTTTATTTTAATTCCGCCGCATTAGACTCTATTTCACTTGGAGTTTTGTATCTTTGGTTTAGTTGATTTATTTCTGCTTTAAGTGATTGATCGTTGTCGCGTCACGTTTGGGCGTGACATTATGGTATCGTGAGCTCGGCTTGTAAGATGGAAACTTACACCGAATAGGACCCGGATTGTGTTGGGTAGTACCGCGACTTGACGAATTAAGTGTGAAATCGATTTCAATAATGGCATAGAACCGTATTATTGATGTTCATGATAAGTCAGAATTTATACTTGGAGAATCCATAGTCATACTTGATTTGACTTAGTTGACTCTTGACTAACTTTCCTTAGTCATTCTTTTCTTGTTCTTCCTTATCTTTTCCTTACATTCGTCTAATCCGCCTTAGTTTTGTTTGACCAGGATAGGTTCCTCTGCCTTGGATTGGGTACCACTACTAGGTGACCTAAGTTGAATCTTGGATGGATATTTGAACTCTTTTGGGCTGTTATAGTGTTAAGATATCCGGATATTCCTCTATTTGGACATTAGGTGATTTAGAAAATCCGTGATTTAGAGATTATAATGCCTGGTATGGTGAGACTCGAAGAAAATGAGGATATCTCTTGAGAAGTATATGATTTGGATGTGATATATTATGGGATCTAGACACCTAATGATATTACATTGGGAAAATGATAGTAGGGTAATCACTAAGTATATTGATCAATGATAATACCCTTGTGTTATTCATTCTCAAGTACCTGCACAAGCTTAAGTAAGGGAATTTGACTTGTGGTTTAGGTATCACGGATAAGATACATTAAGGATGTGACTATTATATGATCTCGACTAGATGTTACCACTAAATATCCCCTCCCGAGGATAGACGAATTGTTTGATCAACTTCAAGGAGCGACGGTGTACTCGAAGTTTGATTTACAACAAGGATATTATCAACTGAAGATCCGTGAAGAAGACGTTTCCAAAACGGAATTTCAAACAAGATATGGACACTACGAGTTTGTAGTGATGCCTTTCGATCGGCCCGATTTAACGCACCAAAGATCTTTATGGATCTCGAGACATCGAATTTTTCAACCTTATTTGGATCAATTCGTAATGATATTCATTGATGACATACTCGTATACTCTAAGTCTAGAGAAGAGCATGAACGTCATCTGAAAATTGTTTTGGAGACACTACGGGAGCACAAGCTGTATGCCAAATTTAGCAAATGCGAATTTTGGCTTAGTGAAGTCGCATTCTTGGGACACATAGTATCCGACACCGGGATCGCCGTAGATCCTTTGAAGGCACAGACAAAGGTTGAATGGAAACAACCCGAGTCCAGTAATGGAGATCAAGTTTCTTAGACTAGCCGGATATTATCGAACATTTATCCAGGATTTCTCCAAGATAGCCGGACCACTCACTCGGCTAACCCAGAAGCAAGTCAAGTTTGAGTGGAATGACAAGTGTGAGACTAGTTTCCAAGAACTAAAGAAACGACTTACTACAGCTCCATTCTTAGCCCTTCCAAAGGGAACAGAAAACTTTGTTGTCTATAGTGATGCATCAAAGGAAGGACTAGGAGCAGTACTCATGCAAGAAGGAAAGGTCATTGCTTACGCATCACGGAAACTCAAGCCGTATGAAGCCAATTACCCAACACATGACTTGGAATTGGCAGCAATAGTGTTCGCGTTAAAGAAATTGAGGCACTATCTCTACGGAGCAACATTCACGGTTTACACCGATCATAAGAGCCTAAAGTATCTATTCTCTCAGAATGAACTCAATTGAGGCAACGGAGATAGATGGAGTTAATAGAAGATTATCACTTTGATATTCAATACCATCCCGGAAAGCTAACATAGTAGGCGACGCCTTGAGCGAAAGGCGAGTTTAGCTTGACTAATGATTCGAGAGTGGAGATCATTAGAAGAATTGAGCACTTGGAATCCGACGAGAACCAAGATCTCGAATTTCATGTGATAATATTTCGATTAAACCCGATCTATCGAACGAGATCAAAGTAACACAGGGGATTGACGTGCAACTTCAAAAACTAAAAGAGAAGATACTCAAAGGAGAAAGATCGAATTCTCGATGCGGGAAGATGGGATCATCGATTTCTAATAGAATTTGTGTACCGAGTGATGAGCAACTTAGAAAGTAATCCTCTCGAAAGCACACCGTTCGAAATACACTATACATCCCGGAGGAAACAAGATGTATAAGGACTTGAAACAAAGATTCGGTGGGTAAACATGAAGAACCGGTAGCGAGTTCGTTGCGAGATGTTGGACTTGTCAACGAGTAAAAGCCGAACACCAATGACCATCCGGTTTATTACAACCGTTGAGAATTCCCGAGTGGAAATGGGAACACATAACCATGGACTTCGTGACGGATCTACCAAGGACCAGACGAGGCGATGATGCTATATGGGTACCGACTCACGAAATCGCACATTTCTTACCCATGAAGAAAACCGACAAATTTGCGAAACTTGCGCAAATTTACATCGAGAGATCATCCGACCGCATGGTGTGCCGACATAGTGTCGCATCGAGACCCGAGGTTTGTCTCCAGGTTCTGAAATGCTTACTTGAGGAATTGAGTACCTCGCTAAGTTTCAAGACAAAGAAGACATCCGCAAACCGATGGCCGGTCGAGCGAACAATTCAAACCCTGGAAGACATGTTTGCGAGCCCGCACATTGGATTTCCAAGGAAGTTGGGATTCGCACTTACCATTGGCCGAGTTCGCTTATAATAATTGATTATCGTGCCACGATTGGGATGGCACCCTACGAAGCCTTGTATGGACGAAAGTGTAGATCCCCTCTACACTGGGAGATTGATGACCAATGGACTCAAAGGAGAAACAAAAGTCACCTCGATTCCAAAGGTCGACTTAGTTCGGAGGCCATGGAGAAGGTCAAGTTGATCAAGGAACGGATCCATACAACTCGAGCCGCCAAAAGAGTTACGCGGACAAGAGGAGAAAGGACTTAGAATTTGAAGCCGGAGATGAGGTATTTCTCAGACTCTTGCCACAAAAAGGATTGATCAATCCAAGGAAAGGAGGCAAATTGAGTCCGAGATATATTGGACCTTACAAAATTTTGCGAGAGGATCGGAAAGTTGGCCTCTGGACTTGAGTTACCGAAGACAGATGTGGGAATGCACGATGTATTCCATGTGTCGAGATTGAAAATGTATCAACCAGGTCCTGAGCACATCATCACTCGTGATGCTCCTCCTATAATGGAAAATTTATCTTACACCGAGGAACCAATCAGAATCATTGACCAGCAGGTACGTCAATTGCATAATAGAGAGATTCCAATGGTTAAAGTTGTATGGCGGAACCACGACCGAGACGAAGACGCAACATGGGAAATGGAAGAAGACATGAGGAATCAATATCCAGAGTTGTTCTGAAGAGAATTTGGGGACCAAATTCTTTTAAGGAGGGGAGAATGTGAAGCCCTCGATTTTGTTCAATAATGTATTTGTTTCACGTATCGTCCTTGTATTCTTTTGACTATTTTACCGCGTCACTTCGATGTGTGGATATTAATGATAAATATATTTCGCATTTAATTTCTTTTCTTTTTATTTGTTACTTGTGATCATAAGCATTTATTACTTCTACTACGCATTAATGATCACTCGATCGATCGTCATTATTAATATTTGTGTACTCATTAGTCACCTTAAAATTTTTGGAGACTATTTATTTTAGAGATTTATACCTTATAGAATTAAGAATTCGATTTAGATTAAGTGATCATGAGACTTATAAGTGATCAAGGAAATCACTAATTATTTTGGAGATTGATATTATTCACCTATTATCATCAATTTTGGGACATAAAAACAAAATATGTAAATGCCACAAATACACCTTAAGGGACAGCCATGATGGGTATTTTTAGTGTAGAAATATCTCCCAACTCTTGTACACATACCTTGTGTATTCATCTTGTGTATTAATACACCATTAATTCAAATCTTGTACACAATACCTTATACACCAATTCTTTATTATAAACTTACCCAACATGTTGGAGGCTTCCCAACATTCCATGCCAACATTCTCCTCAATCCCTTCAATTTCATCCTCCCATGCAAGACCACACTTTGACCAAGGCCTTTGTCCCCATGCTAGAGACAAGTTGGAAGACATAGAATTTGATCAAAAAATTTGTCTCCTCCCCCTCTCCACCTCAATTTTCGTCCATAACACCTTGAGGATCAAAAACATTTGATCAAAATATCATTTTCATCCAACACATTCATAATTCAAGCATTTTCTCCAACTTCTCTCTAAAATCTCCAACATCTCTCTAAGTATATCTTTATCCACTCCTTCATATCTTCAAGAACACTTCTTCATATCTTCAAATCTTCAAACACCATATCTTTAATCTTCAAACACCATTCCTTCATATCTTCAAATCTTCAAACACCATATCTTCAATCTTCAAACACCATTCCTTCACATCTTCAAATCTTCAAACACCATATCTTCAAATCTTCAAACACCATTCCTTCACATCTTCAAACCTTCAAACAACATATCTTCATATCTTCAAATCTTCAAACACAATTCCTTCACATCTTCAAACATCCTTCACAACTTCAAGAACATCTTCTTCATATCATCAAACACTTCTTCTTTCTTCAAACAACTAAACAAAAACAAACATTCTTCCTACCTAAATCATAAAATTCGAACCATCACTACCAAGGTAAGGAAAATGTCTTTTTCAATCCATTTTTGATATCACCTAACTCATCTCTTTCATCTCCTAACTTAAGTTTGATTTTTGATTTTGAGGTATACCTAGAAGACCTTTGAAGATGTTAAGAGACTTGTCATCTTGAAGAAAAATTGTAAGGAACTGGGACTATAAGATAAGAAATGGGATTTTTGGTACATTTTCCTCTTCTCTTTTTTATTTTCCAAACTTTGACACCCCATTTTCATTTTTGGAGTTTTAGGGGCTGACTTTGGAGGTTAACATTAAGGGTGACCAAAATCTTGCACTTGGAAGCCATTACTAGTCACACTTTATTCACTACACAAGGTAAGTGTAGTAATTCCAATTTTCTCACTATCTTCCTCTCCTCCTTAAATTTTAACCACATTCTTCTAACTCCTATATTTTTTTGATATTCCTTGACTTAGGGGCTGACCTAAGTCACTCCTTCATCGAGAGAGATTTATTTCATTTTTTCCCAACAAACCGAACTTTAAGGTGGGTGGAAAAATCCTTTCAACTTCTAGGTGTTTTAAATTGAAAATATGCATGTAGTATTTTTTTATTGAGCACTTGAGATATATATTATGTATTGCATGATATTTTCTTGTATCAAGTTGAAAAATTTCTCAAGTGTTGCTCAAAATGCGATTTATCGAAAATTAGGGCATACATGTACACTTTATTGTCATATTTGATAAATTCTTGTATGAGATGGTTATGTATGTGTATGACTCTTGAAATCTATGTTTAGTATGGCCTATAACCTGGAAAAGTCGAGCATAATTGATTAAATTTTGATTTTTGGACTTAAAATGCAAAAACGGAAAGTTGGTGGACTTAATTGCAAGAAAATAAAACTTAAGGGACCCCTCTGTAATTTTCGATTTTTGGGACTGTACTCAGGTTCAAAAATGATGTTTTGACATTTTAATAAAGTTTTAAGAGTATTTATATAAATAAAATCAACCCTTAAAAGCCCAAGGACTAGATTGTAAAATTTGAGAAGTTTAAGGGCTATTTTGCAAATTTCGAAACTGTACCAGACCCTAATTTTAAAAATTGAAATTTTAACTCTTAAGGGACTGGAAATAACATATTTTAAGTGTATTCCAAAAATCCAAGTGTTTAAAGCTTGGAAAGTAATTTTATAAAACTTGAGGGACCAAATTGTAAAAGATTAAACTTGAGGACCCAAATGAAATTTCCAGGACTTATACAGCCCATGTACCTGGAAATACTAATTTACCTATAACATAATTATATTTTGGACCCAAGGTTCAAATTTCATAACAATTGGACCCCTAAAAGCCTTAAAGGCAATTATTTCAAAATGGGACAAAAATGAGATTTTCAAAAGTTAAGGGACCTATACTTATGACGTTTTAAAACTGTTTTTGTCCCAATATCCCACTAACCTTAGTGACATTTTTCAACTGGAATCACATTAAAATCCCTCCCGGTTTGTGAGTTCCGATTATTTTAAACTTAAGGCCCGAAATAATAATTTTAACAAATTTGGGGCCAATGTGAGAATTTTATAAAAAATCGACCTAAAAACTTTAAAAACCTGAATCTCTGAACAATTTAGAGATTTTAGGAACTGACCTCTTAATTTTTCAAGGTCGGGATATTTATTTATTCAATTTTTAACCCCAAAGGTATTGGTTTTTACAAAACGGGGCTAATTGTAAATTTTCTTTTTATCAAGGACCTAACTTAAATTATTTTCTATTTACTAAAACAGCTCTGGACCCTCTGACTTTAATTATTAATAAAAAAATATTTTATTTTCTCAAAATCCCTTGATTTATCGGATCGTCTTGACCGATTAATACGCGATCGTGGGACGACTTCCTCGTCTTGCGATTTCGAATCTATAACGGATCGTCTTAAGATATTGAAGACTATTTATCCTCCCGATAATTATCTTCATCCCAATAACTCCACCAACGCCATAACCATCTTGTGCAAATTTTTTAGAACTTTTCATGAACTGCTTCCCGAATCAATAATACTCGACTGCCTGGTTGACTACCTGAACGTGTACTTAATTTCCTGCCTGAGTCAACTTGGTGTGTCGAGCTCACAGTCGGAATGGATACGTTGGGGATGGAACCGGGCAGCTCGGCTGCTATTCCACTCTCCGGCCCCATCGTCCTAATCCCGCAACTGAGGGACGGAGTTTGTCCAAGGTAAGCGGATCGTAGTACTTGAGGTATAATCATGATTATGACAAATCCGAGCCTTGCTAGCTCTACTGTGGATTTTGTCTTTGCCTACGGAGCGATAAGGTGACAGGTCTTGGACCATCTTGCTCGGGGAGTTACAAGGAAGAATGAAGGAATCGCTGCCTGATCCACACGATTCTGGAGTTAATCGGACCCGTTTGGTTGGCGCTACAAATCCGTACGCAACCGCTACTTGTCTTGCATAGGATTGGCGTTACAAATCCGCACGCAATCCTCCCCCGTCTGCTTGAACCATAGTGCCTGTGTGACCACGAACTATTTTCTTAAACTATATAAGTATGTTACTTAATATATTTATCACGACGCTTGTGGACTGTGTGTGAAATCATGCATCATCTCTCACGCGTTTTCATACAACTAAATTTTTCGCATTAACTATTTATATCGCCGCACTTGCACACGATCACCCCATCCACTGAGATTTCTGTCTCATTCCCTCCTGTTTTCTAACCTTTAGATGAAGAGTTTGCTGAAGACATCGAACCTACTGCAGATTGAATCCCTATCAATGATGTGGAGCGACATTTCCTTTTACTTTTATTTGTTGTTGGACTCCTTCATTTTTATTTTTGTTTGGACTGTAAGTTAATTCAGATAATCTTTTGGGTTGTATTAGGATACCGCCAGACTTTAAGATGTAATTTATACTCGTGTTTATTTTAATTCCGCTGCATTAGACTCTATTTCACTTGGAGTTTTGTATCTTTGGTTTAGACTGTTGATTTATTTCTGTTTAAGTGATTGATCGTTGTCGCGTCACGTTTGGGGCGTGACATAAATAATTAGCAACTAAATGTAAAATATAATAGATTTAATATTAAGCGTTAATTAATCAAGTTGTGAAAATTAATTTAGCAAATTAAGTATATTAATATTAAATACTTTTAAAATAATTTTATTATTTTAATAAAACTAACAGGTAAGGATAAAATGTACATTTTCTTGAGTATATGAGCATAAAATAATATTTTAAAAGCAAAAGGGGTGAAGTGATACTAATTAAGAGTAGAAGGGAGTAAAGTGATACAATTAAGAATACAAGGGGGTAAAGTGATAATCAAGAAGAGTATAAGGGGACAAAGTGAGATTTACCCAATAATCTAATAGTAGGCCAAACCAGATAAAACTATTGTAAAATCATCTTATTGTATATAAGAAAACATAGTCTTAAACTTTTATAAAAGTAAACCATTTTGTTGGGTCTAATAATTAGGGATTATAAGTGTCCCTCCGACGAGAAGGACCAACGTCTTCAGCTCCACCACGACTTGGTGGCTCTCCAGCTCCACCACGTGCTGATGGATCTCCAACTCCACCAGTATTAGTTGATAACTCTCCAATTTCTTGTAGTGCATATTTACCATATAAAAGTTATTGTTAGTTACAAAAAAACTAACCTTAAAGTTTGGCTTAATAACAAAAAAAAAACTCAATTATCTTTTAGAATTACAAATAGGTACCCTTTTTTCATTTATTTCTATTTTACAAATTGCACCTTCAAGAAAAGGGTATTTATTAGGTAAATTTAAACCTCAATGGGATTTTTGTTGCACTTTAAGGGAATAATAATTAGGCCAAACCTCAATAAAGTTTGCTTTTGGAAATTAACCAGAGGATTCTCAACTGTGTTTGCTGAAATTGGAAATCTGTAGCTTCTAAAATGGCATTAACATACATTAAGTTTTTCCAGCTTTGGGAAATAATAGTATCATTCAACTAGAGCATTTAGAATCAAGTAATCTATCCTCTTCATTCCCCAGCGTGTTATTTCTTGGATATTTGTTAAATCAAAATGTTTTCTCCATTTTTTTTGTTTAGAAACTGGTTTTTGCATTATGTCAAGGAATTTGGTTTTTCTTGATAATCTTTGTTATATGGTATCTGTATTATCTAACTCTTTAGAATTTTATTACTGTTTTTATTTTTTAGTGTATCCTACTTTATTTTTTAGTCTCAAATTTCTGATTATGAGATAATTTATAGATAATTGCCCTGCAAACCATATTGGATAGTTAGCCGACTTGGTTGCCACTATGAGAATTATGCTCACACAGTTGCATCTGAACATGCCCCTGCCAGTTGTCCCGCCTCTGTCAACTCCTACTTCTGGTGCAAGTGCTCCGTCGTTGTCGAGATATTTTGGAGATAATAAAGTTAAGGATTTAGATGATTAAGCTTAGATGGGATAATATCTTTCTTGTATATGTCACGCCCCAAACGGGACGCGACGACGATCCACAACTTAAATACAAATAACCATACTGACAATTATCAACAAGAACCCAATGAAACAGTCTAAATAGCGGCGAAATAAAATAACAAGTACATCTTACGATCCACAACATCCACAATCCACATTACATCCTCGAAAATCAACCAACGATATCAACTTAAAAGTCAAAGGGTCCTACGCCCTTGATTACAAACCTAATGAAAAAAATAAAATAGTCCAACAAGAATCAAAAGAAATGAGTCCATCAATAACAACAAGAAGTAGTAAATCCAACAAGCGGAGTACAAGGGCTCAATCCAAGGCGGTTCAAAGATCTTCAACGAAGTCCTCATCTAAAGGTTAGAAAACAAAGGGTATGAGACATAAATCTCGGTGGATGGGGTGATCGTGTGCAAGTGTGGCGCAATATAGTTAATGTGAGAAAACAGATTATATGAAAACGCGTGAGTATGATGCATGAATTCACACACGATCGCAGCGTCGTGATAAATATATTTAAATAATATACTTATACGATTCGAGAAAATTCGTTCATGGTCACACAGGCACTATGTGATTCAATCAAGACAGGTAGGATTGCGTGCGGAAATGTAACGCCAATCCCATGCAAGGCAATTAATGGTTGCGTCTGGGATTTGTAGCGCCAACCAATGCAAAACAAGTAGCGGTTGCGTGCAGTTTGTAGCGCCAACCAAACGGGTCCGATAACTCCGGAATCGTGTGGATCAGACAACGATTCCTTCATTCTTCCTTGTAACTCCCCAGGCAGGATGGTCCAAGACCGGTCACCTTATCGCTCCATAGGCAAAGAAAAAATCCACAGTGGAGCTTGCAAGGCTCGGATCTCATAATCATGATTATACCTCAAGTACTACGACCCGCTTCCCTTGGACACTCCGTCCCTCGGTTGCGGGATTAGGGCGATGGGGCGGAGAGTGGAATAGCAACCGAGCTGCCCGGTTCCATCCCCGACGTATCCATTCCGACTGTGAGCTCGACACACCAAGTTGACTCAGGCAGGAAAGTAATACAAGTACAGACAGTCAACCAGGCAGTCGAGTATTATTGATTCAGGGAAGCAGTTCAGGAAAATTATTGAAAAGCGCGAGTGGTAATTATGGCGTTGGTGGAGTATTTGGATGAAGATGATCATCGGAAGGATAATCAATCTTCGATATCTTGAAAGATTAGGTGGAACATAAGTCCCGTTATAGATTCAAAATCGCAAGACGAGGAAGTCGCTCCGCGATCAGTTATTAATCGGTCAAATTGATCCGATAAGTCAAGGGTTTTTGGAAAACAAAATATTTTAATTAAATCTCCAAGTCAGAGGGTCCAGGGCTATTTTAGTAAAAGAGAAAATAATTTGAGTTAGGTCCTTTATAAAAGAAAAATTGAAATTTAGCCCCGTTTTGTAAAAACCAACACTTTTGGGGTTAAAAATTGAATAAATAAATATCCCGACCTTGAACAATTATGAGGTCAGTTCCTAAATTCTCTAAATTGTTCAGAGATTCAGGTTGTTTAAAGTTTTGGGGTCGAATTTTTATAAAATAGTCACATTGGCCCCAAATTTGTAAAAATTGCCAATTCGGACCTTAAGTTTAAAATAATCGGAACTCACAAACCGGAAGGGCTTTTAATGTGATTCCAGTTGGAAAATATCACTAAAGTTAGTGAGATATTGGGACAAAAGCAGTTTTTTAAAAGAAATAAGTGTAGGTCCTTTAACGTTTGAAAATATCATTTTTGTCCCATTTTGAAATAATTGCCTTTAAGGCTTTTAGGGGTCCAATTGTTATGAAATTTGAACCTTGGGTCCAAAACATAATTAAGTTATAGTTAAGTTAGTATTTCCAGGTGCATGGGCTGCATAAGTCCTGGAAATTTCATTTGGGTCCTCAAGTTTAGTATTTTACACATTAGTCCCTCAATTTTAGTAAAATTGCTTTCCCAGCCCTAACCACTTGGATTTTTGGAATACTTTTAAAATATGTAATTCCCAGTACCTTCAGAGTAAAAATTTCAAATTTTAAAGTTTAGGTGCAGTTTTTAAAATTGCAAGGTAGCCCTTAAACTTTCAAAATTTTACAATCTAGTCCTTGGGCTCTTAAAGGTTGATTTTATTTATCTTAAAACTCTTAAAACTTTATTAAAATGTCCAAAAGTCATTTTTAAACCTGAGTACAGTCCCAAAATTCGAAATTTTTAGAGGGGTCCTTTAACTTTTATTTTCTTGCAATTTAGTCCACCAACTTTCTATTTTTACATTTTAAGTCCAAAATTGAAATTTAATCAATTATGCTCGACTTGTCCAGGTTATAAGTCATCCAAAACATGGATTTTAAAGATCATACACATGCATATCCAATACATACAAGAATTCATTAAATAAAACATTAAATTGCACATGCATGCACCTAAAATTCAATAAATAGCAATTTTGAGCAACTCTTGAGAATTTTCATGATTTGATACATAAAATTGACATGCAATACATAGATTATATATCTCAAGGCTCATAATCAAAATTTCTACATGCATTTTAATAAAAACACCTAATAGTTGGAAAGTATTTTTTCCACCCACCTTAAATTGGAAAGTTGTGAAATAAAAAGGGAAAATTTCACAACTTTGGATGAGGTCACTTAGGTCAGCCCCTAATTCAAGAAATATCAAAAATTTGGAGTTACAAAAATGAGAGAAAAATTAAAGAGAAAAAGAAGGAGATAAGAAAATTGGAAAGACTACACTTTACCTTGTGTAGTAGGTGATTTGAAACTAGTTGAAGCTTCAAATTTGGAAATTTTGGTTCAACTCCAAAATCACCTAAGGTCAGCCCCTATTTCTCAAAAATAAAAAAGGGGTGTTAAAATTTGAAAAAAAATAGGAAGAAGAAGAAAGAAGGGCTCTAGTGTCTAATTCTTACCTTGTAGTCCAAATTTCTCTACTAGTTCTTTTTCAAGTCTTCAAGTTTCACCACCATGCACGCATGTCTCCAAGTGGTCTTCTAAGTACCTCAAAATCCAAAATATAACCTTAAGTTAAGAGGAGAAGGTGTTTAAGTTGAATTTAGGAGTGAAATTTCTTACCTTGAAATAGGGGTGTTCGAAATTTTGGTGTTTAAGTGGTAAGATTGTTTGTTTTGGTTTAGATGTTTGAAGAAAGAAAGTATGTTTGATGTTAGGAAGAAGATGTTCTTGAAGATATGAAGATGGGTTTGAAGATGTGAATGACTTGTGTTTGAATATTTGAAGATGTGAAGAAGGGGTACTTGAAGATATGAAGAACTTATGTTTGAAGATTTGAAGATGTGAAGAGTTGGTGTTTGAAGGTTTGAAGATGTGAATGATTTTGTGTTTGAAGATTTGAAGATGTGAATGAATTTTAGAGAGAGGTTAGAGAGAAGGAGGAGAATTCCGCAAGGCTTGAATGTATTGGTGATAAAATGAAATGAATTTTTTGGCACAAAAATGGCCTAATGGCCGTCCAAGTGAGAGAGAGGGAGAGGAATTTTTGTTCAATTTTTGTGTCTTGCATTTTGCCTCATGCATGGGGAACATTTTGAAGGTCAAAGGTATGGGCATGAGAATGTTTGAATGGAATGTTGGAAGACTTCCAACATGTTGACAAAAATAATATTAAAGAAGTAATGTAAGAGATGATGTGTATAATGTTTGAATTAATGGTATAATTATACACAAGATGACTAATATAAGGTGTAGGTGTACAAGAGTTGGATGATATTTTTACTCCAAAATTCACCATGTTGGCCGTCCACTACAAGGGCATATTGGTAATTCCATATATTTTTTTTTGTCCAAATTTGATGATAATAGGTGAAATATATAAATCTCCAAAATAATTACTGATTTCCTTGATCACTTATGAGTCTCATGATCACTTAATCTAAATCAAAATCTTAATTCTATAAGGTAAAAGTCTCTAAAATAAATAGTCTCTTAAAATTCTAAGGTGACTAATAAATACAAAAATAGTAATAATGATCAACCAAGTGATCATAAATGCAAAATAGAATTAATAAAGATCATGATCACAAGTAATTAAATAAAATGAAATAAAGTACAAAATGTATATATTATTAATAATTACCCGTCAAAATGACGCGGTAAAATAGTCGATCAAATGTATAAACGACAATAATGATCAATTATAAGCTCGGAAAAATCGGGGCTTCACATCCTCCCCTCCTTAAAAGAATTTGGTCCCCAAATTCTCTTCAGAATAGTTTTGGATATTGATTCCTTATATCTTCTTCCATTTCCCACGTTGCGTCTTCGTCTCGGTTGTGGTTCTTCCACACTACCTTAACCATCGAGATTTCACTCTTACGCAACTGTCGTATCTGCTGATCAATGATCTGGATTGGCCTCTCGGTGTAGGATAGATTTTCCATTAGAGTAGGAGTATCTCGAGTGATGATATGCTCGGGATTTGGTTGATACTTCTTCAGTCTCGACACGTGGAATACATCGTGCATTCCCTCATATGGTGCTGGTAACTAGAGTCGGTAAGCTAATTTCCCGATCCTCTGTAAAATCTTGTAAGGTCCAATATATCTCGGACTCAACTTGCCTCTTTTCTTCGGATTGATCAATCCTTTCCGTGGTGAGAGTCTGAGAAATACTTCATCACCGACTTCAAATTCCAAATCCTTTCTTCTCTTGTCCGTGTAACTCTTTTGGCGGCTTTGAGCTGTGCGAATCCGCTCCTTGATCAGCTTGACCTTCTCCATGGCCTCCTGAACTAAGTCAACCTTTGGAATCGAGGGTGACTTCCGTTTCTCTTTCGGAGTCCATTGGTCATCAATCTCCCAGTGTAGTGGGGATCTACATTTTCGCCCATATAATGCCTCGTAGGATGCCATTCCAATCGTGGCCTGATAACTGTTATTGTAGGCGAACTCGGCTAATGGTAAATGCGAATCCCAACTTCCTTGAAAATCCAATGTGCAGGCTCGCAGCATATCTTCAAGGGTTTGAATTGTTCGATTAGACTGTCCATCGGTTTGTGGATGTGCTGCTGTGCTGAAACTTAGCGAGGTACCCAATTCCTCGTGCAAGCACTTCCAAAATCTGGAGACAAACCTCGGGTCTCTGTCTGATACTATGTCGATCGGTACTCCATGCGAATCGAATGATTTCTGGATATAAATCTGTGCAAGTTTACGCAAGCTATCGCTTTTCTTGATCGGTAAAAAAGTGTGCGATTTCGTGAGTCGGTCTACGACTACCCAAATAGCATCATGGCCTCCTCTAGTCCGTGGTAGATCCGTCACAAACTCCATCGTTATGTGTTCCCATTTCCATTCAGGAATTCTCAACGGTTGTAGTAAACCGGATGGTCGTTGGTGTTCTCGCTTTTACTCGTTGACAAGTTAAACATCTCGCAACGAATTCTCGCTGCTTGGTTCTTCATGTTTACCCACCAATAACTCCTTTTCAAATCCTTATACATCTTGTTTCCTCCAGGATGGATGTATAGTGTATTTTGAACGGTGTGCCTCTGCTAGGATTTTATTCCTAATCGCCGTCATTCGGCACACACACTCGATTCGGAATCGATAACTCCATCTTCAGTCCGAGAATTCGATCTTTTTCCTTTAAGTACCTTCCTTCGCTTGATTTTTGAAGATGTGTATCTTTATCTTGTGCTTCTTTGATCTCTTTCACAGACGGGTCTAACCGAAATGTTAGCACATGAAATCGAGTATTGGTTCTCGTCGGTTTCCAATTGCTCACTCTTCTAATGATTCCCACTCTCGAATCATAAGTCCAGCTAAGCTCGCCTTTTCCTTAGAGCGTCCTGCTACGACGTTAGCTTTCCCGGATGGTATTGAATATCAAAGTGATAGTCCTCAATCAACTCCAGCCATCTCCGTTGCCTCAGATTGAGGTCTTTCTGGGAGAATAGGTACTTCAAGCTCTTATGGTCCGTGAAAACCGTGATGTTGCTCCGTAGAGATAGTGTCTCCATTTCTTCAACGCGAACACTATTGCTGCCAATTCCAAGTCATGCGTTGGATAATTGGACTCATACGGCTTGAGCTTTCGTGATGTATAAGCGATAACTTTTCCTTCCTGCATGAGCATTGCTCCTAGTCCTTCTTTTGATGCATCACTGTAGACGACAAAGTTTTTTGTTCCCTTTGGAAGGGCTAAGACTGGAGCTGTAGTAAGTCGTTTCTTCAGCTCTTGGAAACTCGCCTCGCACTTGTCATTCCACTCAAACATGACTTGCTTCTGGGTTAGTCGAGTGAGTGGTCCGGCTATCTGGGAGAAATCCTAGATAAATTTGTGTTTGTTATTTTGGATAGATTTGTGTTTTTGTCACTACAAGAAAAAAAGAAAATTCCAATGGAAACAATTTGTTGGAATTTGGCCAATTACCGTTGGAATTATCAATTCCAAAGGAAATTCCAACAATAAATGCATCATTGGTAAAATGGCCGTTGGAATTGTCACGCCCCAAACGTGACGCGACAACGATCAATCACTTAAACAGAAATAAATCAATAGTCTAAACCAAAGATACAAAACTCCAAGTGAAATAGAGTCTAATGCAATGAATTAAAATAAACACGAGTACAAATTACATCTTAAAGTCCAAGCGGTATCCGAATACAACCCAAAAGATTATCTCGAATTAACTTACGGTCAAACAAAACAAAATGAAGGAGTCCAACAACAAATAAAAGTAAAAGGAAATGTCGCTCCACATCACTGATAGGGATTCAATCTGCAATAGGTTCGATGTCTTCAGCGAACTCTTCATCTAAAGGTTAGAAAACAGGAGGGAATGAGACAGAAATCTCATTGGATGGGGTGATCGTGTGCGAGTGTGGCGATATAAATAGTTAATGCGAGAAATTTAGTTGTATGAAAATGCGTGAGAGATGATGCATGATTTCACACACATCCACAAAGCGTCGTGATAAATATATTAAGTAACATACTTATATAGTTTAAGAAAATAGTTCGTGGTCACGCATGCACTATGGTTCAAGCAGACAGGAGGATTGCATACGGATTTGTAACGCCAATCCTATGCAAGACAAGTAGCGGTTGCGTACGGATATGTAGCGGCAACCCGTTCCGTTCAACTCCAGAATCGTGTGGATCAGATAGCGATTCCTTTGTTCTTCCTTGTAACTCCCGTTCATGATGGTCAAAGACTGTCACCTTATCGCTCCGTAGGCAAAGACAAAATCCACGTTGGAGCTAGCAAGGCTCGGATTCGTCATAATCATGATTATACCTCAAGTACTACGACCCGCTTCCCGGACAAACTCCGTCCCTCGCCGGGATTAGGGCGATGGGGCCGGAGAGTGGAATAGCAGCCGAGCTGCCCGATTCCATCCCCGACGTATCCATTTCGACTGCGAGCTCGACACACCAAGTTGACTCAGGCAGGAATTTAAGTATACGTTCAGGTAGTCAACCAGACAGTCGAGTATTATTGATACGGGAAGCAATTCATGAAAAGTTCTCAAACATTTGCACAAGATGGTTATGGCGTTGGTGGAGTTATTGAGATGAAGATAATTATCGGGAGGATAAATAGTCTTCGATATCTTAAGGATTAGGAGGAACATAAGTCCCGTTATAGATTCGAAATCGCGAGACGATGAAGTCGCCCTGCGATCGGGTATTAATCGGTCAAGACGATCCGATAAGTCAAGGGATTTTTTAAGAAAATAAAATATTTTAATTAAATTTTAAAGTGAGAGGGTCCGAGGCTGTTTCTTTAAAAGAAAATAATTTGAGTTAGGTCCTTATAAAATTTACAATTAGCCCCGTTTTGTCAAAACCAATACTTTTGGGGTTAAAAGTTAAATAAATAAATATCCCGACCTTGAAAAATTATGAGGTCAGTTCCTAAATTCTCTAAATTGTTCAGAGATTCAGGTTTTTAAAGTTTTGAGGTCGAGTTTTTATAAATTCTCACATTGGCCCCAAATTTGTTAAAATTGTCATTTCGGGCCCTAAGTTTAAAATAATCGGAACTCACAAACCGGAAGGGCTTATAATGTGATTCTAGTTGGAAAATGTCACTAAGGTTAGTGGGATATTGGGACAAAAACAGTTTTAAAATGTCATAAGTATAGGTCCCTTAACTTTTGAAAATCTCATTTTTGTCCCATTTTGAAATAATTGCCTTTAAGGCTTTTAGGGGTCCAATTGTTATGAAATTTGAACCTTGGGTCCAAAATATAATTATGTTATAGGTAAATTAGTATTTCCAGGTACATGGGCTGTATAACTCCTGGAAATTTCATTTGGGTCCTCAAGTTTAATCTTTTACAATTTGGTCCCTCAAGTTTTATAAAATTACTTTCCAAGCTCTAAACACTTGGATTTTTGGAATACACTTAAAATATGTTATTTCCAGTCCCTTAAGAGTTAAAATATCAAATTTTAAAATTTGGGTCTGGTACAGTTTCGAAATTTGCAAAATAGCCCTTAAACTTCTCAAATTTTACAATCTAGTCCTTGGGCTTTTAAGGGTTGATTTTATTTATCTAAAAACTCTTAAAACTTTATTAAAATGTCAAAACATCATTTTTGAACCTGAGTACAGACCCAAAAATCGAAATTTACAGAGAGGTCCCTTAAGTTTTATTTTTTTGCAATTAAGTCCACCAACTTTCCATTTTTGCATTTAAAGTCCAAAAATCGAAATTTAATCAATTATGCTCGACTTGTCCAGGTTATAAATCATTCAAAACATAGATTTCAAGAGTCATAAACATACATATCCATTTCGTGCAAGCATTCATCAATGCAACAATAAAGTATACATGTATGTCCTATTTTTCGATAAATCGCATTTTGAGCAACACTTGAGAATTTTTTCACTAGATACAAGAAAATAGCATGCAATACATAATATATATCTCAAGTGCTCAATAACAAAATACTACATGCATATTTCCAATCTAAAACACCTAGAAGTTGAAAGGATTTTTCCACCCACCTTGTTTGTTCGGTTGATTGGTGTAAAGTGATGTGACACTAGACCTTGAGGATTTTAACCCTCACTTAAGGCAACCCCTAAGTCAAATAATATAAGGATTTTTGAGTTAGAAAATGAAGATTTGAACTAAGGAGGGAAAAAGAGAAATAGGCCAAAGGTACCACACTTACCTTGTGTAGTTGAAAGTTGTAGTCAAAAATTGATAGTCTCTTAAGAACTTAATCACCTCTTAACCAAAGCTCCAAGGTCAGCCCCTAACCACCTCAAAATGAAAATTTGGGTGTTAAAATTCGGAATTAATAGGGAAGAAGAAGATGGTACCAAAAATCCCATTTCTTACCTTGTAGTCCACATTCTTCAAATTTTTCTTCAAGTCTAGAAGTCCTCTTCAAGGTGATGGTGAGACTCTTAGTATCTTCCAAGTCTTCTAAGTATACCTCAAAAATCAAAATTCAAAACCTAAGTTAAGAAGTGAAGATGATGAGCTAGAGGATAACAAGATGATTTTTAGAACAAAATTTCTTACCTTGTGTAGGGAGGGGAGTTCGAATTTTTTTGTAAGTAGAAGAGAAGTGTTTCTTGTATTTTTTGTTAAGTGTTTAAGAGAAGAAAAAAAAGAAATGTGTAGAGAGAGGTAGGAGGATTTTAGAGAGAGAGAAGAGAAAATACAAGACTTAGGATAATTTGTGTTAGTGAAATGAAATGTGAAGGAAGAAACTTGAACAAAATCCTTGCTCAACAAGGCCATTATGGCCGTCCCCTTGGAGAGAAAAGGAGACAAAAATTTTGTTTTGTTCCAAGTCTTGAAAGGTGTAGGTTGCATGAGGGACAAGGACCTTGGTCAAGATGAGGTCTTGAATGGGAGGATGAAATTGAAGGGATTGAGAAGAATGTTGGCATGGGGTGTTGGGAAGCCTCCAACATGTTGGGTAAGTTTATAATAAAGAATTGGTGTATAAGATATTGTGTATAAGATTTGAATTAATGGTGTAAAAATACACAAGATGAATACACAAGGTGTACATGTACAAGAGTTGGGAGATATTTCTACACCAAAATTCCCATTATGGCCATCCACTCAAGGGGTATTTGTGGTATTTCCATTTTTTTTGTCCCAAATTGGTGATAATAGATGAATAATATCAATCTCCAAAATAATTAGTGATCTCATTGATCACTTATAAGTCTCATGATCATTTAATCTAAATCGAATTCTTAATTCTATAAGGCATAAATCTCTAAATAACTAGTCTCTTAAAGTTCTAAGGTGACTAAAAAAAATACACAAGTAATAATAATGATGATCAACCAAGTGATCATAAATGTGAAATAAAATTAATAAATGATTATGATCACAAGAAATAAATAAGGGAAATTAAAGATGAAATGTATTTATCATTAATATTTACCCGTCAAAGCGACGCGGTAGAATTGTCAAATAGTACAAAGACGATACGTGATATAAGTACATGTTCGAATAAAAATCGAGGCTTCACATTCTCCCCTCCTTAAAAGAATTTGGTCCCCAAATTCTCTTGAAATAGTTACGGATATTGATTCCTCATGTCTTCTTCCATCTCCCATGTTGCGTCTTTGTCTCGGTTGTGGTTCCGCCATACAACTTTAACCATGGGAATCTCTCTGTTACGCAACTGACGTATCTGCTGGTCAATGATTCTGATTGGTTCCTCGGTGTAAGATAAATTCTCCATTAGAGGAGGAGCATCACGAGTGATGATATGCTCGGGATCTGGTTGATACTTTTTCAATCTCGACACATGGAATACATCGTGCATTCCCGCATACTATGCTGGTAACTCAAGTCTGTAGGCCAACATTCCGATCCTCTGCAAAATTTTGTAAGGTCCAATATATCTCGGACTCAATTTGCCTCCTTTCCTTGGATTGATCAATCCTTTTCGTGGCAAGAGTCTGAGAAATACTTCATCTCCGACTTCAAATTCCAAGTCCTTTCTCCTCTTGTCCGCGTAACTATTTTGGCGGCTCTGAGCTGTACGGATCCGTTCCTTGATCAACTTGACCTTCTCCATGGCCTCCTGAACTAAGCCGACCTTTGGAATCGAGGGTGACTTCCGTTTCTCCTTCGGAGTCCATTGGTCATCAATCTCCCAATGTAGAGGGGATCTACACTTTCGTCCATACAAGGCTTCATAGGGTGCCATCCCAATCGTGGCCTGATAACTGTTATTATAGGCGAACTCGGCCAATGGTTAGTGCGAATCCCAACTTCCTTGGAAATCCAATGTGCAGGCTCGCAACATGTCTTCTAGGGTTTGAATTGTTCGCTCAGACTGGCCATCAGTTTGCGGATGTCTTCTTTGTCTTTGAAACTTAGCGAGGTACCCAATTCCTCATGTAAGCATTTCCGAAATCGGAGACAAACCTCGGGTCTCTGCGATACTATGTCGACTGGCACTCCATGCAGTCGAATGATCTCTCGGATGTAAATTTGCGCAAGTTTCTGCAAGCTGTCGATTTTCTTCATGGGTAAGAAATGTGCAGATTTCCTGAGTCGGTCTACGACTACCCATATAGCATAATCGCCTCGTCTGGTCCTTGGTAGATCCGTCACGAAGTCTATCGTTATGTGTTCCCATTTCCACTCGGGAATTCTCAACGGTTGTAATAAACCAGATGGTCGTTGGTGTTCAGCTTTTACTCGTTGACAAGTCAAACAACTCGCAACGAACTCTGCTACCTGGTTCTTCATGTTTACCCACCAGTAATGTCGTTTCAAGTCCTTATACATCTTGTTTCCTCCAGGATGTATGGTGTATTTCGAACGGTGTGCTTCTGAGAGGATTCTGCTCCTAATCTGCTCGTCATTCGGTACACAAATTCTACTCCGAAATCTGATGATTCCATCTTCATGTACTGAGAATTCTGATCTCTCTTTTAAGTATCTTCTCTTTTAGTTTTTGAAGTTGCACGTCTGTCCCCTGTGCTACTTTGATCTCGGTCAGTAGATCGGGTTTAACTGAAATATTAGCTCATGAAATTTGAGTACTGGTTCTCGTCGGATTCCAGGTGCTCAATTCTTCCAATGATCTCCACTCTCGAATCATTAGTCTAGCTAAACTCGCCTTTCTGCTTAAGGCGTCAGCTACTACGTTAGCTTTCCCGGGATGGTATTGAATATCAAAGTGATAATCTTCTATTAACTCCATCCATCTTCGTTGCCTCAAATTGAGTTCCTTCTGAGAGAATAGATACTTTAGGCTCTTATGATCTGTGTAAACCGTGAATGTTGCTCCGTAGAGATAGTGCCTCCATTTCTTTAACGCGAACACTATTGCTGCCAATTCCAAGTCATGCGTTGGGTAATTGGCTTCATACGGTTTGAGTTTCCGTGATGCGTAAGCAATGACCTTTCCTTCTTGCATGAGTACTGCTCCTAGTCCTTCCTTTGATGCGTCACTGTAGACGACAAAGTTTTCTGTTCCCTTTGGTAGGGCTAAGACTGGAGCTGAGGTAAGTCGTTTCTTCAGCTCTTGGAAACTAGCCTCACACTTGTCATTCCACTCAAACTTGACTTGCTTCTGGGTTAGTCGAGTGAGTGGTCCGGCTATCTTGGAGAAATCCTGGATAAATCTTCGATAATATCCAAGTAGTCCTAAGAAACTTCTAATCTTCGTTACAAACTCGGGTTGTTTCCATTTAACCACCGTCTGTACCTTCGAAGGATCTACGGTGATCCCGGTGCCGGATACTATGTGTCCCAAGAATGCGACTTCACTAAGCCAAAATTCGCACTTGCTGAATTTGGCATACAACTTGTGTTCTTGTAGTGTCTCTAAAACAATTTTCAGATGACGCTCATGCTCCTCTTTAGACTTAGAGTATACGAGTATGTCATCAATGAATATCACTACGAATTGATCCAAATAAGGTTGAAAGACTCGATGCATTAGATCCATAAACGCTGCTGGTGCGTTTGTCAGACCGAAAGGCATCACCACAAACTCGTAGTGTCCATATCTAGTCTGAAATGCTGTTTTGGAAACATCTTCTTCACGGATCTTTAGCTGATAATATCCTTGTTGTAAATCAAACTTCGAGTACACCGTCGCTCCTTGAAGTTGATCAAACGATTCGTCTATCCTCGGGAGGGGATATTTGTTCTTGATGGTCACGCTTATTTAAGTCCGCGATAGTCTATACACAGTCTTAGTGTGCCATCTTTCTTTTTGACAAATAGTACCGGTGCTCCCCAGGGAGACGTACTTGGTCGGATAAATCTCACATCCATCAAACTTCGTAATTGTGTTTTCAACTCTTGTAACTCAACAGAGCCATTACATGCGGCGTTCGGGCGATCGGGGTAGTTCCTGGTAATACCTCAATGGTGAACTCGACTTCCCTATTTGGAGGGACAATGGTGAGTTCTTGTGGAAACACATCTGTATATTCCGATACTATAGGTACTCAATTAATTTGTGTCTCAACCTTAGGTTTGTTAATTACAAACGCCAAGTACCCTTGTGCCCCTCTAGTGATCGCCTTCCTCGCTTTCATTGATGAAATGATTGGGGCAATCTTAACTCGTGCTCTTCCCGAAATTTCCACTTCGGGCTTACCGGGTTCACATAGTTTAATGGACTTGCGATGACAGTCCATTTGTGCAAGAGTGTGTAGACAACCAGTTCATTCCTAATATAATGTCATATTCGGATATAGGCAGCAAGATCAAATCAGCAGGAAAGTTTATCTCATCAATCTTAACATCGCATGCATTATAGATAATATATGTTATCTGGCTTGCGCCCATAGGAGTGGACACTTCTAAACCTATAGGCATATGATCCATGCATGCATGCAACTTGTGTACAAAATGCGGTGCGACAAATGAATGCGTTGATCCCGGATCAAACAGTATTTTAGCATAGTGGTGAAATACTAGAAGCGTACGTTCTACCACGTCAGTTGCCTCCGGAGCCTCGTGTCCGGCTAGTGCAAATGCTCGGCGAGGCATCCTTGCCCGATTTCCCAGGCCATTACCCGGCTTTGTCGGCAAGACTTGTTTAAACGATCCCCGTACTTTGGGCAATCCTTCAGTTGATGCTGATTACTGCCACATAGCAAACATCTCCCCTGTTTGCGCCAACAATCATTGACAGTGTGTCCCGGTTTTTGGCAATGTGTACATACTTGGCCCGGTTTTCCCTGCATCGGTCCTTTCCCTTTTTCTATCTTAACAACTGGCCCCTTCTGAATTTTAACAGGCGGCCTTGATGGTTGTCCCACCGCTGTCCTTTTGAGATTATTTGATGGCCTATTCAGCTGAATCTGACCAATGCGGTTAAGTCCCGACTCAATGCAGAGCCGCTTTTTTCAAGGGCTGAGTATGTTGTTGTTTCAACAGTCAAAAGTTGTTTCTGGAGTTCCAGCTTCAGTCCCCGTGTGAACTTATACAATTTGTCCTCTTCCGTGCTGATTGTTCCCGGGGCATATTTGGATAACCGATGGAATTCAGACTCATATTGGGCCACAGACATGTTCCCCTGTCTCAACTTATGGAATTCATCTCGGCGTGCCTACTTCACGACTTGGGGTATGTATTGCTTATTGAATTCAGCCAGAAATTTTCCCAAGTTCTCTCTACTAGATCCTGTTCCCACTTTCTCTCAACTGTTCTCCCACCAATCCGGAGAAGCGGCCGCTTCTGTCGGAACAACTGCGAGTGTAACCTTCATTCTTTGGAATATTGAAGTGCATTAAAGATATTCTCTATCTTCTCGATCTATTCTTCTCGCTTTCATGTCATCATCTGGTTCCCCTAAGAAAGTCGGGGTCGAATCGTAAATGAAACCTGCTCCAAGGTGCGGTCATTCGTCTCTCGGCGGAGTTCATGGTTGGTAGCCGAGGCTCGCTTGTTGCCTCATGAAAACTAATATATGTTGCGGGGCTATTGCGATTAGGTTATCTCCTGTGATTGGCGGAGGAGGTGGTGGCAATTCGGGAGGGTGCCCGATCCCTGCGCATCATTGTTCCTTTGGGGTATACGGTGTCTCCGCGTCCACGGTTTCGGCCATGTATCGAGGTTTAGTTACAATACAAAAATGAATGATTCGGTAAATATTCGCATAAACAAGTTATACATGAGGAGAGCAACATAAGTACACAAGACATAGAACAAGTAGAAAAGATATATCCATTAATGTGAAAATTTGAATACATCCAAAGGAGTTCATACAATAGACTACGAGAATCGATGGTGAATCGAAATCATGGTACAACAAAAAGCAAAATACAACAGGAAGGTAATATGCGTCTGATACTATCTATCACAAAAGCTATCTATTCAGTGAGGTTGCCATCATCATCACTAGCGGCCTCGTCTAGAACCAGAACTTGATCGGGCCGGTAGCACCTCGGCGTTAGGCCGATTGGCGAAATCTAGCCACCTTGTTCTAGTCCGAGCATCATCGAGTGGGGCGGCTTCAGCGTCTCGGGCTCTTCATCTTCCATTGGATCCTCATCGGAATCCTCTTCGGGGTCTTCTTCAGGATCCTCTTCGGGATCCTCTTCATTATCGGCCTCGAGGTCGGGCATTGGTTACTCGGGCGGTGGCAACGATGGCGCATTAGGCTGCTAAGCGGCCTCAAAGCAAAGCATCCCGCCAGGTTAAGGCATGCGTGAGGTCCTCGATCACCTGCATTTGTTTGTTGATGGTCTCCTCATGGCGTCCTATGGTGTCTCTTGACATGTGCGCCTCCATTCTCCACTTCGTGCGACCTTCCTTGCACGTTCCATCTTCTCGCGAGTATTATCCGGCGTTCTGGATCAATCAATGATCCTCGCGAGCGCGGATGGTGTCCTCGCGATCTTTAACGAGGAGAGTAAGGTTATTCTTCTCCTCTTGACTCTTTGTCAGGAGGTGTCCTAGTTCATGAGTGCATTGTCGTTCCCTGGTTAGCTCGGAGTCGGCCCGAAGGAATGCCCGGCGCCAATGAAGTTCTAAGGCCTTATAGTGATCCCGCTCAAAACGAGCTTCGATTACGTCCCACCAGGTTGGGGTGCGGCTCCATCTGTCAAACAAAACGAGGCGGATTTAGACGGATGTAAAGGAAAGATAAGGAGAACAAGGAAAGAATGACTAAGGAAAGTCAGTCAAAAGTCAACTAAGTCAAATCAAGTATGACTATGGATTCTCCAAGTATAAATTTTAACTTAACCTAAACATCAATAATATGGTTCTATGCCATTTTTGAAATCGATTTCACACTTAATTAGTCAAGTCGGCGTACTACCCAACACAATCCGAGGGTCCTATCTCGGGGTCACTTTCGGTGTAAGTTTCCATCTTACTAGCCGAGCTCGATACCATAACAATGTCACGCCCCAACGTGACGCGACAACGATCAATCACTTAAACAAAATAAATCAATAGTCTAAACCAAAGATACAAAACTCCAAGTGAAATAGAGTCTAATGCGGCGGAATTAAAATAAACACGAGTACAAATTACATCTTAAAGTCCAGGCGGTATCCGAATACAACCCAAAAGATTATCTCAATTAACTACAGTCAAACAAAACAAAATGAAGGAGTCCAACAACAAATAAAAGTAAAAGGAAATGTCGCTCCACATCACAACGATAGGGATTCAATCTGCAATAGGTTCGATGTCTTCACCGAACTCTTCATCTAAAGGTTAGAAAACAGGAGGGAATGAGACAGAAATCTCATTGGATGGGGTGATCGTGTGCGAGTGTGGCGATATAAATAGTTAATGCGAGAAATTTAGTTGTATGAAAATGCGTGAGAGATGATGCATGATTTCACACACCCACAAGCGTCGTGATAAATATATTAAGTAACATACTTATATAGTTTAAGAAAATAGTTCGTGGTCAAGCAGGCACTATGGTTCAAGAAGACAGGAGGATTGCATACGGATTTGGAACGCCAATCCTATGCAAGACAAGTAGTGGTTGCGTGCGGATATGTAGCGCCAACCCATTCCGTTCAACTCCGGAATCGTGTGGATCGGGCAAGCGATTCCTTTGTTCTTCCTTGTAACTCCCGTTCATGATGGTCAAAGACTGTCACCTTATTGCTCCGTGGCGGAGAGACAAAATCCACGTTGGAGCTAGCAAGGCTCGGATTCGTCATAATCATGATTATACCTCAAGTACTACGACCCGCTTCCCTTGGACAAACTCCGTCCCTCGGTTGCGGGATTAGGGCGATGGGGCGAGAGAATGGAATAGCGGCCGAGCTGGCGGTTCCATCCCCGCGTATCCATTCCGATTGCGAGCTCGACACACCAAGTTGACTCGGGCGAGAATTTAAGTATACGTTCGGGTAGTCAACCGAGCGATCAGTATTATTGATTCGATTAAAGCGCTTCATGAAAAGTTCTCAAAAATTTGCACAAGATGGTTATGGCGTTGGTGGAGTTATTGGGATGAAGATAATTATCGGGAGTATAAATAGTCTTCGATATCTTAAGGATTAGGAGGAACATAAGTCCCGTTATAGATTCGAAATCGCGAGACGAGGAAGTCGCCCCGCGATCGGGTATTAATCGGTCAAGACGATCCGATAAGTCAAGGGATTTTTTAAGAAAATAAAATATTTTAATTAAATTTTAAAGTCAGAGAGTCCGGGGCTGTTTCTTTAAAAGAAAATAATTTGAGTTAGGTCCTTATAAAAATAAAATTTACAATTAGCCCCGTTTTGTCAAAACCAATACTTTTGGGGTTAAAAGTTAAATAAATAAATGTCCCGACCTTGAAACATTATGAGGTCAGTTCCTAAATTCTCTAAATTGTTCAGAGATTCAGGTTTTTAAAGTTTTGAGGTCGCGTTTTTATAAAATTCTCACATTGGCCCCAAATTTGTTAAAATTGTCATTTCGGGCCCTAAGTTTAAAATAATCGGAACTCACAAACCGGAAGGGCTTCTAATGTGATTCCAGTTGGAAAATGTTACTAAGGTTAGTGGGATATTGTGGACAAAAACAGTTTTAAAACGTCATAAGTATAGGTCCCTTAACTTTTGAAAATCTCATTTTTGTCCCATTTTGAAATAATTGCCTTTAAGGCTTTTAGGGGTCCAATTGTTATGAAATTTGAACCCAAGATATAATTATGTTATAGGTAAATTAGTATTTCCAGGTACATGGGCTGTATAAGTCCTGGAAATTTCATTTGTGTCCTCAAGTTTAATCTTTTACAATTTGGTCCCTCAAGTTTTATAAAATTACTTTCCAAGCTCTAAACACTTGGATTTTTGGAATATACTTAAAATATGTTATTTCCAGTCCCTTAAGATTTAAAATTTCAAATATTAAAATTTGGGTCTGGTACAGTTTTGAAATTTGCAAAATAGCCCTTAAACTTCTCAAATTTTACAATCTAGTCCTTGGGCTTTTAAGGGTTGATTTTATTTATCTAAAAACTCTTAAAACTTTATTAAAATGTCAAAACATCATTTTTTAACCTGAGTACAGTCCCAAAAATCGAAATTTACAGAGAAGTCCCTTAAGTTTTATTTTTTTGCAATTAAGTCCACCAACTTTCCATTTTTGCATTTTAAGTCCAAAAATAGAAATTTAATCAATTATGCTCGACTTGTCCAGGTTATAAATCATTCAAAACATAGATTTCAAGAGTCATAAACATACATATCCATTTCGTGCAAGCATTCATCAATGCAACAATAAAGTGTACATGTATGTCCTATTTTTCGATAAATCGCATTTTGAGCAACACTTGAGAATTTTTCCACTATATACAAGAAAATAGCATGCAATACATAATATATGTCTCAAGTGCTCAATAACAAAATACTACATGCATAGTTTCAATTTAAAACACCTAGAAGTTGAAAGGATTTTTCCACCCACCTTGTTTGTTCGGTTGATTGGTGTAAAGTGATGTGACACTAGACCTTGAGGATTTTAACCCTCACTTAAGGCAGCCCCTAAGTCAAATAATATAAGGATTTTTGAGTTAGAAAATGAAGATTTGAACTAAGGAGGGAAAAAGAGAAATAGGCCAAAGGTACCACACTTACCTTGTGTAGTTGAAAGTTGTAGTAAAAAATTGATAGTCTCTTAAGAACTTAATCACCTCTTAACCAAAGCTCCAAGGTCAGCCCCTAACCACCTCAAAATGAAAATTTGGGTGTTAAAATTCGGAATTAATAGGGAAGAAGAAGATGGTACCAAAAATCCCATTTCTTACCTTGTAGTCCAAATTCTTCAAATTTTTCTTCAAGTCTAGAAGTCCTCTTCAAGGTGATGGTGAGACTCTTAGTATCTTCCAAGTCTTCTAAGTATACCTCAAAAATCTAAATTCAAAACCTAAGTTAAGAAGTGAAGATGATGAGCTAGAGGATAACAAGATGATTTTTAGAACAAAATTTCTTACCTTGTGTAGGGAGGGGAGTTCGAATTTTTTTGTAAGTAGAAGAGAAGGGTTTCTTGTATTTTTTGTTAAGTGTTTAAGAGAAGAAAAAAAATAAATATGTAGAGAGAGGTAGGAGGATTTTAGAGAGAGAGAAGAGAAAATACAAGACTTAGGATAATTTGTGTTGGTGAAATGAAATATGAAGGAAGAAACTTGAATAAAATCCTTGCTCAACAAGGCCATTATGGCCGTCCCCTTGGAGAGAAAAGGAGACAAAAATTTTGTTTTGTTCCAAGTCTTGAAAGGTGTAGGTTGCATGAGGGACAAGTACCTTGGTCAAGATGAGGTCTTGCATGGGAGGATGAAATTGAAGGGATTGAGAAGAATGTTGGCATGGGGTGTTGGGAAGCCTCCAACATGTTGGGTAAGTTTATAATAAAGAATTGGTGTATAAGATATTGTGTATAAGATTTGAATTAATGGTGTAAAAATACACAAGATGAATACACAAGGTGTACATGTACAAGAGTTGGGAGATATTTCTACACCAAAATTCCCATTATGGCCGTCCACTCAAGGGGTATTTGTGGTATTTCCATATTTTTTTTAATCCCAAATTGGTGATAATAGATGAATAATATCAATCTCCAAAATAATTAGTGATCTTCTTGATCACTTATAAGTCTCATGATCATTTAATCTAAATCGAATTCTTAATTCTATAAGGCATAAATCTCTAAATAACTAGTCTCTTAAAATTCTAAGGTGACTAAAAAAAATACACAAGTAATAATAATGATGATCAACCAAGTGATCATAAATGTGAAATAAAATTAATAAATGATTATGATCACAAGAAATAAATAAGGGAAATTAAAGATGAAATGTATTTATCATTAATATTTACCCGTCAAAGCGATGCGGTAGAATTGTCAAATAGTACAAAGACGATACGTGATATAAGTACATGTTCGAATAAAAAATCGAGGGCTTCACAGGAATGGCAAAAATTCCAATAGAAATTGCAATGGAAAAATATTCTAACGGTACTTCCATTGGTATTTGTAAGGCCCCGTATTTTAGTGAATACTTAATTCGAAATAAGATGAATTATTATCTATATTTTGTGAATTCGATATATCCACATGTATTTCCATATTAGAATATTTAAGTATTACCTGTTGATATACTTGCCAATAATATGTTCTTAGGCTTATTAATTATTATGCATGTTGCATTATAATTTTGATTTTATCTTTATTATTTTTTTATTTACAATTAAGATAATATTATTCTTATTTATTCGGCACCTATTATTATTTCTACATCTTGATTTAATAAAATTAAATCTTTCATTTTTAATAAATAAATCGTATTTGCCATTTTTCTATGAATGATTATATTATAAAGTCGTTTTCATCAAGCTATTATTGCATAAAATGTAAATTCAATTTCTATTGTATATTTTATAATTTGCAATTTAATAAACAAAAAAAAGTACTTGAAGACTATTTCATTAAAGTCAATTTCCATATTTTAGTAAAATGTTATTTTTGATTTATTAAACTACTTGCTACTTGATTTAATATATTGATAAATACTATACAAGAAAGTTATTTATTTGATAGTCTCGACTATATTACTACTTGTAATATTAATTTATGTTTGTATTCTTAACTCTAGCTAAGAGATTGTTTTACTATTATGTGACTTAGCTAAATTAATATTAGAAATTATATCTCACTAATATTCTAGCTTAGTATTTTAATATATATAATTAGTGTATATAGTATTTATCCTAATACTTGGAAGTATTATAAACAATTATAGAATATAATAGAAGACAATTTAGGAGTGAATTGAAATTGTGCAAGTTGTTTTGAGGTAATCATGAGTTGTCATCCATCTTTACCAATCTCCATGAAAGAATATACTATTATCTCATTCCTTCACCACTTGCCTAGTAGCTCATCAATGACTAAGTAGATTAGCCACCCTATTTTGGTCAATGATAAAGTTATCTTCTAATTTTTATTTTGCCACAAAATCGCTACATAATCTCCATCATATCTACCTAATCCTTAGCCACCTTCTTGAACCAATGAATCTTGAAGTTTTTCTAATCATTTCCTCAACCCCACATACACACTCAATATGCTCTCTACACTCATTCATCATGTATGACAAAAAAGAAGAATAATGATGGGAAGAGGAGGCCATTTGACCGTATGCTCCAAATTAAATGGGAGATAGGAGAGTCCTTTTATTGTATTATCTTTTCTCCTTCTCCACTTAATCATGCTCCTTTTTCTCTTTCTACCCTCATAATTTTTACAAGAAGAAACACTCCATTTCCTTGAAACCTAACGACCAAAAATTGTAAGAAAGGAAGATAATTGGTCATGCAAGCTTAGAGATCACCACGCCGACGAATAACTCCGAATTATAAAGTGGCATAGTACAATTTTAAGGGACCTTTTTCTAGATTTTTTATTAAGATTCTAGGTTATCGAGTTTATACATCTTGTAGGATATTTGAAGAGAGGCCATGGGCTTCTAGTGCACAAAGGAAGAGCGACTTGTCCATTTTTGCTAACTCCATCAACTTTCTCTTGAGGTGGGTGGTAAAACAATTCAAACCCTTCATATTTTTTTAAATGCATGAAACTGATTTTTATGTCTTTATATGACCATATTCATATTTTAAAATGACATGCATGATGAATAAAATTTCATGTTGAAGTTATGCTTAATATTCTTAAGGTGAAATGTGATAAAAAGCATGTTTGATGTCATTTTTTTGTCCAAATATGAATCTGAAAATTTTCTGAAATTCATGTATATTTATGTGATGATATTTTGCTATATTATGGTGTGATTTAGTGTGGAATTATGCGAATAAAATTGTTAGGGCCAAAATGATATTTTTGGACCTATTGGGTGATTTAATAAAACTTGGAGGACCTATTTATAACTCTCGAAACTGATCTGAACTGGTACTATAATGCCACATATTTTGACACCTACAAACTGCTCATGTATGGTTTTAGAGGTTAAACGTAAATTTTAAGCTAATGGTCAAAAATTGCAAATCTTGTAAAAATAAGGGGAAAATTTGTAAATTTTGAAAATTTCAGACACCGAACCTGAAAACTGAAATTTTTAATCTTAAAATATTATTTTTAACCTACTAGACCTACCCCAAAAATTTTACTGAAATCCGATTTGTAAAATAGAAGTTATCGATTAAATGGCAAAAATGCAAGTTTTATAAAAATTGGGGCAAAACTGTAAATTCCGAAAGTTTCCAGAAACCTGAAAACCAAATTTTTAGTGTCAAATTATTATTTATAAACCTATAGGACAATCCCAAAAATTTGAGCGAAATCCAAGTTGTAAAATAAAAGTTATCACCGAAATGGTGAAAATGCATATTTCGAAGGAGGTAGGGGTCATTTTGTAATTTTTCGAAACTGGACCCCGACCCAGTAAAATTATAATATTTCTTAAGTATTTTGAACTCATAAAAATTATTTCTTGGTGAGACGGACCCCGGTTCGCCGTCCATTGTATTATAAAGGTTTTACGCTAAAGTTTATATTTTTCAGAATTAAAAGGGTAAGATTGTAATTTTCAAAACCTGCTATCGAACCCTCTGGAATTTAAATTTCTACTAATTTATGAGGCCCAATGGACCTGACCTCACATCCAAAGGAGCCCCGGTTGATTAATTACAATTTTTTAAGCCTTAGCAAGAAAATGGGTGACTCCAGTGTAATGACTTGCTTTTGAAATTAAAATTGGCATAATTCACATCTTTACAAAACTAAGTCAGTCCCTTAAATATTTTATTTATGGTTATTAATGGATTTTAAGATATCCTATGTACCTCTTTTGCCGCTTTACGAAAACTCGACCTGTCAGCTAGTTAAAATGCTTTACAAAATTCTTTTACTAAAATTCACAAGTGTTGTTTTAAGCACCTTCCGTTCTTAAAATCATATCCGAGAAAATATTTCAGCTTACTCAGAATAATATTTTGGTAAAACCTCCAAGAGATCGATCTATTTTTAAAAGCCCATAAATCCCACTTATCCGCCCCATTATTGGCCGCTCATAACTATATTTGACAGATTGAATGATCGATTGATCAAGTGAATAATTGATTAAGTGTTTTATGAACCCTATGTGGTAGTGTCGGGCCCTAGTCAGGTGCGGAAAGGTTGGATCTTTGATCGAGCAGCTTGGTCTGCAGTCGGGATTCACCTTCCCTAGTCCTAATCCCACCACTGAAGGACGGAGCATCCAACTGGCAAAGTGGGTCGTAGAATCGGTATAATCATGATTATGACATTATCTGGGCAAAAGGCCTGAGCTAAAGAGATGTCGAGCCGCTGGAGCTATAAGGTAGTAAGTGGGCTTCGGCCAAATGGTACACGTGGAGTGATAAGGAGAACGGAGGAGTTTCGACGCCTGATCAGCGCAAACCCAACGTTTAGTGTTTATGTGTTAAAACAGTGATAGCACTTCAATGTTAGTGATTGGAAAGTGTTTGATCGTATTTGCATTTTAAAACTCTCATGCAAATAACTAAGTGATTTTATCTCGAATTTTCATATGTGTGTTATCGCATAAAAGCTTATTTCACCCAAACTAATTTTCGTCACTTCATGAGAAAATACAACTGATTTAAATGCATCGCTCCTTTTGGATGCAATATGTTCTTTTAAAACATTGAAGGGATCTTTTGAAATAGAAAGTGCCCCTCGATGGGAGGCCTTTGACAAATAAATGTTTCCATCGCGTCAAAGGAAAGTTTGCCACCCCACCATTTTGTTTTATACCCTTTTGAGATGACCAGACGGGTGATGCGGAGGGGCCTATGAGATGCAGAAGGAATAGACGATGTGTGGCTCAGGATTAAATGTAATAGATTCTTAAAAATGATGTTGTCTTATAGTTTTATTTATTTCCGCTGTAACTGTTAAACTCTGTATGGTTATTTAAGTATTGCCTTTAGGATTTTAGATTTGGCTCTTCGTGAGCAAAGATATATTCCGGGTTGCGACCCGATGTTCTTTGGAAACCTCAGCTTCGCCAAGTCGGACATATGTTGGAGCAGGACTCTGTGAATCTATATTTTTTTATTATCTGCCTTTAGAATGTTGAATAAATTTGGGGCGTGACAATTATGGTATTAGAGCTTGGTTTATAAGAAAGAACTTACGCCGAGCTAACCTAGGATAGGACCCTTAACCTGTGTTGGGATTACCCCTACTACCAAAGCTATAAGTTGAATTATGTGTGATTAACTTGGGTATTTCCTGCACACGTGATGTGATTTAGACGCGTAGCTAATCTTAACTTGACTTTTATCTACATGTTGTGGAAGACATAGTTGTCTTTATTAGTATAGGTTTAGTATTGATGGGTTAGTACCACAATGAAATTCCTACGATATTATTTTTGATATTATAAGTTTAAGAATTACATAAGTGACAACGGGGTATTAGTATGTTTTAAGTCCTAAGATTGATATTTGGAGAAAACTAGTGACATTATTCTAGACGCTGGCCTACGAGAAACTAAACCTAGAACTCTTGTGTACATTAGTGATATTGTGATAATTGTTCTTTAATACTATAACATTATTGGATAAAAGGTTTTACTTACAGTATAATTGTACGTCATATTATGAATCTATGAGACCGCATAAATTTGGATGTTAAGGTAACGAGTCTATGAAAGTATGTGACTTACAATAATTTGGCTAGATATCACCACTAGGTATTTTATAAGTTATGATCTCTAGTTTACAAACTAAGTTTCGACATAATGATTAATTTGAATATTTACTTTGACTACTATTATATTCAAATATTTAGTAAATGATACTTGATTTAGTTATTAATTGATTTGGTTGACTTTGGCGATAGAGGACTTTGGGAGTCAAAAAATTAAGCTGCATGACCAAGTAATAAGTCTGCAGGCTCTGCTACGACCTAATATAGATGAGCAAGATATGACTCGCCATCAGGTGGATGAAGAGTGGCAAGACTACCAACCGATGCTCACCTTTATACAAAATCTTTGCTTGAAGTTCAGTGAGGCCAATCCTAGTGTCACTAAAACCCCACCATAAAGAAAGATCTGAAGGAGATACCAGAGGGAACCATGAAGATCGCCAATAGTGCCCTCAATAGTTAGATTGATTCTTAGGCTTCATAAGGCTTAAGAAATATGTGATCAAAACATTTAAGGAAAATATTTATCTAGTGCATACTAATAGTGTTTACGTATGCGTATCATTGATGTTGTCTGATCCAATTAGCAGATTGTCCGTAGACGTGTAGGAATTGGCAATGCATTTTGGTTTTAATGTTACCTTGTCAACATTCTATTCAATTATACATAATATATGTTTTATTTAGTTGATAAAGCTTGTGTGATTTTATATGAATCAAGTATTGTTTACCTAATTACTTATTTGTCCGTCTGTCTATTTTAAGTACATAATTATTATTAGCAATGAGTATCTTTCCGTTAACTTGATTTTCTTGCCAATATATAAAATTTTGAGCGACCTTGTACATTTTAGTTAAGAAGGCCTACTAGTATTTGTCTAAAGGAATGATGTGGCTATACAACTAAGCATTAATTATTATGGGTTAATTATGGTATAAGTAACTTTTTTCTTATATAGACAAATTATGACTAGTTTATAAGAATCACGGATATGCTTAAGGTTGGGTTGTACATGAGCTGGATTTTTTTTAATGATGGTATGCTAAAAATTACGGACTAGATATGGCCACCTAAGTATAATCATGTAATGATGCTCTTATGACCTTACGGATCTATGCACAACGTATTGTGGTTATTGTTTGCTACATTTGTTAATAGGGAGAAAGCATGACTGATACTAAGGTATGTATTGGGGACCAAAGACCTTCAGAGTTGTTGCAACCATTGCAAATACCCGAGTGGAAATAGAAATGCATAACAATGGACTTCTTGATCGACTTGCCTAGAACACAAAATAAATATAATGATATCTGGGTAATTGTAGACAGACTTACAGACTCAGCTCATTTTCTACAAATCAAGAAGACTTTTAGTCTATAGAAGCTTGCACAAACCTACATTAGAGAAATTATTCAATTGCATGGAGTGCCGACTGATATTGTATTGGATAGATACCCCATATTCTTATCTCAATTATGGAGGAGCTTGGATGACGAATTGGGGACCTCATTAAGCTTTAACATAATAACACATCCACAAATAGATGGACAATCTGAAAGGACCATTCAAACCCTCGAAGACATGTTGAGAGCATGCACAATGAATTTTCCAGGTATTTGGGATTTACATATGACATTAGTTTAGTTTGCCTACAACAATAGTCATCAAACAATAATTAAGATGATATTGTACAAGGAGTTATACGGAAAGAAGTGCCGATCACTGATTGGTTGGAAAATTGACGATTGTTAAACCCCTAAAGAAAGAAAAATCACAACTGACGATTCAAAGAGTTTATTTGGTCCAAGAAGCTATTGATAAGGTCCGACTGATTAGAGAAAGAATTCAACTGGCTCAGAGTCATGAAAAGAGCTACACGAACAAGAGAATGAAGGACCTAGAGTTTGAGGTTGGAGATTGATGATGTATTTTGCGGCTCCCACCTCGGAAAGGGTTGATCACCACAAAGAATGGCGGAAAATTGAGCCCGAGATATGTAGGGCCTTTCAAGATCCTTGAAAAAATCAGCTTGCTAGCTTACCGTCATAAGTTTCCGTCTAACCTTGCTAAAAGGCATGGCATCTTTCACATCTCAAGACTAAAGAAGTATATGCCTGACCCGAAATGCATCATTACAGTGATAGTCCGCCGGTAATGAGAAACTTAATGTACATAGGAATCCCATACGACTAAGGACCGTCAAATTCGACAGTTAAGAAGAAAAAGATTCCATTAATCAAAATGATTGGTATGAGTTTTGCATGTAATTTGGGCTTAATTGTGGTTAGAATAAGTTGATATGCATGCATTACTTGAGTAAAATGGGCTATATTCTTGTAAAGTGGAAAAGGTATTACGCTTTGCTCGTTTTGTAGGAATTAATCGATGTTTGGAGCATTTTGGTGACAAATCGGAGCATTGCGGTAAAAGACCACCAATAATCAAGCAAATATATGATGTTTGGAGTCGAATCGAGAAGAAGTCAGACGAACAGGGCAAGAAACAGAAAGGAACGGAGCAGAATTATCCACAGCAGGGACGCACGGGCAGGGCGTGCGCCTAGAGCACGGCCAATGCCTCATCACCAGGGAAGAACAACGCCTACGGCAGGACGCACGACCTGGTCATGCCAGCACGCATGACCCGTGCATCATCTCATCGACATACCTGAGTTTTCTCATTCCATAGTATCTTTTACTTTCAATTAGTTAGATATGAACTTGAATAATTTGTCTATGAATTATTTATTTCCCATGTCTGGCTAAACATCTTGTGATTCCCGAGTTTGGGATTAGGTTAATGGATACTTTTGTTTGATGTTTAATTGCAATTGAAGTTATTATTTTCAAACCTTATTCGAGTACTTTGTTTTATTTCTTGTTTTATCAAAAGGCCATTGGTTTAGCTTGTTTTGATGTATTGATTCATAATTCGAGAGATGAGTTTCAATACTAGATCTTGGAGTACTTGACATGAATATTTGCAAGATTGAGAAGTCTGCGAATATTTGTGAGGATTTATAATCTTTTGTGCTTTTGGGAGTTGGATATCTTATGTTGAGTATAGATGCTAGCATAGATAATCCAATCAACGTTTTTACATACATCTCGAGAGAGAGGGTAAAATACTTTCGTGATTGTCTTATAAGGAAGAATAATAATAACTTTGGTTGTGATTAATCTGATAACAAAAGGGGATATTAACTGAAACCATAACCCTGGAATCCATTCATCTCCTTGATCTTTCAATCAACTCTTATTTTGTCTTTTTATGATAAATTTTTGTCTTGCTTTTACAACACCAATCACCCAATTTCGATCGTCTAGATAAAAATAAGACTATTATAATCTCAATACTTAGTACAATAATTTATTAGTCTCTGTGGATTCAAACTTGCTAACCATACTTGCGATGAAGCTAAAAATAAGGCGAACAAGTTTTTGGCGCCATTGCCGGGGACTAATTAAATTTTTAGTACTAATATTGTGACAAATAAAATTATATTTAATTTAGACATTTTTTTCTTTCTATTTGTTGTTTAATTTTACTCTTACTGTGTTTGACTTGTTTCTATTAATTAGTTCAGGTAGTGCATGAACACTCGCTTGAAACAAAGAGAATTGGCACCGTTCATACCGGAGGTTGAGGCTTTTCCTAGGCGAATTAGTGCGGCTACTAAACGGGCAGAAAAACAACAAGATCAGACTATGGGGGATGTGGAAGAGAACAACGGGGGTAATAACAGAGTCAACAATGGAGGTAACAATGGGGCCAACAGGGTCATTAATGATTTACTGATACCAGAAGTTCCGGCAGTCCAGCAACAAGTGATTCGCGATTACTTTCTCCCACAGACAAATCGCAAATATGGTGGAATTACCAATGTCCCAATTAATGCGAATAATTTTGAGCTGAAGCCAACACTGGATTTTGATGGTGCAGCAGAACCAGTTTGGGGGTTTTCCATCCGAGGATCCCAATTCTCATCTTGCGAACTTATGCAAATTTGCAACACAATCAAGATGAATGGAGTAACTGATGATGCTATACGGTTGTGCCTATTCCCTTTCTCTTTAAGGGATAAGGCTAACTCAAGGGAATGTGAATACTTGGGATGAGTTGAGTCAGAAGTTCCTGTTTAAATACTTCCCACCAAGTAAGACACTGCAGCTTAAGAGCGAGATCACGCAGATTCGATGAGTTTGATTTTGAGCCACCGTATGAGGCCCGGGAGAGATTCGGGGATTTATTGAGGAGGTGTCCGCAACACGGGTTTGCGGAGGATCAACACCTTTGCTTCTTTTTATAACGGGTTGATGGGACAGATTAGGTCATTTGTGGATGTCGCCAGGAGGTGCTTTAATGGCTAAATTTCCACAAGATGCATTCAACTTGTTGGAAGAGATGGCAATGAATAGCTATCAGTGGCACTCCGAGAGGACTAATGTGAAAAGGATAGCCGAAGTCTCTGATTCAGACCCAATCAAGGCATTGACAGCTTAGATGACTGCGCTACAAATCAGTTGAGTGTATTGACAAAGGGTACTGAAGGAAATGCAGGTGCAAGTAATGGGGGAGTTCCTCTAGATCCCATGGTGGAAGCAAATTATGACAATAACCGGAACTTCAACAATTACCGGAACAATCAGACTCCTACTCATTACCATCGGGGTTTAAGGAATCATGAAAACTTCTCCTATGTAAATACGAAGAATGTGATGCAACCACCACCGGGGTTTAATGTGACAAATGGTGTTATTAATTTTGAGACTAAGCCATCTATGGAGGACGTCCTCACTGCGTTTATGAATGATATGAGGAACCGATTTAGTAAGGATGAGGCAAAGCTGGACAAAATTGAGAATCATGTCACTCAATTGGCTAACACCATGGGGTCCCAAATGAAAAATCTTGAAACCCAGATTGGCTAATTAGCTAAGATTGTAGGTGGGCAACATCAGAAAGGCCAGTTTTCGAGACACTGAGGTAAATCCCAAGGAGCAGTGTAAAGCACTTCGTCTGAGGAGTGGAACGGAATACAAGGGGCCGAAAATACCTGAAAGTACTGAACACACATAGACATGCACGACCCGTGCGCCATCGTATGGGCAGGTCGTGCGTGGTACAAAGGCAGCAGTTGTCAGTCCAAGAGACACGGAAATGGAAGCAAATGGCGATGTTGAGGCTGAGGAAAGAGTTGAGGGTCATATTGATGGGCGAAAAGGGGCTGAGAAGCTTAAATCTTCTTCTAACTCTGATTTTTCTAAGTTTACTACTCCCCTTCCTTTTCCCCAACAATTTCAAAAGAAAAAGTTAGATGCGCAATTTGCAAAATTCTTGGATATATTTAAGAAAATGCATATTAACATACCTTTTGCAGACGCATTGGAGCAGATGCCCAATTATGCTAAATTTTTAAAGGATGTTATGTCTAAGAAGAGGAAGATGACTGGTTTCGAGACAGTCAATCTAATGAAGGAATGTAGTGCAATAATTCAGAGAAAACTAACTCAGAAACTGAAAGATCCGGGGAGTGTCACTATCCCTTGTGCAATTGGTGGTGTTTTCTTTAATAAAGCACTTTGTGATTTAGGAGCAAGTATTAACTTAATGCCATTGTCCATTTTCAGGAAACTTGGACTAGGAGAGGTGAAGCCGTCTACGGTCACCTTGCAACTTGAAGATCGATCACTCACTTATCCTAAGGGAATCATCGAGGATGTTCTCATAAAAGTCGACAAATTCATATTCCCTGTGGATTTCTTGGTGTTGGATATGGAGAAGGACAATGACGTCCCTTTGATACTTGGGCATCCATTCCTGGCTACCGGGAAGGCCTTGATAGATGTGCAAAAGGGAGAACTCACATTACGAGTTAATGATGAGCATGTTTTATTTTCTATCTATAAGGCAATATAATTTCATAATGGGGTTGAGAATTGTAATTTCATAGACGTAGTTGAGTCTTGCATTGATGAGTACGTAGATCATACATTGTCTAAGGAGGATTTAGAGTTTGGTTTGACACATTCGTGTTCGTCGTCAAGTGTAATGCTTGATTTCGATAATCAAGACTTGTATGACTACGTTTGTGCTTTAGATAATATGCAGGAGCTACCAAAAAGCGCGAGAGATGAATACACGAAGAAAAACGTGCGGGAGTCAAGTCTGCAGGGGCGCACGACCCATGCATTGGAGCACGCCCAGGTCGTGCGTGAGGCCGAAGTAATTGATGAAAAACTTGAAGCACGAACGACCCGTGCGTCGGAGCACGACCAGGTCGTGCTTGAGGCCGAAGAGACCCAGGTTCAAACTGAAGGACGCACGACCCATGCATTTGAGCACGGGCAGCTTGTGCGTGAGTCTGAAACGCAAAATTCGACCCCAGAACTCAAGCCATTACTCGAACATCTCAAATACGCATTCCTTGGAGCAAACAACACGAATCCGGTAATCGTATAATCCCTTTTAACTTCAGCTCAGCTTGATAAATTGCTTAGGGTGTTGAGGAAGCATAAGTCTGCGATAGCTTGGTCTATATCTGATTTAAAGGGCATAAGTCCATCAATTGTCATGCATAAAATACGAATGGAAGATGTTTACAAACCTTCAGTGCAGAACCAGAGACGATTGAACCCTATAATGCAAGAAGTTGTTAGGAAGGAAGTTTTAAAATGGTTACATGCTGGAATTGTGTATGCTCTTTATAATAGTTCTTGGGTGAGTCCGGTACAAGTGGTACCAAATAAAGGGGGATGACTGTAGTAAGGAATGATAATGATGAATTAATTGCGACTAGGATAGTTACTGGGTGGCGTATATGCATTGATTATAGAAAATTAAATGATGCCACTCGTAAAGATCACTTCCCCCTTCCCTTTATTGATATGATTTTAGATCACTTGGCGGGATTTGATTATTATTGTTTTCTCGATGGTTATTACGGGTACAACCAGATCATGATTGCACCGGAACACCAAGAGAAAACGACATTTACATGTCCCTACGGTACGTTTGCATTCCGCAGAATGCCATTCGGACTATGTAATGCACCCGCGACTTTTCAACGATGTATGATGACTATATTTCATGATTTTATTGAGAAAATAATGGAGGTTTTCATGGATGATTTTTCTGTATTTGGAGATTCTTTTGATCACTTTCTTGATAATCTTTCTCCAATTTTACAGAGATGCTTGGAAACTTACCTTTTTTTTGAATTGGGAAAAGTGCCATTTTATGGTACGAGATGGCATTGTATTGGGCCACTGAGTTTCTTCTGCAGGTTTAGAAGTGGACAGAGCGAACATTGTAGCGATTGAGAAACTCCCACCTCCAACAAATGAGAAGGCAATCAGAAGCTTCTTGGGGCACGCCGGATTCTATAGAAGGTTCATTGTACTTTTCTAAAATCACCGAACCTTTGAGTCATTTATTAGAAAAACATACTGCTTTCAATTTTTCCGATGATTGTTTGCAGGCATTTGAGATTTTTAAGAAGGCGTTGGTGACAGCAAGAATTCTATTAGTTCCGTATTGGAGTCAGCCCTTCGAGCTAATGTGCGATGCCAATGGTTTTGCAGTTGGGGCGGTTCTGTGTCAGAAAAGGGATAAGTTATTTAGAGCCATTTATTATGCAAGCAGAACATTAGATAGTGCCTTGATGTAGAATTACCACATGGACCGAGAAGGAAATGCTGGCAATTGTTTTTGCATTCGATAAGTTCCGATCTTACTTGATTGGAACCAAGACAATAGTCCACACAGACCATGCGGCGATCAAATATCTATTCAACAAGAAGGATGCTAAACCGAGACTGATTCGGTGGATTCTTTTGTTGCAAGAATTCGATGTGGAAATCAGAGATAGGAAGGGTTGTGAGAATATAGTAGCAGACCACTTGTCCAGATTGGAGTACAAGAAGGATGAGAAAGAGGGTACAAATGTAATCAAGGAGGAGTTCCCTGATGAGCAGCTTTTGCTGTTACATGCTAAATTCCCATGGTACGCAGATTTTGTTAATTATTTGATAGCGGGAGTCATGCCTCCGGATTTATCCTCTTATCAAAAGAAAAAGTTCCTCCATGACATCAAGTTCTATATGTGGGACGACCCCTTGCTCTTTAAGAGGTGCGCAGACATGATCATCAGAAGATGTGTGCCTTTAGAAGAGTGGGAGGGAGTTCTACAACAGTGTCATTCTTCACCTTCTGGGGGACACTTCGGTCCGACATGCACTGCGGCAAAGGTATTGCAGAGTAGGTTATACTATCCTACTTTGTATGGTGATTGTTATTTGTATGTGCAGCAGTATGATAGGTGCCAGCGGATGGGGAACATTTCTAGACGACATGAGATGCCTATTACCAATGTGATGGAAGTGGAGCTTTTTGATGTGTGGGTGATTGACTTCATGGGTCCCTTTCCATATTTTTTGGGTTATCAATATATTCTGCTTGTAGTGGAGTATGTATCTCGATGGGTTGAAGCGATTCCGTCATAAATGAATGATGCGCAAGTAGTGATGCGGTTCTTAAAGAAAAATATATTCACCCAGTTTGGAACCCCGAGAGCTTTGATTAGAGATGGGGGGGTCACACTTTGTGAATAAATTGATGAGCAATCTACTTGCAAAGTATGGGGTTAAGCACAAAGTGGCATTAGCATACCATCCGCAAGCAAACGGGCAAGCTGTGGTAGCCAATCGCGAGATCAAGCGAATTCTAGAAAAGACAGCGAGTGTAAATCGCACGGATTGGGCTATGAAGTTAGATGATGCGTTATGGGCATACCATACTGCATTTAAGACACCGTTGGGCACATCACCTTATCAATTAGTATTCGGGAAATCGTGTCACTTGCCCGTGGAATTAGAGCACAAGGCGTTTTGGGCTGTAAAGAAGTTAAATCTTGACTTCAAAACAGTGGGTGAAAAGAGGCTACTGCATTTGAATGGGATGGAAGAGTTATGAGATGAAGCCTACGAGAATTCCCGAATTGACAAGGAGCGCACCAAGAAAAGAGAGGTTTTACCGGGTGAACACATTCTTTTGTACAACTCGCGTCTTAAACTTTTTCCCAGAAAACTCAAGTCTCGGTGGTCGGGGCCGTGATCGAGCTATACAAGTGTCAAGCTATAGACGTTAAATTTAGCGCTTGTTGGGAGGCAACCCAAATGGTTTGTTGTATATTTATTATGTTTTTTCCCTTTGTTAGGATTTATTTGCTTTCCTATAAAAAAAATTAGAAAAATTTGGATTTTGGTATGGCACCACGCACGGGTAGGGCGTGCGCCATGCGCATGGCCCGTGCGTGCCTGCGGGGTTTAAATCAAAGCTACAGCATGACGAACGGGCAGCCCGTGTGCGAGGCGCACGACCTAGCATCTGTCGATTGAAACACAAAAAGGGTCGCGCAAAGGTATGAATTTTACTTCAAAAAAAATTCTTGCGCCCTAACTCGAAAAAAGCTCTCATCCCACCTCTCGAAGCATCGATTTTACATGCGATTTTCACTGAAAAGCTAACACCCACACCACATTGCACCATAATCTTGCTTCAATTTTGTTCTTTGGTTGAGGATTGCTTGGAGAACCACACTAGGGTTTACTCTTCCTTCTCTTTGCAAGTTCTTCGGATGTTTGGTAAGTTTTACATGCTTTCTTCGAATTTCTTATTGAATTAGCATCAAGACCTGATATATAAAGCATGTTGTGCTTGAATTGCTTTGATTACCTTGAATAATTCTATGAAGCATATTATCGAACACGTTGTGGGCATGTTGAATTGAGATATATGTGGTTAATTGGATGATGAATCTTGCATGAGCTTGAATGTTCAGGGTGTAGTGGCTATGATTCTCTGCAATTGCATGGTTATTTAGGCTTGGGATCTTAATTGTTGATTAAATTGTAGGGACGAGACATTATGCCTTATATGAATTGTTTGGCTTGAATTCATCTTGTTCTTGTTATACTTGGCATGTTCGGAATCTCACATATGTTTTGCTAGGTACAAAATTGAACTCATGGCCGAACGAACTAACCAGCAGGGTAGGGGGAGATGCCCAAGGGAGGACGCAACCGTACCGCAGGAAGTGCATCCGGATAGCCCCGTGGCTTACGGAATTGTTCTCTCGAATTATGAATCAATACATCAAAACAAGTTAAACCAAAGGTCTTTTGATAAAACAAGAAATAAAACAAAGTACTCGAATAAGGTTTGAAAATAATAACTTCAATTGCAATTAAACATCAAACAAAAGTATCTATTAACCTAATCCCAAACCCGGGAATCACAAGATGTTTAGCCAGATATGGGAAATAAATAATTCATAGACAAATTATTCAAGTTCATATCTAACTAATTCAAAGTAAAAGATACTATGGAATGAGAAAACTCAGGGATGTCGATGATCTATCTTCAATCCTCAATCGTGTGGTTGTGACCTCAATCAATCCCTCGAATACTCTAGTAGAAGGTTGCTCTTTTCTCTGCTTTCCAGGGCAAATATCAGAGTCTCCTCGTTTGGGCCCGCTTCGTCTCTATTTATACTTCGTTTGGGTCAAAACCTGATTGGAAATCGTCTAAACCTGACTTTCCCGCACAGACGCACGGCCTGTGCGCTTCATGCACGACCAACCCTTGCGTTAGGCCGTAGGTAATTGATTCCACTGAGATGAAGCACGGGCCGTGCATCCTGGCACGACCAGGTCATGCGTCCTGCCGTAGGCATTGTTCTTTCTTGGTGATGACGCACGGGCCGTGCTATAGGCTCACGCCCTGCCTGTGCGTCCCTACTGAGGATAATTCTGCTCCGTTCCTTTCCGTTTCTTTCCCAGTTCATCTGACTTCTTCTCGATTTGACTCCAGAAATCATATAGTCGCTCGATTATTGGCGGTCCTTTACCGCAATGATCCGATTTGTCACCATAATGCTCCAAATATCGATTAATTCCTACAAAACGAGCAAAGTGTAATACCTTTTCCATTTTACTAGAATATAGCCCATTTTACTCAAGTAATGCATGCATATCAACTTATTCTAACCACAATTAAGCCCAAGTTATATGCAAAACTCATACAAATCAAACCCCCAAACGTAAAGCGTTGTGATCCTGGTCAACGCTTTATACACAAGACAAAACACAAATGGGAGTAATGAAAGGCAAATCAAGAACAACACATCACAATTCATGCCATTTATCCATAGACGTCAAGCAATAAGTCAACCAAGCCTCGAACATCTAACACAGAGCACAAGTCAATTAAAACCATGGCAAATGCTTGGAATCACGACTCTCACAGATCAAGTGTATACTCTCCTCTCAAGAATAATAAGGGACATGTATTCGCTCAAATCATATCAATGTTGAAGAATTACCATAAGCTTGCAAATCGTCTCACATCTCCGCCACTTGAATGTATGCAATTCAAAAATCGAAAAGGACTTTTTCTTTTGGTTGTATGAGGGCTCTTTGGTTAGGGTAGGGAAATATGGAAAAAGTGACTCAAACTCAAGCGTATTGACTGGTAAGCACATCTTTCATTCAATCAATTGTTTTCATTCAATTCCAATATGCTACCCCAATCACCTCTCGCTCTTATCAACTCTTCATATTTATTTTCTTCCCTTTTTACTTTATTTTATAAACTCCACTTTCTTTCGCCTCACAACACCAATCCCAGCCTACAATTTCATTCAAAGCCAACTCACTTCTAAAGTCAATTTTTGTTTCTCTTATGTGAGTATTCATCCTCTCTTTTCCTCCTTTTCTTTCTTCTTTTATTCCCATCAACCAATACTTTCTCAATTATCTAAATTCCCGGCATCCTACATTCAAGCTTATTCAATCCCCTTACTCAATCATATACGGTCAAGTCTAGGATAACAGGTATATCAAGTTAAGGCGTGAAATGTGGCTTATCAAAAATCAGGCAATATGCTCAAATTGGCTAACTAGGGAAATTCAATGTCATTAGGTAGGCAAAAGGCTTGAAAGGCTTAACAAAAATGGCCTTAAATCATTTTCATAAATCGCATACAACATGTGGCTTTGACAGAGATCCCAGAGCAAATTCTAGAATTCAAATCAACATGAATGATACACTCAATCAATAAACAAGACTGCATAATATGAAAACAGTAAAGGCTCAAAGCTCACAGGCTTGCAATTGCATAATTCAAAGCATAACAACCATGTTTTCAATATTCACATGCTCCATATCATCTATTCTCCACACGATCAACTCACACTCAACACCCAATTCAAAACAACACAAACTATTTTAAAGATGCTCCCAAGGTCACAACAAACACCACAAAAATGGTCAACACACTCCCTAAAGACCTAATAAAGCAATAAACGTGCTAAAACAATACATGTGCTAAAACTGAAAAATGCGTCTAATGCAATGCAACCTACATGTTCTAAATGCAACTATATGAATGCAAATATTTTATTTTGTTTTTTTTTTGCCACACCCTTCAAATCAAAATAACTCTCTCTCCCCCCAAACTTGAATGGAATTATATCGCACAAAATAGAAGATTGAATTTCAAAGAAAAGTGTGGAATGGACCTAACTTACTGCAGGGGCGGCGGTGGAAAGTGGCCCTGGGAGATGTGCCATATATGTATCTGATGCATCATCTGCATCATCTCCAGGTCCCTCTGTTCCTGCGCCATGTGCCTTTGCTCGTGTTCCATCCTGAAAGCACGGAACTCATCCTGGTGCTGCTAGAAGTCATCCCGGTGCTGCCAAATGCTCTCCTCAAGACCAAATGCGGGTTAGGAAGTGGGATGGCGGTTCCGACCCTTTGTTGGAAGAGGCGCATGTCCTCTTCTTTTGTAATTATCTTCATTTGGCGTAGGGCCACCATGTTGATCTTCCTACTGCCCTCAATTGGCTCTAAGCCTCTCAAATCCACATTGAAATATCGACCAATAGGAGTGATCATCCCTCCAATCAAAATCATACCACTAGGTTGCTTGGCCACAAATTCAGCATGTTCCGCAAAATGGGCCACCGTGTTGTAGGGGGTGCGGGTTAACATACACCACAGTAAATAAAGCTCTCGAACCTGCATACCCCCATTATTGTGTCGGTCAAAGATAGAATGAGCCGTGACCTTCTCAATATATCTGAAAACCAGATTTCGGAGTGATGATACTTTAGTCGTGCGTGCCTCGTAGAGCATTGGGCCGGTCTCCGGCGTCTGAACCAATAATTGCCGGAAGTCATACTGGTGTAGAGCTCCGCATTTTTATAAGAGGCGTCAGTAGGTACCCCGAAAATGGCATTGAGCTGGGCAATAGATAAGCGCATCTGCTCGTTGCCCAGCTGAAAACGGACCTCAACGGGCTCGTAAATCCGTCTCCTTTCATATATGTCAAGTGTGCTGAGGAACTCGAGCGCGAGTTTCTTGTATGTCGGCCACCTCCCTTGCATAAAGGAGATCCACCCAACTCTTTCAAATAACAGTCCAGACATCCTCGTGTATCCTAAGGGTTTGGGTACACTCGTCATTGGCGTATCGCGTTCGTGCCATGGTCGGGTGACCAGCTTACTCCATCGCTAAAAGTCATTGTCCCTGCTGGTTTCTTCATTCAGCCATGAGTTCAAGTCTGTACCTAGCAAGATATATGTGAGATTCCGAACATGCCAAGTATAACAAGAACAAGATGAATTCAAGCCAAACAATTCATATAAGGCATAATGTCTCGTCCCTACAATTTAATCAACAATTAAGCTCCCATGCCTAAATAACCATGCAACTGCAGAGAATCATAGCCACTACACCCTAAACATTCAAGCTCATGCAAGATTCATCATCCAATAAACCACATATATCTCAATTCAACATGCCCACAAGGTGTTCGATAATATGCTTCATAGAATTATTCAAGGTAATCAAAGCAATTCAAGCACAACATGCTTTATATAACAGCTCTCGATGCTAATTCAACAAGAAATTTGAAGAAAGCGTGTAAAACTTACCAAAAATCCGAAGAACTTGCAAAGAGAAGGAATTGTAAACCCTAGTGTGGTTCTCCAATCAATCCTTAACCAAAGAACAAAATTGAAGCAAGATTATGGGGCAATTTTCAGTGAAAATCGCGTGTAAAATTGATGCTTGGATAGGTGGGATGTGAGCTTTTTTCGAGTTAGGGCGCAAGAATTTTTTTTGGAAGTGAAATTCATACCGATGCGCGACCCTTTTTGTGTTTCAGTCGACAGACGCACGGGCCGCGTGCCTCACGCACGGGCTGCCCGTGCGTCATGCCATAGCTTCGATCAAACCCCGCAGGCACGCACGGGCCATGCGCATGGCGCACGTCCTGCCCGTGCATGGTACCGTATCAAAATCCGAATTCATAATTCGAGAGGTGAGTTTTAATACTAGATCTTTGAGTACTTGAGATAAATATTTGCAAGATTGAGAAGTCTGTGAATATTTGTGAGGATTTATAATCTTTTGTGCTTTTGGGAGTTGGATATCTTATGTTGAGTAGAGATGCTAGCATAGATAATCCAATCAACGTTTTTACATACATCTCGAGAGAGAGGGTAAAATACTTTCGTGATTGTCTTATAGGGAAGAATAATAATAACTTTGGTTGTGATTAATCTGATAACAAAAGAGGATATTAACTGAAACCATAACCCTAGAATCCATTCATCTCCTTGATCTTTCAATCAACTCTTATTCTGTCTTTTTATAATAAATTATTTTCGTGCTTTTACAACACCAATCACCCAATTTCGATCGTCTAGATAAGAATAAGACTATTATCATATTAATACTTAGTACAATAATTTATTAGTCTCTGTGGATTCGACTTGCTAACCCTATTCTATAAACTACACCGTGCACTTGCGGTGAAGCTAAAAATCAGGCGAACAAGTTTTTTGATAAAACGAGAAATAAAATGGGTTTGATTGGTATGAGTTTTGCATGTAATTTGGGCTTAATTGTGGTTAGAATAAGTTGATATGCATGCATTACTTGAGTAAAATGGGATATATTCTTGTAAAGTGGAAAATGTATTACGCTTTGCTCGTTTTGTAGGAATTAATCGATATTTGGAGCATTTTGGTGACAAATCGGCGCATTGTGGTAAAGGACCGCTAATAATCGAGCCAATATATGATGTTTGGAGTTAAATCAAGAAGAAGTCAAACGAACCGGGCAAGAAATGGAAAGGAACGGAGCATAATTATCCTCAGCAAAGACGCACGGGTAGGGCATGCGCCTATAGCACGGCCCGTGCGTCATCACCAGGGAAGACCAATGCCTACGGCAAGACGCATGGCTTGGTCGTGCCAGGACGCACGACCCATGCGTCATCTCAGCGAAATCAATTGCCTACGGCCTGACGCACGGGCTGGTCGTTCATGAAGCGCACGAGTCGTGCGTCTGTGCAGGAAAGTTAGGTTTAGACGGTTTCCAATCAGGTTTTGACCCAAATGGAGTTTAAATAGAGACGAGGCGGCCCCAAACGAGGTCACACTGATATTTGCCCTAGAAAGCAGAGAAAAGAACAACCTTCTATCGGAGGATTCAAGAGATTGATCAAGGTCGCAACCACACGCTTGAGGATTGAAGATAGATCGAAAGATCATCGACATCCCTGAGTTTTCTCATTCCATAGTATCTTTTACTTTCAATTAGTTAGATATGAACTTGATTAATTTGTCTATGAATTATTTATTTCCCATGTCTGGATAAACATCTTGTGATTCCCGGATTTGGGATTAGGTTAATGGATACTTTTGTTTGATGTTTAATTGCAATTGAAGTTATTATTTTCAAACCGTATTCGAGCACTTTGTTTTATTACTTGTTTTATCCAAAGGCTTTTGGTTTAGCTTGTTTGATGTATTGATTCATAATTCGAGAGATGAGTTTCAATACTAGATCTTTGAGTACGTGACATGAATATTTGCAAGATTGAGAAGTCTGTGAATATTTGTGAGGATTTATAATCTTTTGTGCTTTTGGGAGTTGGATATCTTATGTTGAGTAGAGATGCTAGCATAGATAATCCAATCAACGTTTTTACTTACATCTCGGGAGAGAGGGTAAAATACTTTCATGATTGTCTTATAGGGAAGAATAATAATAACTTTGGTTGTGATTAATCTGATAACAAAAGGGGATATTAACTGAAACCATAACCCTGGAATCCGTTCATCTCCTTGATCTTTCAATCAACTCTTATTATATCTTTTTATGATAAATTCTTTTCTTGCTTTTACAACACCAATCACCCAATTTCGATCGTCTAGATAAAAATAAAACTATTATAATCTCAATACTTAGTACAATAATTTATTAGTCTCTATGGATTTGACCTTGCTAACCCTATTCTATAAACTACACCGTACACTTGCGGTGAAGCTAAAAATAAGGCGAACACAAAGCGGTGTGGCAAAACCATGACCGACTAGGAGATGCCAAATGAGCAGTAGAAGAAGATATGCTAAAGCATTATATAAGAATAGAATTTGGGGACCAAAATTCTCCTAAGGAAGGGAGGATGTGAGGCCCCGTATTTTAGCGAATACTTAATTCGAAATAAGATGAATTATTAGTTATATTTTGTGAATTCGATATATCCACATGTATTTCCATATTAGAATCTTTAAGTATTACATGTTGATACACTTGCCAATAATTTGTTCTTATGCTTATTAACTATTATGCATGTTGCATTATAATTTTGATTTGATCGTTATTATTTTCTTATTCACAATTAAGATAATATTATTCTTATTTATTCGGCAACTATTATTATTTCTACATCTTGATTTAATAAAATTAAATCTTTCATTTTTAATAAATGAAACCGTTGTTGCCATTTTTCTAATAATGATTATGTTATAAAGTCATTTTCAATAAGTTATTATTGCATAAAATGTAAATTCGATTTCTATTGTAAATTTTATAATTTGCAATTTAATAAATAAAAAAAAGTACTTGAAGACTATTTCATTAAAGTCAATTTCCATATTTTAGTAAAATGTCATTTTTGATTTATTAAACTACTTGCTACTTGATTTAATATATTGATAAATACTATACAAGAAAATTATTTATTTGATAGTCTCGACTATATTACTACTTATAATATTAATTTATGCATGTATTCTTAACTCTAGCTAAGATGTTGTTTTATTATTGTGTGACTTAGTTAGATTAATATTAGAAAGTATATCTCACTAATACTCTAGCTTAGTATTTTAGTATATATAATTAGTATATAGTATTTATCCTAATACTTGGAAGTATTATATACAATTATAGAATATAATAGAAGACAATTTAGGAGTGAATTGAAATTGTGCAAGTTGTTTTGAGGTAATCATGAGTTGTCATCCATCTTGACCAATCTCCATGAAAGAATATACTATCATCCTATTCCTTCACCACTTGCCTAGTAGCTCATCATTGCCTAAGTAGATTAGCCACCCTATTTTGGCCAATCATAAATTTATCTTCTAATTTTTGTTTTGCCACAAAATCTCTAGATAATCTCCATCATATCTACCTAGTCCTTAGCCACCTTCTTGAACCAATGAAACTTGAAGTTTTCAAATCATTTCCTCAACCCCACATACACGCTCAATATGCTCTCTACACTCATTCATCATGTATGACAAAAAAGAAGAATAATGATGGGAAGAGGAGGCCATTTGACCGTATGCTCCAAATTATATGGGAGATAGGGGAGTCCTTTTGTTGTATTATCTTTTCTCTTTCTCCACTTAACCATGCTCCTTTTTCTCTTTCTACACTCATAATTTTTACAAGAAGAAACAATCCAGTTCCTTGAAAGCTAAAAGACCAAAAGTTGTAAGAAAGGAAGATGATTGGTCAAGCAAGCTTAGAGATCACTACGCCGACGAATAACTCCGAATTATAAGGTGGCATATTACAATTTTAAGGGACCTTTTTCTAGACTTTTTATTAAGATTCTAGGTTATCGAGTTTATACGTCTTGTAGGATATTTTAAGAGAGGCCATGGGCTTCTAGTGCACGAAGGAAGAGCAACTTGTCCATTTTTGCTAACTCCATCAACTTTGTCTTGAGATGGGTGGTAAAAAATTTCAAACCCTTCATATTTTTTTTAAATGCATGAAACTGATTTTTATGTCTTTATATGACCATATTCATATTTTAAAATGACATGCATGATGAATAAAATTTCATATTGAATTTATGCTTAATATTCTTAAGGTGAAATGTGATTAAAAAGTATGTTTGATGTCATTTTTGTATCCAAATATGAATCTGGAAATTTTCTAAAATTCATGTATATTTATGTAATGATATTTTGCTATATTATGGTGTGATTTAGTGTGGATTTATGGGAATAAAATTGTTAGGGCCAAAATGATATTTTTGGACCTATTGGGTGATTTAATAAAACTTGGAGGACCTATTTGCAATTGTCGGTAAAATAGTAAAAATGCAAGTTTTATAAAAATAGGGGCAATACTGTAAATTCCGAAAGTTTCCAGAAACCTGGAAACCAAATTTTTAGCATCAAATTATTATTTACAAACCTATAGGCCAATCCCAAGAATTTGAGCGAAATCCAGTAAAATTTTTGAAACTGGACCCCAACCCAGTAAAATTATAATATTTCTTAATTATTTTTAACTCATAAAAAAATTATTTCTTGGTGAAGCGGACCCCGGTTCGCCGGCCATTGTATTAAAAAGGTTTTACGCTAAAATTTATATTTTCCAGGATTAAATGGGTAAGATTGTAATTTTTAAAACCTGTTATCGAACCCCTGGAATTTAAATTTCTACTGATTTATGAGGCCCAGTGGACCTGACCTCACGTCCAAAGGAGCCCCAGCGTAATGACTTGCTTTTGAAATTAAAATTGTCATAATTCACATCTTTACAAAACTAAGTCAGCCCCTTAAATATTTTATTTATGGTTAGTAACAGATTTTAAGAAAGCCTATGTACCTCTTTTGTCGTTTCACGAAAACTCGACCCGTTAGCTAGTTAAAATGCTTTATAAAATTCTTTTACTAAAATTCACATGTGTTGTTTTAAGGACCTTCCGTTCTTAAAATCATATCCGAGAAAATATTTCAGCTTACTCGGAATAATATTTCAATAAAACCTCCAAGAGATCGATCTATTTTTAAAAGCCCATAAATCCCACTTATCCGCCCGTTATTGGCCGCTCATAACTATTTGACTGATCGAATGATCGATTGATCAAGTGAATAATTGATTAAGTGTTTTATGAATCCTATGTGGTAGTGTCGAGCCCTAGTGAGGTGGGGAAAGGTTGGATCTTTGATCGAGGAGCTTGGTCTGCGGTCGGGATTCACCTTCCCTGGTCCTAATCCCACTACTGAAGGACGGAGTGTCCAACGGGCGAAGTGGGTCGTAGAATTGGTATAATCATTATTATGAAATTCTCTGGGCAAAAAGGCTGAGCTAAAGAGATGTCAAGCCGTTGGAGCTATAAGGTATTAAGTGGGCTTCGACCAAATGGTACGCGTGGAGTGATAAGGAGAACGGAGGAGTTTCGACGCCTGATCAGCGCAAACCCGACGTTTAGTGTTTTTGTGTTAAAATAGCGATAGCACTTCAGTTTTAGTGATTGGAAAGTTTTTGATTGAATTTGCATTTTGAAACTCTCATGCAAATAACTAAGTGATTTTATCTCGCATTTTCATGTGTGTTATCGCATAAAAGCTTAATTCACACCAAACTAATTTTCGTCACTTCATGAGAAAATACAACTGATTTAAATGCATCAACTCCTTTTGGATGCACTATGTTCTTTTAAAAAATTGAAGGGATCTTTTGACATAGAACGTCTACTCGATGGGAGGCGTTTGACAAATAAATATTTCCATCGCGTCAAAGGAAAGTTAGCCACACTAAAACCCATGCACCCACCCACTGAGGCTTTTCTCATCCCACTATTTGTTTTATACCCTTTCCAGAGAACTAGACGGGTGATGCGGAAGGGGCCTATGAGATGCAGGAGGAATAGCCGATGTGTGGCTCAGGATTAAATGTAATAGATTCTTAGGGATGTTGTCTTATGGTTTGATTTATTTCCGCTGTAAATGTCAAACTCTACATGGTTATTTAAGTCTTGCCTTTGGGATTTTAGATTTGGCTCTTCGTGAGCAAAGACTTATTTCGGGTTGCAACCCGATGTACATTGGAAACCTCGGCTTCGCCAAATTGGACATATGTTGGAGCACGACTCCGTGAATCTATATTTTTTTTTATCTGCCTTTAGAATGTTGAATGAATTTGAGGCGTGACAGTATTTATCCATTGGAATATACAACTGTTGGATAAAACTCCAACATATTTTCCAACACTAATTCCAACATAGTTAAACCATTGGAATTTAGTTCAATGGTATATCCATTGGAATATATATATATATATATATATATATATATATAATTGTTGGAAAAAACTCCAACGGTTATTCCAACTGAGTTATGCCATTGGAATTTAATCCAATGGTAATTTCAATGGTATGTATCTATTGGAATATTCAATCATTTTATCTAATTGTCTAATATATTTAGCTTCTCACTAGGTCACCCATCATTAATTTGTCCCAAGCCAAGCACGTTTAACTATGTAGTTTTAATATGATTGACTCTAGAAGAGAAGATATATTTTATTAATATGGATAATACTATCAAATTTTTTAACCCCTATTAAAAAAGTTCAACGGTATTGGAGTTTTCAACGGAATTTTCCAACAATTTGTTGTACCATTGGAATTTCCGTTGGAATTTTAAAAACTCCAACGGAAATTCCAACAATTAATTCCAACATTTTGATTACCGTTGGAATTTTTGTTGGAATTTTCCAATGATATGTTTTAGTGATGGAAATTCTGTTGGAATTTTTAAAATTCCAACAGTATTTCCAATGGTTTATTCCAACGATTTTATTACCATTGGAATTATTGTTGGAATTTTCCAACAGTTTGTTGTGATGTTGGAATTTCTGTTGGAATTTTAAATTCCAATGGAAATTCCAACAACTTATACCAACGGTTTTCTTTAGAATTGGAATGTTCATTGGAATTTTCCAACGATATAATGTAGCATTGGAATTTCTGTTGGAATTGTAAAAATTACAACTATTTTTTACTTCGTTGGAATTTTTTTTGTTGGAATTTGATTGTTTTCTTGTAGTGTGTGGATGGTTAGTTTGATATTTAGCATGATGTTCATACTTGTTTTTTGTATTTGTTTGATATCATTGATTGAATAAATACATTGGTGTTGGGTAATGTTTATGTTGTTGTTAGGTGAATACATGTTTAAAAATGGGATAATAAAATAAAAATAAAAATAATAATAAAAGGGGTTTTGCGATGACAAAAGTCGCCACAAATAAATTTTCAAGACAAAAGCTTTTGATATGACAAATGTCATCCCAAAGATCTTAAATTAGTTGTGTCAACAATGTCGTCACAAACATCATGACTTGGATTGAACCTATTTCCATTATAGGTGTTAATTGTTTCAACATTAGCAAAGGAATGAAAAAATATTGCAATTATTGCTACCATTTCAAGGGTTACCTTAATTTTAACCAAAGTTAGTATGTCAATTTTTTCTAGTCTATATGATGAGGTAGTGAAGTTATGTGATCCATTTGATATTAAAAATTTTAGGTTGTGCGTTTAGTCTATCTGCAAATTTGACGTCGATGTATGCTCCCAAATCTCCCTCGATCCACTTTCTCTGAAGTCTCCACCATTTCTTCTTCCTTGATGACTGAACTGATTTTGATTAAATCTCCATCTTTCTGATTAGGATATGTTGAAGTTGTCATAGTTGTCTCTTCCTTGGGAGGTGAGATTGATGAAGACATTTAAATTTTCTCCATTGTTTGAGAAATATTGTACCATTCAAGTCTACTTTCAACAGAACACTTGTTAGGAAATTTATTTTGTAGATTTTGATGATACCATGTAGAATTTTAACTAGGAAGTTGATACCCTATTTTTCTTGTAATTTGTATTGTAATAGATAGGGCTGGAAAAGCTGTGTCAAGTCAACTACGCCAAGGAATACAAGAAGTGAACCGCAGACTATGTGAAGACTCTGATTGTGTCAGCTGAGTAAGACCATGAAGGAAGGCAATGACTCGACTGAAGGAGAGTCAGCTGGGGAACAGCTGCAAGAAGTGTCAGTCAAGTTAACTCAAGAAGCCAAGTCTACAAGTTAAAGTGACAGTTGAGTTATCCAATGATTGTAGCAGACTCAAGTTACATGGGGTAAAGACAACAGTCTAGTCAAGACAACTGACTTAGATCCGTTGATTAAAGACAAGAATATTACTCAATATAGTAATATGTCAAAGTTGTCAGGTCTAAAGTGTTAGTCCCAGAATTATGCAAAAGGAATGAACCAATGGGAAACACTGCACCTTGTGTCAGGCATCTGAAATACTGCGAATGCAATTAAGACGAGGAATGGTCAACATCAAGGACTGCAGACCAAGACAGTGTAAGTCCAAGCGGCTACGATAATCTAGAGGGGGGGATGAATAGATTATCTCCATCTTTTCGATTTTGCCCTCTTTTAACAATCGAATGCTCAAACAAAATAATAAAGGTGCGGAATGTAAACAACACACGTCGATTTAAAGAGGTTCAACCCTCCTAGGGCCTAATCCTCTACCACCCCAGTATATCCGGATGGATTTCGAAAAGAAAAAGAATTTTATTAATTACCAAAATTAATACAAATTCAACTTACAACACCTTGAAGAGCACCACACTCTTCTTCAACACCACCTTTGGAGATTACCACAATCTCCCTTTGAAGATTATCACAATCTTCCTTCAACGGCACCTTGTGAAGATTACCACAATCTTCAACCTTGAAGAATACCAAATTCTTCAACACCTCAATAAGAAGATTACCACAATCTTCTTGTACCTATCACCTAGATCATCCAAGTGTGCTCTTACCACAAGAACACTCACAAGGATATCTTGTGTTTGAATGATAACAAAAATCAAGATTACAACTCAATAAAGAATATTACAATTTGAGTGCAAAGTGTAATCAAGAATAGCCTAGACCTCAAAGATGTGAAAGTGAAAAGCTAGGCAATTTTACAACAAGAATAATAACAATGAAAGACCAAGTGTTTGCTTGAAGTGTATCTTGTTGTGTTGTATCTCAATTGTTGTATTGGTTGCTCCAAAACTTCCTCTATTTATAGGAGATGATTGATCAAGCATAGGCTCCTCTTGGGGATTGAAAATCTACAGAAAAATACAATTAAAATCAAGAATATAGCTGTTAGAAATCAATCCCACAATTTAAGGAAATGTGTCCTTGTCAAACGGTCATAATTTGTCATCAATACACGATAGGGCGACCGATCGCATTTAAATAAGAGAAAATGAGAACACTTGAAAATTACAACGGGCGACCGGTCGGCGTAGGCTTCGACCGGTCGACCCACTATCTCAACCGGTCCCCTAAACAAAAAACGAAGGGGTTAAGTTCTGTTTCAAAAAGAAACTTGCAGTGCCTGTCGCACCACTGGGCGGCCGGTCGGCCGAACCGATCGCCCGAGCGGCCATTCGACCTGCTTGTTTTGCTTCCGTCTCATTTTCTTTCTAAAAACATCTTGGTGCGGGTTGCCCTATAGGGCGACCGTCGACCACGAGACAATGTTGTCCAATTTTTGTTGAAAATAAAACTCAAGAAATACTCAGAAAATTGTGTAAAACATTTTAAACCGATCGAGTATTTAGACAACATTTAGGAACCTGTTATAGGAGTAAAAACTCATTGATAAAAGTGTTGTCCATTTTTAATAATCTTGAGAAAATACTCCGGAAAATATTAAAACCATTTTAAATCATTTAGGAGTATTTGGACAACCTTTAAAAACATTGTTTTGGTGATAAAATAAAATCATCAAAATTAAGATAAAAACATGTATCAAACAATCTCCCCCTTTTTGATGATTACAAACCAAAACAATTTTTACACAAACTAAGAGAGCAATTTTAGAAATGATTTTCCGGTAAAAACATTTGACCGTTTGGAAGCAACCAAAATTTCCAAAAATATTAAAGCAACCAAGTAGGGAGTAGATATTTTCAATAATAAGCACAAGCTCCCCCTATCAACAAGCACATCAAGAATAATGTAAGAGCAATAATCCATAAGCTAAAAGCTTTAGCTTTTACAATTTGTTCAAGAGCTTATAAGCTCCCCCTGTCATAAAAACAACATTAAACAATAATATAAGTCCATCAAGCAACAATTGGACTAAGAACAAATCACAACTTATGGCTTTTATGAGCCATAGCTTATAGCTTTTATGACAAGCTTTTATTAGCTTCTTTGAGCTATTGAGCCACTATCCTGTTTCTCCCCCTTTGGAATCATCAAAAAGAATGTTAGGATGGTGAAAACACCATACAATAATATTAAAGCGCGCCAAAGGAACGGTTTAAAGACCGTTGAGCAATTATGGCATAATAATCCAAGGAAAATTAGAGAATTGAAACATAAAAGATCCATAAGCTTATTAGTAAGCTAAAAACATGATTTCAAAAAGATTTTAAGACATTTTGAAGCAAGAGAATCATGTAGAAGTTGAAAGTTTCATTGCGATATTTCAACAAACACCTTGTGTGCGTGAAAAATAGAAGAGGTTGTATATAATCTTTGTAAATGGTTCAAGCCAAAAATTTTCATATCATCAATCAACCTCATTTCAAAGCTCAAAAAAAATCATATGCACCATATGCAATAATATGTTCATCAATTAAGAAGCTCAAAGTAGATTCTCGAGGTTCAACCCAATTGAGATAAGCTAAGAATGATCAAGGCATTTCAAATGCCAACAATTAGAGCATCCAACAAGTAATAAGTCATGCTTTCAACAATACATGTATCAAATGTCCCAACATATCCAACTAAGCATAATGAACAAAGCAATAAAAAAGCACTTTTACCATCAAGTACTTCATACCAATTATCAAACAATGCTTTAGAGTATTTTTACCATCAAATACTCCATCAAAGTCATGATCATTCACAAGTCATTATCAACTTGCAATTTTAACCCTTTAAGAAAAACAAGCAAATATCATTAGTACAAATAAGTTTTACAAAAGTTCATAAAAGTACAAAGCAACTTAAATGAAAATGCTAGAAAGTAAAGGGGTGGGGTAACATCATTCCTCATCCGAGGAGAAGCAAGATCCGGGGAATTAAGTCCTTGATGAATTTCTTTAACTTGCCGATAGACTTTTGCATTTTGGAGGTCTTTTGCTCCAAAGCCTCATACCTCGTCTCATGAAAAGCCCTCATCTCATCAAATTCGGCTTGAGTATACCTCTGGCGGTTGAGCACCGGTATTACCCTCCGGATTGCTCGGTTCGCCCTCTTCCGCCAATCTTGCGGCCTCGATGTCATCAAAGAAGTCATTAGGATCGGAGACTCTTGACCTCTTCCTCTCGCCATTTTGGTTGGTCGGATTTCCATGTTCTTGCGCATAGTGACCATTTGGGTGATGTTATCAATGTCAAAGTCGTTTTGAAATACCTCCGAGTTACACTCCGACGAAGGTAGTCGATTGAATAAGAAGTTTACAAATCCAATTTCCCATAACCAACTTCTTATTACCTTGAGTAATGGACTCGATTAGACATTGAATAAGTATGGCACCAAAGTTTAGTGGTTCCCTCCTAGCAATCTTATAAGTCAAAAAATAATCCATATTGCTAGGCATCTTTCCCGACTTACCACAAATGCAATATGCGACAATGACCGATAAAATACGATGCTCAAGTGTCATTGCCAACAAAGAATACTTTGGCCATACTCCCAAATACGTCTTAACCTCTTTCATCGATACCCCCAACATTTCATCATTCCAAGTCCCACAAGAGAAATAATCCCAACCACCTTCTCTAACATGTAAAAGCCGGCAAATATCATTGGGAGTCCATCTAAAATGATGACCCTTTATAAGCGAGTTAACGGCAATCGGCTTTCTATCATTATCATATTCGACCCACATATTGGCATAAAAATGTTGGATAATATCATCATCATACAAAACATAAGCATGCTCCCATAGATACATCCAACCTTGTTCCTCAAAAAATCCTCTTATAGTAGGATACTCATTTGTAAATGAACTAAAACGACACATTTTAGTCCGAGCAATAGATTTACCTCCCATCCCCGAATCCTCATAGTACCATTCCGCATACTTATTGATGAAATTAAGAGCATTGCGAGAATTTGGAGCTTGAGTAACAAGAGATTTTTACCTTTCGCCCAACGGCAATTTTCGAGCGAAATTGTTCATGAAGCTTCGGTAATTTGGGCCCGAGAGAGAATGGGATTTTGAACATCATCACCTTCTTGAGCCACGTTTCTTTGAGCGGCTCGAATATCCCTTTGTTCGGCCGTCTCGCCGATTTCTCAAAGTACCCTCTCCGCCCTTTCTTCTCTTAGAAGTGGGATTTTGATCGGTGGAATTTCTTGGAGGAGCCATATATGTAAGATTCTTGTGAAAATAAGAAGATTAGCAACAAGAATCGTGAAAAATGATGAAGAATTGAAGATTTTGAAGAAAAGGGGAAAAATCGTTGCTATAGGGTTTTAAGAATTTTCTTTGCGTCTGTTTAAAAGAAAGCGAAGGCATTTGATTTTAACCAGGAAAAATAGCCTGGCGGCCGGTCGAGTGGTGGGCGGCCGTCGAGTGCGGGCGGCCGTGCCGCCCCGCTTGGCAAATCCCCTGGTGATTTTTCTTCTCCCAGTTTTCAAAATTCGATTTTTCACCCCAAAAGTTTTAAAACTTTGCAAAAATATAAGTTTGGACTATATCCAACAAATATGGGTTTTAAAAAAAAACAATATAACCGATAAAATCGAGACTAAACAAGTAGTGCCTTATAAAGAAAATATTTGCAAGATCAATTAGGGGCACTTAAGGGATCAAAATGAAAAATCTTGAAAGATATGTGCATAAGCATAAAATCGAGTTTAAAGAAAAATACGAGTAGACATACCTCGATGGTTTAAGAAACTTGATGACGTAATAGCCAATGAGTATGAAATATGTATCCTACACAATTCTTAGACAACATTTTCATAGAAAATTCAAGTGTAGGCAAATAATATGAGATATCAAAAAGAGATTATGCTATAAGATTTCATAAGAGATAATAAGCCACACAAGTCTAATAAAATGCTCAAGAGTTTTAGAAAATCATGCAAGGTCTCTTTTTTTAAAAAATTGAAACTCATAAATATATAAGAGACCTATATTAAAAAATAAATACTTGAAAATTCATTTTGCAATAAAGACACAATTAAAAGTATGCATAGATTTAAAAAAAAATGCATATACAAATGGGGAGATACGGTTTACCAATTACGCCATTTCCATGGGTTGTGTCTTTCCCATTGTTGATGATATCTTCCCATTGAGAAGACACTTTGTTGATGATGACTTTTCCATTTCCAAGATTGGTTACCTTCCCATGGTTGATGGTTTCTTCTTCTTTGAAAATCATCTTGTTGATGATGTCTTTGCCATTTCCAAGGATTGTGTTCTTCCCATTTTTTATTATACGCTCTTCTTGGAAATTGGCTTTGTTGAGAGTAGTTTCTCCTTCTTTGATCAAATGAAACGTTCATTTGATGTTTTCTTGGTGGCATGAATTTTCTCCGATTTTTGCTTTGTCGGGTACCTAATAGCACATTATTTTGTGGTACCCTCATGTGTTTGGGTCCTTTAAGATTAGCTTTGAAACTTTTAGGTCTCCAACAATATTTAGAGCTATTTCTAGCCCGACAAGAATTAGCCGTATGACCCTTTTTGCCACAATAAAAACAAGTAATAATTCTAGGAGCATAATGACCAATATGCATAGTGACTTGATCCTTTTTCATATGATTAACAACATTAGGCTTATGATCAAGTCCCTTATCACAATTATGAATATCAACAATATTGGACATTTTATTGGTACTCAAGTTGGATTTTAATAAATCCTTTTTCATGCAATCAATATTCTCAACAAGAGTACTATTTTCTTTTTCAAGGTTTCTAACCTTGTCAAGTGTGGTGGTGTGAGCACATGATAGTGATTCATAAGAAGTAAATAAACTATCCTTATCATTTTTCAAAATATTGAATTCCTTTTTCAAATTTTTGTATCTAACAAGTAAGCTTTGGAATTCATTTTGAAGTTCATCATAATCATTTTGTAAATCACTATAATCATTTTGAATGACAATATCATAGGAAGTAGAGGTTTAAAGACATACCTCATTTTCTTCATTGATGCCCATAAAACAATATTCAACTTCTTCATAATTGGAAGTTGTAGGAGGCTTATTCCTTAGATTTGAGCTTGTATGATCTTGAGAAGTAGATGCTTTTGTTTGACTCCTTTCATTTGCAAATACTCCATAGATGGCTTCTAATTTTTGCCATACTTCATGTGCCGACTTTATTCCTACAATATGTTCATTTTCTAAATTAGTAAATGAACAATACAAAATATTTAAAGCCTTACCGTTTAAGGAGATGATTTTCTTTTCTTCATCATTGAGCTTTTTGAAGTCTTTTGAGGTGTATGGTGTATCTTTCGTCGGAATGGATTCTCCATTAATGACGGTATTCCAAATGTCGAACCCGCAACCTTGTAAATAGCATTCCATTCTTTCTTTCCAAAAATTAAAATTCTTGGAATCAAATGGTGGTGGCTTGGTGGTGGAGGTGCCGGATAGATGAGCTTCGTTCGTAGCCGTCGATCGTTTCTCTTCACTCACGATGTGAAACGAGCTTGCCAAAGAGTTTGGCTTTGATACCACTTGTAAGTCCAAGCGGCTACGATAATCTAGAGGGGGGGTGAATAGATTATCTCCATCTTTTCGATTTTGCCCTCTTTTAACAATCGAATGCTCAAACAAAATAATAAAGGTGCGGAATGTAAACAACACACGTCGATTTAAAGAGGTTCAACCCACCTAGGGCCTAATCCTCTACCACCCCAAAAGTATATCCGGGATGGATTTCGAAAAGAAAAAAAGAATTTTATTAATTACCAAAATTAATACAAATTCAACTTACAACACCTTGAAGAGCACCACACTCTTCTTCAACACCACCTTTGGAGATTACCACAATCTCCTTTGAAGATTATCACAATCTTCCTTCAACGGCACCTTGTGAAGATTACCACAATCTTCAACCTTGAAGAATACCAAATTCTTCAACACCTCAATAAGAAGATTACCATAATCTTCTTGTACCTATCACCTAGATCATCCAAGTGTGCTCTTACCACAAGAACACTCACAAGGATATCTTGTGTTTGAATGATAACAAAAATCAAGATTACAACTCAATAAAGAATATTACAATTTGAGTGCAAAGTGTAATCAAGAATAGCCTAGACCTCAAAGATGTGAAAGTGAAAAGCTAGGCAATTTTACAACAAGAATAATAACAATGAAAGACCAAGTGTTTGCTTGAAGTGTATCTTGTTGTGTTGTATCTCAATTGTTGTATTGGTTGCTCCAAAACTTCCTCTATTTATAGGAGATGATTGATCAAGCATAGGCTCCTCTTGGGGATTGAAAATCTACTGAAAAAATACAATTAAAATCAAGAATATAGCTGTTAGAAATCAATCCCACAATTTAAGGAAACGTGTTCCGTCAAACGGTCATAATTTCTTGTCAATACACAGGCGGCCGCATTAAATAAGAGAAAATGAGAACACTTGAAAATTACAACGGGCGACCGTCGGCGTGGCTTCGACCGGTCGACCCTGTCTCAACCGGTCCCCTAAACAAAAAAAGCGAAGGGGTTAAGTTACGTTTCAAAAAAACTTGCAGTGCGGTCGCGGCGAGGCGGCCACCGACTGAACCGGTCGACGCCTTGAGCGACGGTCGACCTGCTTGTTTTTGCTTCTTTCTCATTTTCTGTTTCTAAAAACATCTTGATGCGGGTTGCCCTATAGGGCGGCCGTCGACCACGAGACAAATGTTGTCCAATTTTTGTTGAAAATAAAACTCAAGAAATACTCCGAAAATTGTGTAAAAACATTTTAAACCGATCGAGTATTTAGACAACATTTAGGAACCCATTATAGGAGTAAAAACTCATTGATAAAAGTGTTGTCCATTTTTAATAATCTTGAGAAAATACTCCTGAAAATATTAAAACCATTTTAAATCATTTAGGAGTATTTGGACAACCTTTAAAAACATTGTTTTGGTGATAAAATAAAATCATCAAAATTAAGATAAAAACATGTATCAAACAGACAGTACACGCCAATGAACACAAAGTGACATTTGAAATTAGCATATCTCTTCAACGGGAAAAATTTCGAATGTGCACTATAAAAGGCTGAGGAAGTCATTGAGAAGAGGTTACCCGAACCATGAACAAGCAAGCAATATTCAAGCATTTAACCTGCAATATTGTCATAGACATTCAAGCAATTCCTCAAGCCTCAAACTCGAAGAAATTCGATCTAACACAAGCTGTGAAGAAGAGATAACTCCAACCTGTTGAAGAGGAAACATTTGAAGAAACAAAGGGGTCTACTTTCCAAGTCATGATTGTATAAAGGTTCCAGGTCGAACCATTATCAAGTTTGTTGGAGGGCTTCATGATCAAATCCAAGAAATTGAGAAGTGAGCTAAAGTAGCAAGGCAACTGCCCTGTGAAGAAGCTGAGTCGCAAGAGAAGCCAGCTATGTGATCAAGGCTGTCTCCAGACCGTTCACTGCTTTCTAAACTGATCTGTTACATAGTGGATTCCTCCAGGAGTTGGAGAAGAGAGGAGTAGAAGAATTACCCCATCTTGAACGCGTCATAAAATATTTGTGTCATTTATTTCAGCAAACTTAATTTCCTGCATATTTACTTTATATCTGCTGTTAGTATTATATTTACTATCCAACTGATAAATAACCAAGTGCTAAAAATCAAGTGTTTAAAACAAGCTAAAATCTAATCAAAGGGTGTTAAGTCTTCCGCTATTAAAAACCAATCAGTCAAGTTAAGTATTTGGCTTGAGCAGCCGAGTTATACTATCAACATCTCTATCGAGTCTGTTGAGTGGGCAACTTATCTGAAAAGCCAACTTAGTTGTCCATCAAGGACACAGTTGTTTGATTCAACTCTGTTGAATTATTTTAAAAGGAAAAAATCGAAAATTTGGTAAGGTTTATTCAACCCCCCCATTCTAAACCTTACTTTACACCTCTTGGGACCTACAAGTGGTATCAGAGCAGTTGATTCATTGAGCCTTCCGCACTAGTTACTGAACTAGATCTCTATCTTTTCAAAAGATTTTAAACACTTGTGTTTCAAAGTCTTTCACTTTTAAGCAAAGTTATTATCATGGAAACAAATCTAACGCATTTTTCTATGTTCTCAGTTGAAGAATTTGATGATTGGAAAATTCGTATGCAGGCTCATGTATCTGCATTACATGATGAAATGTGGCTTGTGATAGAGGATGGGCCACTGCAAATACTCAAAGTGAACACGATCATTAAGAAGAAGCATTTGCAATGAAGGAGAAAAGTTGTTCTTTGAAGCAAGACCAGCCATGGTTGAAAAACCAAGGACTGAGTGGACAAATGATGATAGAAAGAGATACAACCTGGACAATGTGGCCAAGGATATTCTCAATACAAGACATTGGACAAAGCCATATTCAATAAAGTCAAATCTTGCAAATCAGCCAAAGAGATTTGGGAAAGCTAACTTTAATTTGTGAAGGATCAGAGCAAATTAAAGAACATAAATTATCTGTTGATGTTCAAAAAATTGAAAATTTCAAAATGCTTGCAAGTGAAACTCTGGATCAGCTGGAATGCCAGATTTACTGAGATTACAAATGAGCTTTCAGCTCTTGGGAATGAATATACACAAAAGAAAATGTGTATGAAGATTTTAAGAAGCCTCCCAGCTGAATGGGAAATGAAAGTCATGGCACTGAGACATTCTATGGACCTCTCAAAAACATCCAACCATGAGCTATTGTCAGACGTCAAAGCCTACGAATTTGAGTTGAGAAGAAAAGAGCAAGAGGAGACAGTTGTGCCCAAGACAGTTGAACTAATGGCCAGTGAAGAGAAAAGAGTTGAGCCAAAGAAAGCCATAGACCAGGAGGAGATTGCCCTAATGGTTAAGAGATTCAACAAGTTCTTCAATAAGAACTACAAGAGGAACAAGGGTCAAACCTCCAGAAGACATTCAGCACTTTCCAAGTCAAGGGAAGATAGGCCCGCCCAAGAGAGCAGAGTATCAAAGGGTTGATTATCAGAGAGCTGACAATCAAAGAATAGACAGAGCTGATCAGAGAGCTAAGAACCTGTGTTGGAACTGCAGACAACCAGGACATTTTGCTGTTGACTATTCCTATCCACCAGTCAACAGGTACAGGAATGAAGAAGAAGGAAAAGTCTTCAGGGAAAGAAGACAGGAAAAGAAGAAAGCCATATTAGCTGCTGAGACTGTTGAGACAGTCAAATCTATAGAAGCAACATACTTAGATAGTAGTGCAGCAGACTACTCAAATAACTCTGAGGAAAAGGCTATGATCTGCCTCATGGCCAAAGAACAAGATCAAGAAGATGAGGTACACTCTATTTCATCTCATTCTGATTCAAGTGATAGTGATTATGATACACACACATCACCCATTGATCTTTATGATTCATTAGGCAAAATGATGAAAGATTTTGAACATATAAAATCCTCACACAGTATTCTAAATGAGGAAAACAGCCAGCTTAAAAGCCAAAACTCACACCGGTGATTAAAGAGTCGAGTACTCGAGTCATATAGGCCGATGAGAACACTAAGTCGTGAAGGCTGAAAATGCCAAGATCATAAGCGAGTTGGCTTAGCCGCTATAGAAAAGAGAGAGAAAGATCTTATAATGTGATTGTCTCATTTACAAAGGCATCCAAATCATTGGATGACCTCATTGTGAGTCAAAAAGAATTTGGAGATAAGACAGGCATAGGATTTAATTCCTTTGTGCATAGTCAAACTCCAAGAGTGATTTTGGAAAAAGGATCTTCAAGCAATGAAGCATTCCAAAAACCCAAAACACCAAATGCCGCACCCACACTCCAAAGCACAATCACAAACAAACGGCCTTGGATACAAAGGGAAAGGAAAGCGGCCGATTGAGTATCTTTGAGAGACATTGAGAAGAAATCTAGCCGAGTTCCTCAGCAAACTCCAAACAGAAAATACTCTGTGAAAAGCAAACAGAACTACCAGAAACCCCAGAAATTTCATTAGAGAAATACATATGATGGGAATGGTAGAAACTATCCAAACTATGTTGATTGGAATAATGTGAAACATCAGCAAAGACCTATAGAATACATGCCAAAATGGCAAAGACCTAAACCTCAACAAAAGTCATTCCAAAGGCAAAAGAGCTAATATCAGCAAACACGTGCACCCAAGCACTACACTCAGAAATATCACAACTACCCCAACAAAGCAATTGCTAAAACACACACACAGACATACAGACAAAAGAGACAGTTGTATGAACCTAAATCCCCCAAGCAATTTGCTAATGTGCATTATAATTATGGCACTGATAGATGGCAACCTCTTAGAGTCAAATCATTTGACTATAGGTTGGTTGGAGCATCTTATAGCACTAACCCCTCAGGACCCAGACAAGTATGGGTACCTAAAAACTAATTTCCTTGATTGTAGGTTCAAGGAACAGCTGAGTGCCAAGGAACCTGGTACATGGATAGTGGTTGTTCCAGATATATGACAGGAAACAAGAAAAACCTGTCAAGATTCAAGGAGATTAGAGGTGCAAAACTCATATTTGGAGGATATGAAGCTCCAGGGGAGATCAAAGGCACATTATCTATCAAGAAAAATGGATTGGAAATCACAGATGTTGCTTATGTTGAAGGCCTCAACTTCAACATGTTAAGCATCAGCCAACTCTGTGATAAAGGCTATAATGTGGGATTCAACATGGGAGTGTGCTAGATCAAAGATGCTGAATCAAACGAAATAGTGATGCAAGGGTTAAGAAAAAAAGAATATGTATGTGGTAGATTGGTCTACTGCTACACCAGGCACTTGTCTGTTAGCATAGCCGAATCAAGTTGGCTGTGGCACAAGAAGCTGAGTCATCTGAATTTCAAGACAATCAACAAGCTTGCAAGGAGTCATCTTGTAGAAAGATTGCTAGACTCAGTGTATAAGAAAGAAAGTGTATGTGATGCATGCCAGATGGGAAAGCAGATGAAATCGTCATTCAAGGATAAGCCAAGTCCTTCTTCAACAAGGATATTACATCTGTTGCATATGGATTTATTTGGTCCAGTTGAGCCAGCCATCATAAGTGGAAAGAAATACACCTTAGTGGTGGTGGATGATTATTCAAGATATACATGGATAATTTTCATGTGTAAAAAGAAGGAAACTTTGCAGAAGTTACCTCAGCTGATGAAAAGAGTTCAAAATGAGAAGAGTCAAACCATTATAAAAATAAGATCTGACAGAGGAACTGAGTTTGTCAATGGGATAATAACTCAGTATTGTGTTGAAAATGGTGTTGTTCATGAGTTGCCAGCTGCAAGAACTCAACAACAGAATGGAGTAGCTGAAAGAAGGAACAGAACTCTCAAGGAAGCTGCAAGGACCATGTTAGCTGAAGCTGGATTGCCTAAGAGATTTTGGGCTGAAGCAATAAACACTGCATGCTATACTCAAAATAGATGCATGATTAACAGGCAATTGACCAAGACTCCCTATGAGATTTGGACAGGGAGAAAGCCAAATGTTGGATATTTCAGGATATTTGGATGTAAATGCTTCATCCATAATAATGGCAGAGACAATTTGAAGGCTTTTGATGCTAAAGTTGATGAAGGTATCTTTTTGGGATACTCAGCTTAGAGTAAAGCCTACAGAGTGCTGAACAAGAGGACTATGATTACAGAAGAGTCTATCCATGTAGTTTTTGATGAACCTAATGTGAATGGAGAAGACATTGAAGAGTTAGCTGATAGGTTGAATCCGGCAACTATGCAGAAGAGTCCTTATGTTGAAGCTGAAGTAAGAGCACTTAATCCTGATGAAGGTGAGATAGCTGAATCTCAAAGACAACCGGAAGGTCTACAAATGAATGAAGATGAAAGAGTTGTTCAAGACAACTTAGTGTGAGATCGTTTGAATCCAAATGACTTACTCCAACTGATGTGAGGTGGTGAGAGACCATCCACCAGAGTTAGTCATTAGGGATGTTAGAGATGGCATAAGAACCAGATCCAGAGCACAGCATGAAGCTATGTTCACTTGTTTTATTTCTCAAATAGAGCCTAAAGATGTGTCTCAGGCATTGGATGACACACATTGTATTCAGGCATGCAAGAAGAGCTGAATCAGTTTGAAAGAAATAAAGTATGGGAATTACTGCAAAGGCCAACCCATCAAAATGTTGTTGGCACAAAATGGGTTTTCAGAAACAAGATGAATGAGGAAGGATCTGTTGTAAGAAACAAAGCAAGATTGGTAGCCAAAGGGTATTGCCAAGAAGAGGGTATAGATTTTGATGAAACATTTGCTCATGTTGCAAAATTGGAAGCAATAAGGATGTTTCTTGCTTATACTGCACATAAGAACTTCACTATGTATCAAATGGATGTGAAGAGTGCATTTCTAAATGGACTGTTAGAGGAAGAAGTCTATGTTGAACAACCTCCAGGTTTTGAGCAGAAAACTATTGGAGATAAGGTCTACAAGCTCAAGAAAGCATTGTATGGATTGAAACAAGCACCAAGAGCATGGTATGATACATTGTCTCAATTTCTAACTGACAATGGATTCACCAAAGGCAAAGTTGATAGAACACTCTTCAGGATTCAAGATGGAGAGAGTATACTGCTTGTTCAAATATATGTGGATGATATCATTTTTGGTTCCACAAATATAGTGTTGTGTGACAAGTTCTCAAACCTCATGCAAGGCAAATTTGAGATGAGCATGATGGGAGAGCTGACTTTCTTCCTAGGACTTCAAGTCAAACAAATGAAGGATAGGACCTTCATAAGCCAAACAAAATATACCAGAGATTTAATGAAGAAATTTTGTATTGTTCTCCTTATTTTTAGCTTCACCGCAAGTGTACGGCGTAGTTTATAGAATAGGGTTAGCAATGTCGAATCCACAGAGACTAATAAATTCGTGAACTAAGTATTGAGATTGTAATATTCTTATTTTTATCTAGACGATCGAAATTGGATGATTCGTTTATAAAACTAAGACAAGAATTTATCATAAAAAGATAAAGTAAGAGTTGATTGAAAGATCAAGGAGATGAATGGATTCCAGGGTTATGGTTCCAGTTAATATCCCTCTTGTTATCTGATTAATCACAACCAAAGTTATTATTATTCTTCCCTATAAGACAATCACGAAGAGTATTTTAACCTCTCTCTCAAGATGTATGCAAAAACGTTGATTAGACTATCTATACTAGCATCTCTACTCAACAAAAGATATCCAACTCCCAAAAGCACAAAAGATCAAATATCTTCACAAATATTCACAGACTTCTCAATCTTGTAAATATTCATGTCAAGTACTCACAGATCTAGTATTGAAACTCATCTCTCGAATTATGAATCAATACATCAAAGCAAGTTAAACCAATGGCCATTTGATAAAACAAGTAATAAAACAAAGTACTTGAATAGGGTCTGAAAATAATACCTTCAATTGCAATTAAACATCAACAAAAATATCCATTAACCTAATCCCAAACCCGGGAATCACAAGATGTTTAGCCAGACATGGGACATAAATAATTCATAGACAAATTATTCAAGTTCATATCTAACTAATCGAGAATAAACAAGACTATGGAATGAGCAAATCAGGGATGTCGATGATCTCTAGATCTATCTTCGATCATCAAGCGTGTGGTTGCGACCTCGATCAATCTCTCGAATCCTCCGATAGAAGGCTGCTCTTTTCTCTGCTTTCTAGGGCAAAAATCAGTGTGTCCTCATTCGAGGCCGCCTCGCCTCTATTTATACTCCGTGTCAGGCCGTAGGCACTTGATTTTGCTGAGATGGTGCACGAGTTGAGTGTCCTGGCACGACCAGGCCGTGCGCCATGCCGTAGGCAGTGTTCTTCCCAGGTAATGATGCACGGGCCGTGCGGTAGGCGCACGCCCTGCCCGTGCATCCCGACTAAGGCTGATTCTGTTTTTTTTCTTTCACTTTCTTGCCCGGTTTGTCTGACTTATTCTCGATTCAACTCCAAACATCATACATTAGCTCGATTATTGGCGGTCCTTTACCGCAATGCTAAGAATTGTCGCCAAAATGCTACAAATATCGATTAATTCCAACACAACGAGCAAAGCGTAATACATTTTCCACTTTACAAGAATATAGCCCATTTTACTCAAATAACGCATGCATATCAACTTATTCTAACCACAATTAAGCCCAAAATACATGCAAAACACATACCAATCAGGTATGGAAGAGAAGTCTTCTGTGAAAATTCCAATGAATACATCAGTCAAGATGGACATAGATGCAGATGGCAAAGCTATTGATCAAACCATATATAGAGCCCTCATTGGATCTTTGTTGTACCTAACAGCAAGCAGGCCAGACATCACCTTTGAAGTAGGTGTATGTGCAAGATTTCAATCAACACCAAAGGAGAGCTACATGACTGCAGCTAAGAGAATCCTAAAATATTTAAAGGGATGCCAAAAAGTCGGCTTATGGTATCCAAAGGAAGGTGGATTCAAGGCGATTGGTTACTCGGACTCGATTATTCGGATGTAGAGTTGACAGAAGAGTACTTCGTACATGTCAAATGCTCAGAATAGATTGGTTTCTTGGTTCAGCAAGAAACAAAATTCAATAGCTACATCCACAACTGAAGCAAAGTAGATAGCTGCGGGCAGCTGTTGTGCCCAAGTCTTATGGATAAGACAACAACTGAGAGATTATGATATTGAAGAAAGAGAGATTCCAATTATGTGTGATAACACTAGTGCTATTGCAATCACTCAGAATCCTGTGTTGCATTCACGAACAAAGCACATTGACGTCAGGTATCATTTTATAAGAGATAATGTTGAAAAGAAAGACATCACCTTGGAATACATCTCAATTGATAAGCAGATAGCTAATATATTCACAAAGCCATTATGTGAATCAAGGTTTGAAGATCTCAAGAATGAGTTAGAGTTAATTGAGTTGAGTTAGTTTACTCAGAAGACTCAATCAACAGAGATAGAAGATGAGAAAATTGAAAAAGAGCAAGTTTCACATTTCAGCTAAGTGAAACGGCCTAGTCATAAAGTCAGATGTATTGAGTTAGCTGACAGCTGAGTTGCTTCATGAGAAGAGAGAAGCATAATTAAGTCACTTTGGATATAAGTTGAATTATTTATGAGCTAAGTGACAAAAATGCAGTCGTTTTAATTGAGCGGAAATATTTTTAAGGATGACGTCAGCGTAATAATAACGGTCACAGTAAAAGCTGCATAGTAAACCATATGATTGGATATAAATGCTGTTGCATTTAATGCGGGAATTAAATGCGGTTTTGAAGCTCAAATCTTGGCCATTGATCTCGATCAAAATTTCAAAATGCAAAAACCGTCCTTTCGCGTCCCTTATATACGAAACCTCAGTTTTCTCTTTCCTCATGCAAACTATTCATCTCCAGCAAGAAAGTGTATTCTCTCTGAAGCTAAGGGAAAACCCTAGTTCTTTCAAGAAAGATTCCTCAAGTTCTAATCGGTAGAAACTTCTGAAAATGCTCTCCAGATGGTGTGTGGGATCAGAATAGATTGTATCAGGTCTTGGTCTCCAGATGTGGGCTACCTGCAAGTCTCATTGAGGATATATCCGGGGTTCCGATTCTTTTGGGGTCAGAGGATATTATGCGGTGGATGCTTACCTCTCATGGTGGGTTTTCGATGTCTTCTGCTTGGGATTCTATCCGGGGAAGAAATCCTCAGAACCTTCTATCTGGTGCCATTTGGAACGATGCTCTCATTCCTACTATTTCTATTTTCCTTTGGCGTCTCCTTCGTAATCGTCTCCCTGTGGATATCAAGCTTCAGGCACGTGGCACTTCCCTTGCTTCACGTTGATGTTGTTGCTTGCATAAACATTCTTCTCCCCAGGTTGAATCTATCCCTCACCTCTTTTTGATGAATGATATTGTTCAGTCCGTGTGGAATCACTTTGTTCCTTGGTTTGACACTACACTTCCACACACCACTTATATGATATTGTTCCTCACATTTTGGAGGAATTGCACACACAGATCACACACGAGGCACTTGAGTTTCCTGGTTCCTTGATTGATTTTATGGTTTGTTTGTACGGAAAGGAATAGTGTCAAGCATCGACACCTTCCTTTCTTGGCATCTCACTTTATTTGGCAGGTGGAGCGGTATCCTGGATTCTTGTTTCAGGTCGGCGTTTGAGCCCCTCGGATTGGTCTGGCTGCTTCCCTATAGTGAGTTTTTTGTAGGGGAGTGATCCACCACAGGTTCCACGCAGGCCGATGATGGTAATTTGGCGAGCACCTCAGTCTCCTCAGATCAAGCTGAACACGGATGGTTCGTTTGATCGGGACACATTGATAGCTGGTGGCGGGGGATTGATACGAGATCATTCGGGCGGACTCATGTTGGCGTTTCATAGTTCATTCCGGCGGTGTCTAGCTTTCATGCCGAGCTACTAAGATCGAGATGGGACTACAAAGATGCCCGACAGTTTTCATTGTAGATTTAGATCGAGTTGGACGCAGCGGCGGTGGTCACCACGATCACATCTGGTTGCCTTGGCTCTTGGCAGGTTCAGCATACACTGATTCGCATTCGGAACATGCTGAGGGACCTTAAGTATTCGATTTCCCACATACATAGAGAGGGGAATCGACCAAAGAAATCATCTAGCGAAGTTGGGAGTTCTTTGCCGCCTTGGCGATCATATTGTTTATGAGGGCACGACGTCTCACCACCTTCTAGCGCTCATTCGGATGGACCAGCTGGGATATCCGAGCTTTAGATTTTGATTGCGGATTAGTTCTCCGTGTATTTTTTTTAGATATCTCATTATGATAGTTTGTATTGATGTCATAGTGATAGGTTTCTTGCTTTTTGATTTTCTCCCCGTGACGGGACATTACATTGTATGATACTTTGATTATTTGATCTACAGGTAGGGGATCACGCCTCAATCCCCCACCCCCCCGGGGTGTTATTTTGATCCAAAAAAAAAACTTCTGAAAATGGCTCCAAACCATGATTTCGTGAAGCTCTAGAAACAAATCCTCACTGGTTCCAAACCATGATTTCAGGTGGATTTTGAAGGAATGATCAAACAGGGCATGGACGATGCCCTGGTCAAGAAGATAGCTGAAAAGTCAGAGAAGTCCGGTCTGAAGGACTTTCTGACAATGCAGTTCACACAAACGTACCTTGAAGAGGTTGCAATGTTCTATGTGAATGCTGAGGTGCAGGACGATGAAATCAAATCTTCCGTCCATAGCAAGGTCATCAAACTCACTGCAAAATATCTTGCTGAGCATTGTTTTCTGCCCTCGGAGGGTTCGAAGGACATCTCTGAAAAGGATGTTGACTTAGCTGCAACTTGGAAGGAGGTGGGCAAGCCGGAGTGTGCTACGAAGGTTGTTTATACATCCAAGAAAGAATCGTTGAAGGATGACTATCATTAGCTGATGGATATAATCTCCAAATGTGTGGACATGATGTTTTGAAGCTTCAACCAATTGTCCAAGATTAAGCTGATCGTGATGGCTACGATCATGCAAGAAAAAAAAGTCAACTGGGCTGAGTTTGTGTTCAGCCGAATCTGCCAAAATGTGTTGAACAGAACCACAAGGAAGATAGGTCCTTTGGATGTTCCTTAGGTTATGGCCTGGTAATTGGCCATCTAATGGAGGTGAACGGTATTGCTCTCCACCATGGCAAGCCCTTCCATGTCAACAAGAAAATGTTCAACACGAATCTTTTCGGAGCCCAGAATAAGGCTCATGCCAGAAAAGTTGATACCAGTGAGGGGGAATCAGCTGCTCCCGAACACACAGCTGAGACCCCTCCACCCAAGAAGAAAGTTGCAGTATCCAAGCCTGCCCCTGCCCCCGCATCCAAAACCAAGAAAGCACCTGCTCCTACAGCCAAGTCCAAAGCTCCTGCCCATGCAACATTTACCCTCCCTCGTAGCCGAGACTCCCGCCCTCAAAGAAATGAGATAGAGGAGGAACCTCATATTCCCTCCCCTATCGTAAAGATGAAGAGGACTGCCGAGTCTAGAAAGGTAGCTGCCTCTAAGAAAAGTCCAAAGGCTTTTACATCTGACGAGCCTGAAGAGGTGGAAGAACCTAAGATTCAACTAGTTCCCACCAAGCGAAGACAACTGACAAAGAAGCATGCAGCCGAAAAGACAGCTGAATCCGGTACTCAGCCGGAGAAAGAAACTGAGATTGCTAATGCTTAGGAAGAGCATTCTCCTGAAGTCGTTGATGTCCTTAAGAATACTGCTGATGTTGATCAGCAGAGATCCGTCGAAGACCCAGCTGTGAGGCAAATTTCTGAGGAAGTTGAAATAGCTGAGACAACAAACCCTATGCCAGAAAAACTTGTCTCACCTCATCGGACAGACAATGTTGAGTCTGAGGAAGAGCAAGGTCCCCTAGCCCCCATTCAGGAAATTGGAGATGAAGGTGATGACGATGATGGTTTGATCATGTACTCTCCGGTTTACCCTGACATTCAAAGGCATTTGAGAAAATGGAGGGCATGGAAGTTGGATCATTCAAGGGTGCAGTTGACTCGCCCTGAGTTCATTGAAGATAAAGAAGATCTTCTCAAATTCCTTGGTGTTTTAGATGTTAGATCCGCCCTAAATGAAGAGAACTGCTTGGACATCCTCCGCATTCTTAAAGAGGATGAGAAAGAGAAAGCAGAAGCGTGAGCCCGAGCATTGGAGAAGTCCAAAATGTGCGCCTTTACAGGCACTCTCGAGCACACTCATGAGCATCTTCATGAGTTCACAGACAGCATGAAGACATGGATCCCACTACTGCAGCAGAGAAGTCAGAACAGCAGCAGGCTTTAAAGGAATCCAGAGCCATGCACGAGCAAAGTCTACTGGAAGGTCCAGGAGAGTCATCTCAAGCACTTCTTCAGACTGATCCTTTAGGAGTGGCGCAGCAGATTGCATCATCCATACCTGCCACCACATCTCCCGTGCACTTGACTGATGGCTCGCAAGGAATTGGCGATGAAGATGGGAATTTGGGCACCCAAGGCAAGTCAACCCCTGATGAAGGTGTTAACACACCTGCCCCTGCGGCTCAACACTCAGAGGGAATAGAAGCCGCGTCTCCGGAGCAGAGTAACCCCACTATCATTGACTCAGCTGGTGCACCAGCTGAGGGGGAAACTCTCTCCACCACAGCTAGGTTGGAGGTTGTTGTAGGAGACACACAATTGCAGTTAGGAGGCGAAGCTGAGAAGGAACTTACAGAAGAACAGAGTGACATTAATGACGCTCAAACAGTTAAGTCTGTTTCAGCTGAGATGTCAACTGTATTGAAGGCCGATGACACCGCTGTTGCAGTTGAGGCAAAGGATGGTGAAGCCCCGGGAGTTAACACTCTGGGCTCTGAAAGTGCAATCCAAGGAGTTGAGACTCCAATGGATGCCAATGTCCAAGACCCTAAGACATTTGAGACTTTCGAAGGGAATGTAGATGGCCCTGCAGCAGTTGAGACTCAACTGCTGGGGGTAATGAAGGCCTAAGGGAGGTTGAGATTTCCCTAGGTGAAGAGCTGATAGAATTGAACATTCCTCAAATCGAAGGTGCTGATGCAGAAAAGGAAATAAGCACACTTCATGATTCCCAGGAAAATATCGATACATCATTTTTGGGATCAAAGGATGAAGCTGAGTCCACTCAACATGAAAATCCTACGATGGACACAGTTGAGGATGTTCTCAAATCTCAGAGCCAAGTCAGTGAGAAGACAGATCGCATGAGATTCAATTTTGATAATGAGCCAACACCTCAGGTCTCATCATCTTTCGATGACGTTGTGATACAGCTGAGGATCATGTTATTCATTTAGCTGGAAAAAACTGAGACCAAAGAAGTCATTAAGACAAATGCTCGAGCCACCGAGCAAACCCCAATAAATGCTCCAAACAAGAAAGAGTCGATTCTTGTGAGCTCCCACAAAATGCAGCAATAGAATCACTTCTCTGCAGCTCCATCACAGGCTCCCACAGCTGTGACATCTGCCAATGAAGCTGCCGCAGCTGAGGCACAAAGAGTTGAATCATCGCAGCCACCACAAACTCAAGCGATCCCTCTTGTGCGTGATGATGTGTTTACTGATATGTTCCCTCTCTTGAAAAATCTGCCTGAATTGGAGGAAGAATCAACTGCTGAATTGAGGCACTATACAGTACGAGAAGAGCCAGTTATTCCCACAGACACGATTGTACCAGCAGAATTCAACTTTGATGCAGACTGGCCGGCAGCAGAATCCAACATGACAGCTGAGTTCCGTGAAGTCTTCAAGAAAATATGTGAAGAGATTGAGAAGACGGAACGTCATCAGGCCTCTCTGGACTTACGTTTGGACAATTGAGATGCCACTCTCACAGCCGATTTGAGACGTATTGTAGTGAGAATATGTGAATGGGCTCAACAGTAGACTGCCATGCGAGTAGAGCAGGTTCGATACTTCAAAGCTCTTTTTGCAAAGATGCTCTAATGGAGTGCAGATAATTCTATGTACCAAAAACGGATGAAGGAGTATATTGAGATGATTGAACAGTCCCATAAGTCGGATAGGGAGCTGCTACAACATTTCCACAAGAATTAGATTACCAGACTCGAGAACAACATGAAGGAGAAATTCAGTCTTCTCATGGATGAAATGAAGATTGTATCAGCCGAGTCTAAGGTCACTCGCTCGGAATTTCGAATGGCGTATGATGCAGCAGACTCCAAGTAGAACTCGACCAATAGCCGACTGGACTTTCTCCTCAGCAGACTGTTCCCTGGGATACCTCTTTCTTTTGGTGATGATGCCAAAAAGGGGAAGAGGAGTCCCTTAAAGGATTGAAGGAAGAGAAAATGAAGCAAGGAGGTGACATAGCTAAGGGGGAAGGGAGTTCGAAAGATTTAAAGCTGATTTTTGCTGAAACCCCTTAGCTAGGTGATGTCACTGCCTCCATTGTCAGCAAACTTCCTATGACCTTACCCATCGAGAAAGCTGCAGTGGCCATGGCAGATAAAAGAAAGGTCATTGAAGCTGAATTTGAGGAGTTAGCTGAGAAGCAAGAAGCTCGCGTTCAGGAGATAAGAAAACAATATGGTGGTCCTCCAGCCGGGAAGGACTACGCTGCGATCAACCCCCTAAGGAAATCATTGTGCCTGATGATGGATCTGAGCCCAGATCAATTGAGAAGTTTAAGACTCTAGAATCAGAAGGCTACATTTGAAGAATGAAACTGTCTCAAGATGGGGACTTGTACTGGGAGAAAGGTTTGAACTTATCTAAACAAGCTGATAAGCAGCAGACTTCTAGCGCTTACTCACCGAAAGCAAAGATTCCAAAGACAAAGACACTCCCAGGTGGAAGAGCTGAGTCAGGACGGGGAAGAAGCAGTGGTGGAAGAGGCTCCCAACCTCGACCAAAACCAAAAGATGTATCGTATGTAGATCCTGAAAAGAAAGGCATTATCTATTGGGGCTGGATATGATCACCTTGCCAACCGAGAGGTTGAAAGAAAGAACGTTGAAGCTGCAAGAAGGCAAGAAGAGAAAAACCTAAGGCAAACAAGAGAATGGCTCGAGAGGAAGCAAAGGGATGACCCTGCTGCCTAATGGGCCTATGAAAAGAAGAAGAAAAAAGAAGAGGAGAAGAAGAGGATAAGTTCTGAAGATGAAGAGAAGAGAAGGAAGCAACGAATGCGTTGAAGTGTGATACGAACCCCTTCAAGTGTTTTTGTGTAAATACATTTCAATGTAAGTCTTCTATAATATGCTCTGTAAATTTCCTTGTAACTTTGCTTTGATACATTATGTACTGATGTATATGTATAAGAGCTTTGTATAGGAAAATCTCTGTAAACAGCTTTGTAAAGGACAAGAATTCTATGATCAATAAAATGATTCATTCAAGCATACATTCTTTGTTACTGCACTGCTCATATATCTTTTTGCTATTTACTTATTCATTTAAGTTTTGGCATCATCAAAAAGTGGGAAATTGATAGGAAATTTATTTTGTAGATTTTCACGATACCATGTAAAACTTAAACTAGGAAGTTGGCACCCCATTTTCCTTGTAATTTGTATTGTAATAGATAAGGCTGGAAAAGCTGAGTCAAGTCAGCTATGCCAAGGATTACAAGAAGTCAACTGTGGACTATGTGAAGACTTTGGTGTGTGTCAGCTGAGTAATGACATGAAGGAAGACAAAGACTCGACTGAAGGAGTGTCAATTGGGGAACAGCTACAAGAAGTGTCAGTCAAGTCAACTCAAGAAGCCAAGTCTACAAGTTGAAGTGACAGTTGAGTTATCCAAAGATTAGAGCAGACTCAAGTCACCTGGGTTAAATGCCGCAGTCTAGTCAAGACAACTGACTTAGATCTGTTGATTAAAGACAAAAATATTACTCAATATAGTAATATGTCAAAGCTGTCAGGTCTAAATTGTTAGTCCCAGAATTATGCAAAATGAATATAATGAACCAATGGGAAACACTGCACCTTGTGTCAGGCACCTGAAATACTGTGAATGCAATTAAGACGAGGTAATGTCAACATCAAGGACTGTAGACCAAGACAAGACAAGCCAACAAACACAAAATGACATTTGAAATTAGCCTATCTCTTCAACGGGCAAAATTTCGAATGTGCACTATAAAAGGCTGAGGAAGTCATTGAGAAGAGGTTACCTGAACCACGAACAAGCAAGCAATATTCAAGTATTTAACCTGCAATATTCTAATAGACATTCAAGCAATTCCTCAAGCCATAAACTCGAAGAAACTCGATCCAACACAAACTGTGAAGGAACTTCAACCTGTTGAAGAGGAAACATTTGAAGAAGCAAAGGTTCTACTTTCCAAGTCAGGATTGTAGAAAGGTTCCAGGTCGAACCATTATCAAGTTTGTTGGAGGGCTTCATGATCAATCCAAGAACTTGAGAAATGAGCTGAAGTAGCAAGGCAGCTGCCCTGTGAAGAAGCTGAGTCACAAGAGAAGCCAGTTGTGTGATCAAGGTTGTCTCCAGAGTGTTCACTTCTTTGTAAACTGATCTGTTACATAGTGGATTCCTCTAGGAGTTGGAGAAGAGATGAGTAGAAGAATTACCCTATCTTCGAACCTCTATAAAATATTTGTGTCATTTACTTTCAGCAAACTTCCTTTCCTGCATATTTACTTTATATCTGTTGTTAGTATTATATTTGCTATCCAACTGATAAATAACCAAGTGCTAAAAATCAAGTGTTTAAAACAAGCTAAAATCTAATCAAAGGGTGTTAAGTCTTCCCCTGTTAAAAACCAATCAGCCAAGTTAAGTATTTGGCTTGAGCAAATCAGTGTTATACTATCAACACTCTATCGAGTGCATTGAGTGGGTAACTTTTTAAAAGCCAACTTAGTTGTCCATCAAGGACACATTGTTTGAGTCAACTCACAATTATTTTAAAAGGACTAAATCGAAAATATGGTAAGCTTTATTCAATCCCGTGCCTTCTAAACCTTACATTACACCCCTTGGGACCTACAATACTTAACAAGATAGCATGGACCTCCCTAAGATTATACGGAGAGTGTCCCTAACATGAAATTTGACGAAATTTTAAAATAATAGAAAATTCATAAAGTTTTGGAGAATTTCATAAATTCCATCAGATTCTAATTTTTAAACTATGGAATTATGTAGATTTAATTTTATTTTAATATAATTTATTGGATGTAATAAAAATATATTTAATTCTTGATTTTTTTATGAGGTTGGTAGTATGATCATAAAAAAATAAAAAACATAAAAAAATTCAAAGAAAGTCATTAACAAAAACAAATCATAAACTTTACAAAAATATAATATAAAATTGTCAAAATATGAAATAGTTTCATAAATAACTATTGTCAAAATAATTATTTAACCAACAATAACATTGATAATCAAAATTTTATCAGATAATTTCATTTCAAATTTTTTAACAAAAAAAATAGTGTGTCTACAAGATGAACTAATAAAAATTTATCAACTAATGATTCCCAACAAAGTACTAATTTGACATTAATTTGTCTATAAAATTAAAAATATTAACAATCGAAATAAGGCGACAAATCAACTCCACAATGATTATTTACAAATTTAAGGTAGAACTTGCATTGAAATGTTGAGATAAGAAGATGATACGCGAGGAGAGGTGCAAGAGAAAAAAAGATGTTATTTTTCCGTTTTTACCACAGACAATTATTATTAATAATATTGAAAAATTAGTATTTGAATTCCGAGAGGGAAAGGTGGGAATACATCGTTCGTAAATATTGCTTCTAATTCCACAATAATCCACAAAAATCCATTTATGAAAGAAATTCATTGCATTCATAGAAAGTTTGAGTATGCTGGATTTTCGTGGAATCCATTAAAATCTACGTTGAGGACCTCAAGATTTAATAGATTCCATAAAAATCCAAATTGAGGACACCTAGAATATTACGAAATTCTAAATTCCATTAAATTCCATGGTTAGGGACACCCCCATAAGGCTCAATCCAACTGTATCATACATGGAAGACAAAAGCCAAGATGCTAGAAATTGGTCCTATCTCACCCAAATATTATATTCTGGATTTAGAGAGGAATGATTGTTAGGATCATCATTGATCCATTTTTGAGGTTGTGCCAACTCTCCATTTATATAACCAAGTATTATTGGAAAAATAGGAGGTGTATATCGAATGGCTGAAAATTTGAGCAGAGTTTCTGAAAAATAAATATCGAGGCAAGAGTTGGACTCTTTCTCTTTAAGACGAGGTTACCGTGCTCACGGTTCTTAAGGAATACGACAATCGTCTCTCAAGATAGAACGACAATCTACTTGCGATAGTTGCACTACAAATCGCAAGCACAATGAACACACTGACGCGTTTGAACTCTCTTTTACTCAATTTATGCAAGAATATTTGGATGCTGAAAACAAGAATAAATTCGAAATTTTTTGATGCAAAATCAAGCTCTGGGGACTGCTATTAATTGAGTTTCTGGTGTCTCTTCAGACTTGGTGCAACCCAGGTCCGGATCAATCGTGACCGTCAGATCATGTCCTGTGGTTAACATCTGCGATCTGATGGTCCTAATTGCACCTGACTGAAGGAACACACCCCTTGGCATACACATATGCACAGTGGATAATTGTGTCCAGTCATGGTGCCATGTCAGCAAACAAACATGTTCAATCAGTGCCAGCCAGCCACATGTCGCCACTTGGACAACTATGTCAAGTCACTGCCACCCTGCCATGTCACCGAGCCACTAGACCGAACTGTGGTTCGATTTGTCAAAACTTTAAGACTCCTCGCGACGATGCGCACGTGGGAAATGCAAAGTGCGCCTCCAAAGCGCCCAATGCGACTATGTGGGACGTGCGTGCATGGGCCCAGGCTCAGTTCCGGCTCTAGCTCGGATGGTGCTCTGCACCATCCTAGGTGCTTTTTGAGCTAGACAAAGGCTAGTCAAAATTGACTTCGTCCACTAGGGTGTACCATAAGGAGCTCCACTTGATTACTCCTTATTAGTAGTGAAGCTCCTTATAAACTAGTCAAACATTTAATATGTTTCCTATGTGGAATATGATTTTCCATATTCCCACTCTTTTATATTTCATATATAAAAGGCATTTTAAGTGGTTAACTTCATGTATTTATTTCTCATTCACCCTATATTGGTTTTGAGAAATTCAAAATGTTAAACTCATCAACCTGCGTTGTAGATTACATTTATCTCATCTATTTCATACAACGAATAAATAAACCCACTTAAATAGTTGGTCAAAATTGGGTCAAAACCCAATTTATTAAAACCAATTCCAATAATCCCCCACATGAATGAAAATAAATGCATAGGAGTATGCAGACACTAAAGAGAGTTCAAGCAAAAAGCTATTGCATTGGGAGAGGTAGCTTGTGACTTTGAACCTTCCTTAGTGGAATACTATCGGATTTAATAGGTTGTATAGTGACGCGATGTCTTAAACTGTTCAACTGTTTGTGTAAACCAAAACAACAGTGTCCACACAATATCTTTCCTAACACCATTTGGTTCTCACAGTTGTGTTTTTGGACCTGGACAACATCTTGGATTTCATAAGTATTTCGTTGAAGCGGCCCATCTTCACACTTATATAGGTGATCTCTTATTAAGAGTATCATGCCATACTTCACTTCTTTAAAGTATAGGAATCATTAAAAGTTTGTAACTTAACATCACCATATTCAGCAGGTTTCTCCACTTGAATATGAATAAGTTGTAACATGTTCCAAGTGTTTATCTGAATATTCATAACTTAGTTATCTCATTGAACCAATGTATTGGGATCTCCAATTCACAAGGTTGGGTTACCGCTTTGAGCACTCTTATTTTGTGGATTTTAAGCCCATTCCTTTCGATAAGCAATATACTTGATCTCTATTCAAATATTTAGTTAATGGATCCGCTAGGTTTTCTTTCGATTTCACATAATCGATGGTAATAACCCCATTTGAGATCAAATGCCTAACGGTGTTATGTCTTCGACGTATATGTCGAGACCTACTGTTGTACATACTATTTTGAGCCCTTCCTATAGCCGACTGACTATCACAATGTATCATGATTGCAGCCACAGGCTTAGGCCGGCAAGGAATATCTTCTAAAACGTTGTGAAGTCATTTTGCTTCTTCACCAGCTTTATCCAGAGCTATAAACTCTGATTCCATCATGGATCGAGCTTTACACGTTTGTTTAGAGGATTTTCATGATACCGCTCCACCACTAATGGTAAAAACAGAACCACTAGTGGACTTGGAATCTTTTGTGTCAGATATCTAATTAGCATCACTGTATCCTTCTAATACAGTTGGATATCTTAAGTAATGTAATCCATAATTTATACTGAGTCTTAGATATCTAAGAACCCTTATAAATGCCTTCCAATGGTCATTACCAGGATTACTCATAAATCTACTCAATTTATTAACTACGTAGGCCATATCCGGACGACTGCAGTTTGTTACACACATTAGACTGCCAATAATCCGAGAATATTCTAGTTGAGATACAGGCTCACCCTGATTTTTAGCTAAGTGTAAGCTTAAATCAACAAGTATTTTAGCTGGAGGACTGTCATAGGCATTGAACATTCGAAGTACGGTCTCAATATAATGAGACTCTGAAAAAATAAGTCCATCAGATGTTTTAGAGATCTTAATTCCCTAAATAACATCTGCTACATACATATCTTTCATATCAAAAAGTTTGGTCAACCTTTTCTTAGTATTCATGATTATATCATGATTACTACCCATAATCAACATGTCATCAATGTAAAGACAGACATCCACATAAGCATTAGGTGTGTCTCTAATGTAAACGCATTTATCACACTCATTAATTTTGAAATCATTCGACAACATAGTTATGTCAAATTTATCGTGTCATTGTCTCGGAGCTTGCTTAAGACCATACAATGGTTTCCATCGATAAAATCCATGCGTATTCGATATGTTTCTTGTAATGTCATATAACATTTAGCAATTGATTATGTATCACTTGTATATATACTCCATATAATGGAATTAATAGCAATAAGTTAAAAATTAATAAATAAATAATCAATATATTTTATTTTTGAAATCTGAAACTATGTTATTGTTATAAGTAAACTAACTAAAATCTCGTATACAATAAAAAGGCAAAATAAAGAGCAAAAATTCTATGAAAATTGATATTTATTAATAATTATAGATTAATATTACTAAAATATTAAAAAGAAAATAAAAAGTAAGAAAAAATATTGCTTTTGTCTTTAACTAATTTTGGGATATCAATTAACAAAATAAATCGTTCGTATTATTTAATTAAAGCGACGTAAATTTGTGTTATCAAAATATAGCCAAGAAAGGGTTACAATTAATTAAATATAGTGTTACCTGGAGTGTTAATTAATTAAAATGATACCTATTTGTATTACTAAAACAATAACAAAAAATGATACTTAAAGAGTGCTACTTCTTTGAAACTGTTACAAATAAGTGTTACATATTTATAAAGTGTTATAATTTTGTGTTACTTAATGTCATTTATGTTGTAGTATACATAAGAAGAAGAAATGAATATAAAGTATATCAAGGTTTCTGATTAATGGAAAACTTACGTATTCTAGTGCAAAAAAGTTATGCTTGGGGCTTTGCTTTTTTTTTTTACTACTTTATCAGTCTAGAAAAAATTGGAAATTTAATTTTGAGAAAGTCGGCGTTGACAACTTTGACCAAATTTTCGGTGGCTAAATTTTTAACTCTGGAGGAATTAAACTATATATTATTAATCTATGTTTCGAGTAAATGATCGTAGTATTTTTATTTCTCAAAATTCAATTTTCAGTGAGTGAGAAATTAATACACGAAATTGACAACACAAATAGACATTATGTTAAGGGAGTTGAATGGCTTAAGGCATTATCCCACATAAAAAATAAATCATTATTTATCCTAGTTTATATATTAGAAGGTGTTATTTGTTGGATATACTATAACACAAGTGTATACCCATAAAGGGGCCACATGCGTGCGCGTGCCCGCCTGGCCTTGCCTCAGACTGGGTTTGGGCTATGTCCCGACTCTTTGGGCCTAGGTTCAAGTTCATTAAGTTTTGTCACTCGAAAATGGGCTTGGCCCAGAATGAAATGACTGAATGTTGGAGCCCAATTGAATCTGGACATTCGAAGTGTCCAGATTAGTGTGACTATTGGAGTTAGTAACTCTGGATGTAATGGTCACCTAGCCACTACTTGTTTGTTATGTAGTAGTGGTCTCGAATTGAATATAACACATTGGGTTACATCTAGTTTAACGCCTACTACTTTGTCTTATCTCTTTGCAGTGCTTGATTGTTTGACTATAAATTCAAAATTATGCAATGCAAATTTTTCACACAGAAAATCAATAGCAATTTTCACACCTAACAAAGCAATATTTCTGCATTCTACAGTTCAAGTCCAGCAACTAGTCTTCAACACATTTTAGTTGGAAGGTGCTTAGGTGCTAGTGGTGCTACTACACAAAAGACGAAATCGTTTAATCTCTGGGGATAATACGTCGAACCATGAGCACTAGCTTGAACGAAATTGTCTTGTGGACAGAGACTTTGTCTTAACTCGTCTTACAGCTCAGTGAAAACGTTCCAGTACAAAGTTTGTAATATATATTTTTCTAGTTCTGAGTTTTGTGTAACAAACCATTGTTGAAGGCTTTTCCGGTATTGTAAACAAAGATCTCAAGACAATTAATGTATCTTCAAAATGATGTCTAGTACCAGAACTCCGATCATCCCTCATGTCCCGGTTGAAAAACCCAAAAAGTATATGGGGTTTGATTTAAAAATGTGGCAACGGAAGATTCTATTTTACTTGACCACCTTTAGCCTGGCAAAGTATCTGGCTGAAGTACCACCTGTTGCTGAAAATGAGACTAATGTTTGAAAAACGCGTTGCTTTTGAAGCATTGGGCCAGGATGATTTCATGTGTCATAACTATGTTCTCAATGGGCTTAGTGATGTTGTGTACAGTGTGTACTATGCAGTGAAAACCTCCAAAAAACTGTGGAATTCTTTGGAGAAGAAGTACAAAATCGAGGATGCTGGCATAAAGAGATTTGTGGTCAGCAACTTCTTGGATTTTGTGATGGTCAATTCTAAAACCGTGATGGGATAAGTCCAACAGTTCCAATTGATCTTACGTGAGATCTCTGTCAAGGGAATGGCCTTGTCGGAGGCTTTCCAAGTGGCCGCTTTGATTGAAAAATTACCCCCAAGTTGGAAGGATTTTTATTTTAAGAATTATCTCAAACATAAGTGAAAGAAGATGGGACAAGAGGATCTGATTGCAAACTCAAAATTGAGGAAGACAATAGAAGAATTGATTCTATGTCCAGACATGTCTCTATGGTTTTGAAAGCCAACTTGATAGAGCATGGCCCCACAAGTAGTTTTGAAGAAAACGCCTTAATTATAAAGGGCAGAAACCAACAGCTGAAAAATTCTAGCGAAATTGCTATAATTGTGGCAAACTGAACCATGTAGCAAAGGACTATCGTGAGCAAAAGAAAATTAAAACCAAACATCAGTTCAATGCCAATATTGTTAAACCAAGAGAACTGATTGGTGTTGACATGTTTGTGGTAGTGTTTGAAGTTGATCTGGTGGATAACACAAAAGAACGCGTTTTATGGATATCGGTGCCACTTGCCATGTCCTTTAGAATTGGATGCATTCTTTGTTACACCTTGTCGACCAAAAAAGAAGATCCACATAGGAAATCACGCCTACTTTGTTGGTGGTGGCGTAGGTGCGGTGGTCTTTGAAGCTTACTTTGAGGAATGAGTTGAAGTCAAGGATGTGATGCATGTTATAGACACCCGAAAGAATATGGTTTTGAGTTCATTGCTGGTCAACCTTGGGCTTAAGCTAGTTTTTTAGTCCAAAAAATGTGTACTTAGAAAATTTGGATAGTTTCTAGGTAGGGACTGCGAATGTAATAATTGTACGATATTTTGGCAAGAATATGAATAAGAATGACTCTTCTTTTGTGTATATTGCTGAGTGGTCAAATTTATGTCTTATTATATTAGGACATGTAAATCTTAATGCATAAAAAGATTGGTAAATCTAGAATTAATTAATTTACATGAAGTAAACTCACAAAGAAAATATGAAGTTTATGTTGAAGCCAAAATGCTAAATTACCATTTCATTCGGTAGGCGAAGCACTTCATATTTAGAATTGATACACACTGCCAGGGCCAGTCATGTGGTTTTCAAAGCACTAGGCAAGACATAAATTTGGTGCTTTGGCCGTAGTAGCATGGCACAACGAATATTTTTAATGTACTTTTAATTATTAATTACTTGTAAAAAAAATAAAAGAATATAAGCCACCAAGGTTACATTCATATAAATCAACAAGGCCAACAAAGAAATTTATTTAAATTGACATGGTCACGATTGTATAAGCTAACATAGAAAAATTCATATAAGCCAACAAAAGAAAAGAATTATTGAAATATTTAATTGACTTTTAGTTGATGCATCTATCTTTCATTGTCGTTTTTTATTTAAGCTCCAAATTGTTTCATTGTACTTAAGTTAATAACTCACACATTTGAATTCATTAATCTCTTAATAAATATGATTACATGTAAAAATTTATAATTATATTTTCATTGATATATTTATAATACAAAACACAAAGTTTTATTTATATTATAATGTTAAATAATGACAGAATATGGTGGGCGAATTTCACCCCGCTGCCCGAGGATACAACCTCATTTGCCTCAATAGAGGACCATGCCTGCACAATGTTGTGTGTGATCTGAAATTTGTACAAACTAAAGGTGGTAAAAAAGGTATTTCATCACGTTTACTCATCATTGCACAAGGTTTTGCTTAGGGATGGCAATTGGGCGCGTTAAAACCCATTCCCGCGTCAAATCTTCCCCATCGAGGCAGGTCTGGACACAGTTAAATGGGTCCCCGGGCCGTTCCTTGGTCCAAATTTTCATAACCCGACCGTCTCTGGGGTGGGTCCTGGGTCCAATAGGACCCGCTCCAGACCAGCCCCGTCATATTAATTTTTATTATATTTTTGAATATGTTTTTTGATATTTTACATTATTTACTTTCAGATTTGAGTGTTGTATTGAATTAATTTATTTATTTACTAATATAACATATTGTAATATTGTACTTTGAATGTTTATTTTGAGTTTTAGTTGAATAATTTTGCAAGATCCTAATAGTATATGTTTTTTTTTTAAAAAAAATCCTAATAGTAACCTAATAGTTGTAAGATATAGTCATAATAGGTTGCATAATTACATTTATTTCTTTTACCTATTGGTATTGGATTTCTTTTGAAAATTTAGCCACAAATACAAAAAAAAATTATTACAATTAAAAAAATATATGGAGGATCTAATCGGTCTAGGCCCGCCCCGACGGGTTTTGAAGTGGGGCGGGACATGTCTCGTGTCTTAATTTTTCTTGGCGAGGTGGGTCCCGAGTTTGGTCAAACTTGCCCAAACCCTCCCTATTGCCATCCCAAGTTTCGTTGTTTATACTTGTTAAGAAACGAATATGAAGCTTTGGAAGCTTTTAAAAATTATAAAATAAAATGAAGTTAAAAATCAACTTGGCAACCGGATTAAAATAATTTGGAGTGATAAAGGTGGCGAATATGTTGCACCATTTGAAGAGTTCTGTACCCAGTCCGGCATAATTCATCAAACAACGGCTCCATATTCACCACAGTCTAGCGGTGTTGCTGAACGCAAAACTCGGACTATAATAAAGATGGTGAATGCCATGTTGATAAGTTTTTGATTATCACATAATATGTGGGGGGAGTTGTTTTAACAGTCAACTACATATTGAATAAAATTCCACTTAAAGATAAAGATAAGACTCGTTACGAGTTGTCAAAAAATAGTAAGCCTTCTTATAAGTACCTTAACGTGTGAGGGTGTTTGGCTAAGGTAGATATACCTGAACCAAAACAATTAAAATTGGACCAAAGATAGTTGATTGTTTCTTTGTGGGATATGCATACCAAAGTAGTGGATATCAGTTTATGGTACATGAGTCAGAAAATTCAGAAATGACTGAAGGCACCATAATCGAATCAAGGAACATTGTATTCTTTGAGGATGTCTACCCTTGTAGAGAATTGGTAGAAGTGAGTACTAATCAAAGAACTCACAAAACTGCAAGTGGTTCAACACCATGTAGTGAAGAACCGAGATGCAGTAAGAGGCATAACATGACTAAGTTTTTTGGACCTGATTTCATATATTTATGTTAGATGGTGTGCCAAACTCGATTAAAGAGGCTCTAAGTAGTCCAGGTGCTCCGCTCTGGCAAGAATCTATCAATAGTGAAATCTAGTCTATTCTAGAAAACCATGCGTGGGAATTGGTATTGATCTCATTGTTGGTCATAAACCTTTTGGATGTAAATAGATCTTAAAGAAAAAATATAAAGCAGATGTAACTATTGAAAAATATAAAGCCCGGTTTGTGGCCAAAAGCTTTAGACAAAAAGATTGGTATGATTTTTTTAACACTTATTCTCTAGTACGAGGATTACATCTATTTGGGTGCTTCTCACGATTGTTGTTTTGCACAATTTAGAGATCCACCAGATGGATGTTAAGACCGCGTTTTAGTTGGGAGATAGATAAAAAAATATACGTGGAACAACCTGAAGGGTTTGTTGTACCCAGTCAAGACAAAAGGTGTGCAAGTTGATAAGATCATTGTATGGAGTGGCACAAGCTTCGAAATAATGACATCTTAAATTTGGTAATACGATGTTGTCTAATGGATTTAAACGAATATGATAAATGTGTATATGTCAAAAGGACATCAGACACATTTGTCATAGTTTGTCTATACATAGACAATTACTAATCATGGGCAGTAGTCATGATACTAGCATAGATACTAAAGGAATGTTAAAGAGGGACTTTGGCATGAAGGGTATGGAGACTGATGATGTGATCCTAGGGATCAAAACCAACAGAAATCATGACAGAATTGTCTTATCACAATCCCACTATATGGAGAAAGTGCTTAAGAAGTTTGATTCTTTTAACGCCTTACCGTCAAAGATGACCATTGATTTAAGTTTATATGTGGTTGCTAATAAAGAAGAATCAAGGGTTTAGATGGAATACTCATGTATAATAGGCAGTCTGATGTACATTGGATGGACCCGCCCAATCAAGGAAAAACTAAACATGGGACCCGCCAGCCATAAGACCCACCCGGCCCTGTACGGTTGGACTTGCGACCCGATAGGTTCAACACGCTAAACTTGGCAAAAGAATTTTGGTTGTCTGAATTTTCGCTCAATTGGAGTTGCCTATTGTGCTCTATCTACTACTGATTACTTTTGTTGACGTGCGTCTTGGATCAACAAACAAAATATATAGCTGGAAATTAAGTGAACACTTGGAAATTATGAAAAGTGGCTAATTTTGCCTTTTATATATCGAAGACCGAGCAGAACGTTTCTGGTCGGTTTCGTCTCTCAATTTGAATTGTACAAGCTTTATATCCGGATTATCTCACTTAACCTCTTTCCTAATAAATGAGATTTATACTAATACAATTGGTGGGCTAATCATCATTATGTCTAGCCTAATAGTGGGATTATTGTGGGGCACGTGTCTGTTCCGTGGTGTGCATGAGGCTCATCTGGTCATGTGTTTAGAGGAACTTGTTGACTTGTCCCGTTGACCGGTTGACAGGTGGCGTCTTGGTCTACCACTGGAATGTTGAATCCACTTAGTGGGAGATTTGTTGAGTGGAAGCACTTGCTTGATCTTGTTTGTCTGTAGCGGACCGAGCTCAGCTCGTGCCACATCATTGGCCTGGTTGCTAACGTCACCCTGGTCGGTCCACGTCATCTTAGATGGCATATGTCATCATCAGCTGAAAGAAAAAACCTTGAAAGTCCAAGACTGTATGATAGATGTCACCTGTCCATCAATTCTTGAAACGGCGCATTAATTGAGTATCATGATGACAGACATGTGGCATCTTTCTATTAGACCACTTTGTGCTGGAAGCGTGGGGATGTGACGGTTTCCCAGCTTTTTGGGAGATTTGATGAGTGGAGCACTTGCTTGATCTTGTTTGTCTGTAGCAGACCGAGCTCGGCTCGTGCCACGTCATCGGCTCGGTTGCTGACGTCACCCTAGTCGGTCGACGTCATCTTGGATGGCCTATGTCATCATCACCTGAATGGCCACGTGGACCTATTTTTGTCCAGCTCGGCTCAGGTATCATCAATGGCCCCACGTGGACCTAATTTCGAGTAGAAGTTACTTGGGATAAGGAACGCCCCACTTCCTAAACCACTTCATTATCAACCACTTTTCATAATTTCCAAGTGTTCATTTAATTTCCAGCTATATAGTTTGTTTGTTGATCCAAGACGCACGTCAACAACTTTTATAAAAAATGATTAATGGTAACTCAACAAACGATTTTTTTATATTTAATAATAGATGTGATTTTGAGGGAATATCAATTTTGGACCCTAGATTAAAAATTAACAACAAACATTAAGAGTGCCAATCAAAAACCAAAGAGGCCCATAGAGAATATGGGAGCCAGCACACGAGTTCAATCTCCGGCGAGGTGTCCAGAGACAAGAGTGAGTCCATATAGAGAAAGATAGAGAAAAGACTTAAAGGACAAGTCAAAAGAGATATGCATAAACCTTCTCTTAAGAGTAAAAACTCTAGTTGAGTTAGTTAACCAGTCTATAATAAAAATAAATATTACATAATGAGATATATATATATATATATATATATATATATGCACAGGGCAGGTTCGGGGTGGGTCTGTTACACACCCAGACCTGACACATTTTTCTAAAGCGGGTCTGTAAGGCCATTTTCAGTATTTTGCACTACTTTAGTGCAGAGTCTGTACTATTTTAGTGCAGAATCTACACTCCATCTCCAGCAGTTTGTAGTATTTGCTGCACTAAAAAAGAATATTCCATAAGATTCCTTTTTTTATTAATTTAATATTATTTTTCATTACTTTATAATTGATTTTCACATTATATAAGTAATTTTATTTAATATAATATTTATTAAATTTTTTATCTTCAAAATAATCAAATTAAAAAAGTATATAAAATTTAAGGAAATTAATGCAAAATATTAAAATAAAAATTCATAATAATACAGAAACATAGTTACTATATGATATTGACTAGTTCTCCGAATTAGAATACTCTTCCCACAAATGATCAATTAATGCATTTCGAAGTATAAAATGAGCCTCTGTGTCTTTAATTTGCCTAAACCGAGCAAGAAAAATTTGAAAACGAGTATGTTCATTTTCAACAAATTCAATGTCCGGAGATGGCACTTCTCTTGCTTCTTCAATTGGAGCATCAAGATCTCGTTCATCTTTGATTATCATATTATGCATTATTATGCATGCAGTCATGATATCTTGCAAATCACTTTTACTCCTAAAATGTGTTGGATTTGACACAATTGCAAAATCGGCTTTGGGGAACTCCAAATGAACGTTCCACGTCCTTTCTACATGTTTCTTATTTCTTTGCAAAATATGTTTTTTGGGGACCACTTGGTGCATGGATAGTTTGCACAAGAGTTGCCCACTTGGAATATATGTTATCAGCTAAATAATAACCCATGTTATATTCTTTTCATTGAATAACGTAATGTGCGGGAGGAGCAACCCCTCTAGCAATGTTATAGAACAAATAGGATGTCTCCAACACATTAATATCATTGTTAGATCCTAGCATCCCGAAATATGCATGACATATCCATATATCATAATCAGCTACTGCCTCAAGAATAAGTGTTGGATGCCCACTTTGGCCGGCATATTGTCCTGCCCAGGCTATTGGACAATTTTTTCACCTCCAGTGCATACAATCTAAACTACCTAACATTCCTGGGAAACCTCGTTGTTTACCAATATAAAGTAATCTGGCAACGTCATTAGCAGTGGGCGATCTCAGGTAGTGCTCCGCAAATATCTCTCGAACAGCACGACAAAACCTTTTGACGCATTCAATTGCGGTAGACTCTCCAATTTTGATGTACTCACCAGTTGCATCTGCTGGAACTGCATACGCTAATATTCAAAATGCAAACATACTTTTTGAAGCGTAGACAAACCAAGTTTTCCCTCTGCATTTCTTTGTTGTACGAAGTAACGATCATGATTTTTTACAGCATTAACAATACGCATGAATAAACTTCGTGACATTCCGATAACTTCGACGAAATTGCTCTTCATTATATGTTAGATTTTCAGAAAAGTAGTCTTTGAAGAGGTTTGCAGCCGCTACTTCTTTGTGACGGAAAATTGTTCTACGACCGGAATGTTAAACCTCCACGAGTCGGTTCAACATTTTGTTGCCTAAGAAATTCAGCAAGCATAAGATTGTTATTATATATTTGTTGAACAGTCAAATGATTTTCTGTATCATAACTATTCATCAATTGTTGGAACTCATCATCGGATGAACTTGAAGAAGAAGATATGGTAGAAGGGTCAATAGAATTGAAATTCATTTTCTTATGGGAGATGTTAGAAAATCATTCTCAAAGATGTTAGAAAATTCAACGGATGTCTTCAACAAATCGAATATCTTAATCCAAGCGGTGCAAATGAACAAATACTCGTAAGTAAATTATATTTATACATTTTATTGTTTTTGTCATAGTATTAATATTTTTAAATTTCAACAATATTGATACATTATGCAGTTGGAGCGTGCAAATGAGTTGTTGATGCAACAAAAACGATATAGCGGTGGATTCAATTTTGACCATGTATGGTATGTTATAAAAGAATATGTGCAAGCAGAAACCACCAGCGGAGTCTCTTCACTTCCTGAAAAAATATACCGGAGTCTCTTATTTCCCCTAATCCTTCACTGTCTTCATTTTCAATCAATTTAAGTGATGAAAACATTAGTGGTGGTTCTTCATCACATCGGCCTGAGGGCGTCAAAAAATCCAAATTCAAAAGAAAATAGAGCTAAGATGCATCTGCTTTTGCAAACACGGTTAAAGAAGAGAATGCAAAACTTCGAGAAATATTATTAAGTTCAATTACAAAAAAAAGACCGCGTTGTGGAGTTGGAAATGAAAAAAATCAAAGCGCAAAATTATAAATCTAAAATAAATGAATTGATGAGAGAAGAGAATATTTTAATGATGAATTTGGATACCATTTCAGATCCCGAACGACGTGAATTCTTCCGATTGGAGCAACAACAAATTATGCAGAAGAGAAAACAAGCACAACAACCAAACTCTAGCAACAAATTTGATATGTTTGGAGATTTTTTTCCAGATCTTGGAGGGTCTGGAAGTGGTCTTCCAGATTACTAGAAAAAATATTACATCTATGTTTCTTTGTATTTTAATAATTTTATTTTTAGTTATTTTATATAACTTTATCTATTTTATGTAACTATTTTTTATTGTGGTAATTTTATGTTTCAGTATTTTATAATGAAATTTTATGAAAGATTTATACTTTTTTGTGTAGTATTTTAAATATCATAGTATTATGAAAATTACATCTCATATTATTCAAAAAACAATTATCACACATAATTAAATTAATTTTAATATTATTTTTTATTACGTTAATTAAAATATAAATTCAATTACAATATTTAAAAGTAAGTAAAATATATTAACAAATTTCAAAAACAAAAGTAAAGAATGGCGTCAAAACAGTGCAACGCCACAAAATGGCGCTGCACTGTAGCAAAATGCAAACTGGCGCAATGTATAGCGCAATGCTGGAGGCTGGATTTTAGCGTGGGGCCCGTTTTTTGTGTACTGTTGGAGTCGCTCTAACTTGCCTCGGGACCCATTAATGCATGTCTAGACCCGCCTCTTATGGGGAAGGTTTAATATGGAGCCGAATTTTGGCCTACCCCATTGTCATCCCTAGATGTACATCACGAACTGTACACGTCCAGACTTAGTCTATTCAATAAATAAGTTGAGTAGGCTCTTTAGCAATATAAACTATGAACATGGGAAAGCGTTCACTAGGGTGTTAAAATAATTGAAATATGCCCTGGATTATGGGCTTTACTACTCAAGAAATCCAGCAGTACTTGAAGGGTATAATGATGTTAGTTGGACTTCAGGTTCGAGAGAATCTTATTCTACTAGTGGATGCATATTCTCCAATGGAGGTGGTTGTTTGATACATGTTTTTATCTGAATTTTGATGATTTTGTTTTTACACCAAAACAATATTTTTAAAGGTTGTCCAAATACTACTATATGATTTAAAATGGTTTTTATATTCTCCGGAGTATTTCTTCAAGTTTAGTTTTTGACAAAATTGGACAACATTTCAAATGATTTTATGTCTATAAGTTTTTACTTCAAAACAAGGTTCCTAAATGTTGTCTAAATACTCCCGACTGGTTTAAAATGTTTTTACTATATTTTCGGAGTATTTCTTGAATTTTATTTTCAATAAAATTGGACAACATTTACTGTCTCAAAATGGTCGACCGGCCGCCCTATAGGGCAACCCGTACCTGAAGAGTACGTTTGAAACAGAAAATGAACCTGAGGTGAAATTGGGCAGGTCGACCGGTCGCCCAGGGGATCGACCGGTGCCGTCGATCGGTCGCCCCCCGTGCGATCGGTGCCTGCAACTTTGCGCTGAAACAGAAACTTCAAACCTTGCAAAATGATTGAGGGGGACCGTTGAGACAAGGGTAGACTGGTCGGCCTATGTCGACCGGTCGCCTGTTGTAATTTTCAATGTGTTCTTCAATCTCTTATTTGTGCGCGACGTCGCCCTGCTTTTGACAAAAAAAATATGACCGTTTGATAGCGAGACATATTTCCTTAAAATGTGGGATTGATTTCTAACAGCTATATTCTTGATTTTAATTGTATTTTTCTGTAGATTTTCAATCCCCAAGAGGAGCCTATGCTTGATCAATCATCTCCTATAAATAGAGGAAGTTTTGGAACAACCAATACAACAATTGAGATACAACACAACAAGATACACTTTGAGCAAATATTTGTTCTTCATTGTTATTATTCTTGTTGTAGTTTTGCCTAGATTTTCACTTTCACATCCTTGAGGTCTAGGCTATTCTTGATTACACTTTGCACTCAAATTGTAATATTCACTATTGAGTTGTAATCTTGATTTTTTGGTTATCATTCAAACACAAGATATCCTTGTGAGTGTTCTTGTGGTAAGAGCACACTTGGATGATCTAGGTGATAGGTGCAAGAAGATTGTGGTGATCTTCTTATTGAGGTGTTGAAGAATTTGGTATTCTTCAAGGTTGAAGATTGTGGAAATCTTCACAAGGTGCCGTTGAAGGAAGATTGTGGTAATCTTCAAAGGGAGATTGTGGTAATCTCCAAAGGTGGTGTTGAAGAAGAGTGTGGTGCTCTTCAAGGTGTTGTAAGTTGAATTTGTATTAATTTTGGTAATTAATAAAATTCTTTTTCTTTTTGAAATCCATCCCGGATATACTGGGGTGGTAGTAGATTAGGCCCTAGGTGGGTTGAACTACTATAAATCAACGTGTGTTGTTTACATTCCGCACCTTTATTATTGTGTTTGAGCATTTGGTTAAAAAAAGAGGGCAAAATCAAAAAGATGGAGATAATCTATTCACCCCCCCTCTAGATTATCGTAGCCGCTTGGACTTACAAGTGGTATCAGAGCCAAACTCTTTGGCAAGCTCGTTTCACATCGCGAGTGAAGAGAAACGATCATCGGCTACGAATGAAGCTCAACTTTCCGGCACCTCCACCACCAAGCCACCACTATTTGATTCCAAAAATTTTATATTTTGGAAAGAAAGAATGGAATGTTATTTACAAGGTTGCGGGTTTGATATTTGGAACACCGTCATAAATGGAGAACCCATTCCAATGATAGATACACCACACACCTCCAAAGGCCTCAAAGAGCTCAATGATGAAGAGAAGAAAATCATCTCCTTAAACGGTAAAGCTCTCAATATTTTGTATTGTTCACTTACTAATTTGGAATATTAACATATTGTAGGAATTCGATCGGCACATGAAGTATGTCAAAAATTAGAAGCCATCTATGGAGTATTTGCAAATGAAAGGAGTCAAACAAAAGCATCTACTTCTCAAAGGGATACAAGCTCAAATCTAAGGAACAAGCCTCTCACAACTTCCAACTATGAAGAAGTTGAATATTGTTTTATGGGCATCGAAGAAGAAAATGAGGTATGTCTTAAACCCTCTACTTCCTATGATATTGTTATTCAAAATGATTATAGTGATTTGCAAAATGATTATGATGAACTTCAAAATGAATTCCAAAGCTTACTCGTTAAATACAAAAATTTGAAAAAGGAATTCAATGTTTTGTAAAATGATAAGGATAGTTTATTTACTTACTATGAATCACTATCATGTGATCACACCACCACACTTGACAAGGTTAGAAACCTTGAAAAAGAAAATAATACTCTTATTGAGAATATTGATTGCATGAAAAAGGATTTATTAAAATCCAACTTGAGTACCAATAATCACTGTTGATTGTTGTGATAATTCAAACTAGAACTTGATCATAAGCCTAAAGGTGTCAATCACATGAAAAAGAATCAAGTCTCTAAGCACGTTGGTTATTATGCTCCTAGAATTATTACATGCTTTTATTGCGGTAAAAAGGGTCATACGGTAAATACTTGTCGGGCTAGAAATAGCTCTAATTATTGTTGGAGACCTAAAAGTCTCAAGACTAATCCCAAAGGACCCAAACACATGAGGGTACCACAAAACAATGTCATATTAGGTACCCTGAAATAATGATCGAAGAAAATTTATACCGCCAAAGAAGACATCAAATGACCGTTTCATTTGATCAAAGAAGGAGAAACTATTTTCGATAAAGCCAATTTCAAGAAGAGGATATAATCAAAAATGGGAAGAACACAATCCTTGAAATGGCAAAGACATCATCAACAAGATGATTTTCAAAGAAGAAGAGACTTTCAACAATGGGAAGGCAACAAACCTTGAAATGGAGTAATCAAAGAAGTCACCATCAACAAAGTGACCTCTCAAGGGAAGATATCATCAACAATGGGAACGGCAGAAACCCATGGAAACGGCATAATTGGTAAACCGTATCTCCCCATTTATATATGCATTTTATTTTAATTCTATGCATGTTTTTATTTGTGTCTTAAATGCAAAATGAGTTTTCAAGTATTTATTTTTAATTTAAGTCTTCAATATATTTGTGAAGTTTCAAATTTTTTTTTAAAAAGAAGACCTTGCATGATATTTCTAAAACTCTTGTGCATTTAATTAGACTTATGTAGTTTATTATCTCTTATGATCTTTTATATAGCATAAGCATTTTTGATATCTCCTATTACTTGCCTACACTTGTGTTTTTGTGCAAATTTTGTTTAAGAATTGTGTAGGATATATATATATCTCATATTCATTGGCTATTTCGTCATCAAGTTTCTTAAACTATCGAGGTATGTTCACTCGTATTTCTCTTAGAACTCGATATTATGCTTATGCACATATCTTTCAAGATATTTCATTTCAATCCCTTAAGTGCCCCTAAATGATTTTGCAAATTTCTCTTAAAAGGGCACTACTCATTAAATCTCGTTTCTCTCAAATATATGTTTTCCCAAAACCCGTATTTGTTGGACTTGGTCCAAAATTATCTTTTTTGGGGTGAAAAATCGAATTTTTGAAAAACCTGGAGAATGAAAAATTGCACTGGGACGGTCAAGGCAGGGGCGACCGGTCGCCCTGCACGTCGACCGGTCGCACCCTACCTCGACCGGTCACCCAGGCTAATTTTACAAGTTAAAAACGTTCTGCCATTTCAGTTCAAAACAGACGCAGAAAACCCCCAAAACCCTTGCTGCGAAAAATTCATCCCCTTTCTCCCATATTCCTCAATTTTTCATCATTTTTCACGATTCTTGTTGCTAATCCTCTTATTTTCACAAGAATCTTACATATATGGCTCCCCCAAAGAATTCCACCAGTCGAAATCCCATCTCCAAGCGTAGAAGGGGCGGAGAGGGTTCTTCGAGAAATCGGCAAGAAGAAGCCGAACAAAGGGATATTCGAGCTGCCCAGAGAAACGTAGCTCAAGAAGGTGATGACGTTCAAAATCATGTACTCTCTCGGGAACAAATTACCGAGCTCCGCGGAACAATTTCGCTCCAAAATTGTCGTTGGGCGAAAGGTAAAAAATCTTTTATTACTCAAGCTCCTCATTTGCACAATGTTCTTAATTTCATCAATAAATATGCGGAATGGTACTATGAAGATTCGGGAATGGGAGGAAAATCGATTGCTCGGACTAAAATGTGTCGTTTTAATACATTTACAAATGAATATCCCACTATTAGAGGATTCTTTGAGGAGCAAGGTTGGATGTTTTTATGGGAGCATGCTTATGTATTATATGATGATGATATTATCCAACTCTTTTATGCTAATATGTGGGTGCAATATGATGTTGAAAGGAAGCCGATTGCCGTTAATTCGTTTGTAAGGGGTCGTCATTTTAGGTGGACTCCTAATGATATTTGTCGGCTTTTACATGTTAGAGAAAGTGGTTGGGACTATTTTTCTTGTGGTACTTGGAATGATGAAATGTTGGGGGTGTCCATGAAAGAAGTTAAAACATATTTGGGCGTATGGCCAAAGTATTCATTGTTGGCGATGACACTTGAGCATCGTATTTTATCTGTTATTGTCACCTACTGTATTTGTGGAAAGGCGGGTAAGATGCCTAGCAACATGGATTATTTTCTGACTTATTAGATTGCTAGGAGGGAACCGCTTAACTTTGGCGCCATACTTATTCAATGTCTAATCGAGTCCATCACTCAAGGTAATAAGAAGTTGGTTATGGGAAATTGGATTTGTAAACTTCTTATACAATCGGGACTACCTTCGTCGGAATGTAACTCGGAGGTATTTCAAAATGACTTTGACATTGATAACATCTCCCAAATGGTCACTATGCGCAAGAATATGGACATTCGACCAACCAAAATGGCTAGAGGAAGAGGTCAAGATTCCCCCGATCCTAACGACTTCTTTGATGATGCCGAGGCCGCAAGATTGGTGGAGGAAGGCGAACCGAGCAATCCGGAGGGTAATACCGGTGCTCAACCACCTAGGAGGTATACCCAAGCCGAATTTGATGAGCTAAGGGCTTTTCATGAGGCGAGGTATGAGGCTTTGGAGCAAAAGACCTCCAAAATGCAAAAGTCTATCGGCAAATTGAAGAAATTCATCAAAGACTTCATTCCCGGTCTTGCTTCTCCTCGGATGAGGAATGATGTTTCCCCACCCCTTTACTTTCTAGCATTTTCATTCATGTTGCTTTGTATTTTTATGAACTTTTGTAAAACTCTTTCGTACTAATGAGATTTGCTTGTTTTTTTTTTCTTGAAATGGTTAAAATTACAAGTTGATAATGACTTTTGGGTGATCATGGTATTGATGGAGTATTTGATGGTAAAAATACTCTAATTTGGCATTGTTTAATGTTGAGGTACTTGATGGTAAAAGTGCTTCTTTCTAATTTTTGCTTAAATGCATTTGAGATGCTTTAATTATTTTGCTTAGATGGATATTTTGGGACATTTGTAATGTCTAATATGCATTGTTTGATGCTTGACATGTATCTCTTAATGGCTCTTTATTTTTGCTTGATGGCATTGGCAATGCCTTGATCTCTCTTTGGCTAAATTATCTCAATTGGGTTGAACCCTTGAGAATTTACTTTGTTTATGCCTATTATTTGTTGGATGCATGTTGAAAATTGCTTTTGGTGATGGTATGAACAACTTGGCTTGATTTCATTTACAAGGGCTACATATATCTTTTTCAATTTTTTGACGCCCGCCAAGTGTTCGTTATAATGCTTCTATGAAAATCTCATCACATACATGAATCTCTTATGTTCAATGTCTTAAAATCTTTTTGAGATCATGTTTTTGGCTAACTAATGAGCTTTTGGATTTCTCATATTACATTTCTCCCATTTTCCTTGGATTTTAAGCATAAATTGCTCAATGGTTGATAAACCGTCTCTTTTGCGCACTTTGATATAATTGTATGATGTTTTTATCATCCTAACATTCTTTTTGATGATTCCAAAGGGGGAGAAACAGGAAATTGGCTCATTAGCTCAAAGAAGCTAATAAAAAGCTTGTTATAAAAGCTATAAGCTATGGCTCATAAAAGCCATAAGTTGTGATTTATTTTTAGTCTAATAGTTGCTTGATGGACTTATATAATTGTTTAAATGATGTTTTGTGACAGGGGGAGCTTTTAAGCTCTTGAACAAATTGTAAAAGCTAAAGCTTTTAGCTTATGGATAATCGCTTTTACATTATTATTGATGTGATTGTTGATAGGGGGAGCTTGTGTACTGAATATATTTACTCCCCTACTTGGTTGCTTTTATATTTTGGAAATTTTGGTTGCTTCCAAACGGTTAAATGTTTTTACCGGAAAATCATTTCTAAAATTGTTCTCCTAGTTTGTGTAAAAAATTGTTTTGGTTTGTAATCATCAAAAAGGGGGAGATTGTTTGATACAAGTTTTTATCTTAATTTTGATGATTTGTTTTTACACCAAAACAATATTTTTAAAGATTGTCCAAATACTACTATATGATTTAAAATGGTTTTTATATTCTCAGGAGTATTTCTTCAAGTTTAGTTTTTGACAAAATTGGACAACACTTCAATGATTTTATGTCTATAAGTTTTTACTTCAAAACAAGGTTCCTAAATGTTGTCTAAATACTCCCGACTGGTTTAAAATGTTTTTACTATATTTTCGAGTATTTCTTGAATTTTATTTTCTATAAAAACTGACAACATTTACTCTCTCAAGTCGATCGTCGCCCTATAGGCAACCCGTGCTTGAAGAGTACGTTTGAAATAGAAAATGAACCTGAGGTGAAATTGGGCGGTCGACCAATCGCCCGTGGGGTCGACAGTGCCGTCGATCGGTCGCCCCCGTGCGACGGTGCACAACTGTCTTATTTGAAACAAAACTTCAAACCTTGCAAAATGATTGAGGGGATTGGTTGAGACAAGGGTAGACCGATCGAAGCCTATGTCGGCCGACCGGCCGCCTGTTGTAATTTTCAATGTGTTCTTCAATCTCTTATTTGTGCTTGACGACCGTGCCGCCTGCTTTGACAAAGAAAAAATATGACCGTTGGACAACAGACATATTTCCTTAAAATGTGGGATTGATTTCTAACAGCTATATTCTTGATTTTATTTGTATTTTTCTGTAGATTTTCAATCCCCAAGAGGAGCCTATGCTTGATCAATCATCTCCTATAAATAGAGGAAGTTTTGGAGCAACCAATACAACAATTGAGATACAACACAACAAGATACACTTTGAGCAAATATTTGTTCTTCATTGTTATTATTCTTGTTGTAATTTTGCCTAGATTTTCACTTTCACATCCTTGAGGTCTAGGCTATTCTTGATTACACTTTGCACTCAAATTGTAATATTCACTATTGAGTTGTAATCTTGATTTTTTGGTTATCATTCAAACACAAGATATCCTTGTGAGTGTTCTTGTGGTAAGAGCACACTTGGATGATCTAGGTGATAGGTGCAAGAAGATTGTGGTGATCTTCTTATTGAGGTGTTGAAGAATTTGGTATTCTTCAAGGTTGAAGATTGTGGAAATCTTCACAAGGTGCCGTTGAAGGAAGATTTTGGTAATCTTCAAAGGGAGATTGTGGTAATCTCCAAAGGTGGTGTTGAAGAAGAGTGTGGTGCTCTTCAAGGTGTTGTAAGTTGAATTTGTATTAATTTTGGTAATTAATAAAATTCTTTTTCTTTTGAAATCCATCCCGGATATCTTTGGGGTGGTAGTAGATTAGGCCCTAGGTGGGTTGAACTACTATAAATCAACGTGTGGTGTTTACATTCCGCACCTTTATTATTGTGTTTGAGCATTTGGTTAAAAAAAGAGGGCGAAATCGAAAAGATGGAGATAATCTATTCACCCCCCCTCTAGATTATCGTAGCCGCTTGGACTTACAGTGGTGTGGTAATGTGGATGTCCACAAAGCGAACATGTATAGCTCGGTTCACCATGGAATCTGAGTTTGTAGCTCTGGATAAAGCTGGTGAAGAAACAGAGTGACTTGGAAACTTTTTAGATGATATTCCATGTTGGAAAGAACCTGTGCCTTCTGTAATAATTCATTGTGATAGTCAAGCAACTACTGGAAGGGCACAGAGCAATATGTACAATGGTAAGTTTTGACATATTTCTCGGAGACATGATACCATAAGACAATTGATCTGAAACTGTGTAATGTCAATTGACTATGTGAAGTCAAAAGACAATTTGGCAGACACTTTAAAGGGACGAATCGAGACCAATTGAGTAAATTGCTACAGGGAGTGGGCTTAATGTCCACAAAGTAAAATAACCATCATAGTGGTAACCCAACCATGATGACTGGAGATCCCACGAACTTGGTTCAATTACGTTGTAACACTTGAAAAAAATGGTTCAACCCATCCCTAGAAAGCAAAGCCAAGTATCAAAATACCTTCAATATTGTGGTAAAGCTAAGTCGTTTGACTTTTAATGATTCCTACACCTTGATGAGGTTGAGTATGATAGAATACTCGGATAGGAGATTACTTATGTAAGTGTGAAGTGCGGGTCGCTTTAAAGTAACGATTATGAATCCAATGAGGTGTCCATGGCCGAAACAGACACAAAACTTGAGAATAGAAGGTGTTGTGACCTTATTGTGTTAATACTATTGACTCGGTTTACACCATAGAGGAATAGTTCAAGGCTTTTGTGTCCACTAAGCCACCGGTATACGTACTCGGTGGTATTGACCACGGAAGGTTCAAAGCCACAAGCTACTTTTCCATTTGCAATATTTTCTCTTGAGGACTGGTTTGCGTGTTTGTATTCATTCATGCATTAATTTCTACTCATGTTGGAAAATGTTGGAAATTTAGTTTTAAGAAAGTGAGCGTCGACCCAACTTTAACCAAATTTTTTGTAGTTATATATTTAATTCTGAAGGAATTAAATTATATATTGTAAATCTGCGTTGTGAGTAGACGATCGTAGTATTATGTATTTCGCAAAATGGAATTTCAGTGAGTGAGAATTAATACACGAAATTGTCCACACGAATTGATATTATGTAAAAGAGTTGAAAGGTTTAAAGCCAAATCCCGCATAAAAAATAAATCATTGTTTATTTTAATTTATATACCAGAATTGAAGGTGTTATTTGTTAGATATACTATAAAAAAGTGGATGACCACAAGAGGATCACACGCGCGCATGCGCCCACTTGGGCATGGGCCTAGGCTTGGACTATGATCCGACCCTTTAGGCCCGGGTTCGGGTTCATTAAGTTTTATCACTCAAAAATAGGTTTGGCCCATATTCATGTGACTAATTATTGGAGCCAATTGAACCTGGACATTGCAGATGTCCAGATCCATGTGACTGTTGGAGTTCGTAATTCCTGTAGTAGTGGTCACCTAAAGATAGTCCACTCCTTGTCTGTTATGATGTAGTGGTCGTCTGAAGTGGAATGTAATATATGGGTTGTTAGATCTTGTTTAATGCCCATTACTCTGTTAAGGATGGCAACGGGCGGGTCTGGGACGGGTTTGGCTAAACCCGGGCCCCGCCCCACCAGGAAAAAATTGGACCCGAGCCCCGCCCCGCCTTGGACCCGGGACTCAACCCGCTGGACCCGCCAAACAAAAAATTTGTCCTAATTTAGTTCACTTTCTTTGTTGACTACTCGCTGCTGCATGCTCAACAGCCAACCATGCCAGTAAACATTTTTTTTAAATGACAGTCTTCATCAATTCATGTATAGTGAGTTTATATATACTACATTAAAGCCTACAAGTCATTTAGAGCAATAAAAAAACAAGCTGGAAGTTTCAGATTTAACAAGAAGTAATCGATTTTCCCTTTTATTTTTTGAATTAGACAGTCAGTATGTTCATATAATTGCATTATGAGAAAGTAAAAGCCTTAGTTAAGTTGACTACAAGATACACTAAACTTTTGTTATATAAATAGAATTAATAGAAATTATATATACGGTGCAGGTCCGGGGCGGGTCCAGCTGGACCAGTTACCCGCACCGGACCCGGCGGGTTTTTACAAAATGGGTCTATAACCCGCCCCGGGACCCGCTTGCCCGGGTTTAAACCCACTCCTAGCGGGGCGGGTTTAATGCGGAGCCGGGTTTCAACCCGCCCCATTGCCATCCCTATACTCCGTATTATCTCATGCATGTGTTGGATTGATTGGCTATAATTTCATAGTTGTGCGTTGAAGATATTTCAGACAGAAAATCAATAGCAATTTTCATACCTGACAAAGAAATACTTTTGCATTCTCGCGTTAAGACCAAAGAACCACCCTCAACACATTTTAGCTCGAAGGTGCTTCTTTGTTAGTGGTGTTACTACGCATAAGACGAATCTATTTTATCTTTGGGGATAATATGTCGAACCGTGAGCACTAGTCGAAACCTAATTGTCTTGCGGACAGAGACTTTGTCTCGACTTAGCTTACCAGTTCGGTGAAGAATTTGCAGTACACAATTCGTAATAGATAGTGTATTTTTCTGTATTCTTTCAGTTATCTCTTTTTTGTAACAAGTCATTGTTGAAGGCTTTCTCGGGTATTGTAAACAACATAAATTAATAGCACCTATATTGTATTTAACTGATTTGCAAGTTGAAATGCAGTTATAAGTGACGGAGACCACGATCATGGTATAATGAACAATTTTATTGATAGATTTTGTGAATACATCATTCATTATACAATGTTACATTTTTGTAAGTATTATTTTTTTTTTCTTTTTTGACAACTATGATTTGCTTCTTTCATTGCCCATAATTGCCACATTTCTGTTCCATTCATTCCAATTGTTTAGAGTAGATGACAATCTAATGGACGATCAGGCTGAGTGTCGATTAATTTGACAATACTCCGCTCGAAGTACCAATCACCAATGGCTTGTGCAATGGTCTGCAAAATAAAAGTTATCGATTAACTATATGTCAGCTATAAAATCAAACTAAGTAGCATTAATTTGGACAGTTAGAAGGTAATTTAAAAATCTCAAGAAAGGTAAAAAAATTAACATACGAAGAGACTAAAAAGTGTTAATGCTAGTTAGACATGCATATTTGCCCAATTTGTTTTTAAAGAAAAGCCAACTTTATAGTATTGCAAAGCAATATTATTTACTATTATTTATTTATTTATTTATTTATTTATTTTGTCATATCTTGGACAAAGTGGTAAAAGATGGCACCATAATGTCCTCTTTGATATGTACGAAATACCATTATATAAACATATATAAGATTTGGATTCTATGAGTTCACCCATTAATATTGAGCTGAGTCCATAAGGATAAATCTTAATGGTTCATCACTTGTTTTTAATGGTCAAGATTAGAAGGGTGATTTCAGTTTTTTTAATTTAAGTAATTAAAAAGGTTATTTAGGTCATATTATATTTTAAAACAATTAAATAAAATTTGATTAGACTTAACCATATCATTTTTTTTCCAGTGAACAGACGTTGACAATCTATTAGATACGATTCCTGGTTTTTCGGATTCCTTTTCGTCATTTTTAATCAACTACTTTTGTCTCATTCTTTGCGGCAGTTTTTTTTTCGACGTGTTATGCATGTGTACATTGTTAGTCTTGCTTGTGAAGTTACTGAATAATGCTTATGTAATATTAGATTCTTAAATATTAAACAGAACGGTGTTGTGGTTGACATGCTTATGTAACTGGTTAGTTTTACTGGTGAAGGTATTCAATATTGCTTATGAATTGTTTATCAAATTGATATTTTTTACAATTATAGTCTTTGTAGGTTTTGGAAGCCCTAGGGTGTTATGCATGTGTAAGTGGTTAATTTTGATTGTGTAGTTATTCAATGTTGCTTATGAAATGCTTATCATATTATTTGTTTTAGTTGTGACTGATATTTTTGTTATGTTCATGTACATTGTTAGTTGCTAGTTAAGGTAGTGATAGTACTTATGTAATATTAGATTCATGCATATTAAACAGAACAGTGATGTGGTTGATATGCTTGTGTAACATAACTCGTTAGTTTTGCTTGTGAAGGTATTCAATATTGCTTATAACTTACTTATCTGTTGAGATATGCCACTTGTGAGTTGTCCCACATTAAATGAATAAGATTAATTAATTAAGGGAAGATAGTACACTTTATAAGCCAAGTGAGCTACTCCTCCTATCACCAATTGGTTTTAGGATGCAATCTCACTTAGTGGGTTTGAGCTCTCTCCCAAATTGAGTACGCTTCATGTGTGGGAACGTACCAAACACCCTCGAATTTAACAATTGGTGATTTGGTTGATATGCTTGTGTAACTCGTTAGTTTTGCTTGTGAAGGAATTCAATGTTGCTTATGAACTGCTTATCAAATTGATTTTTTTATTACGGTCGTAGTCTTTGTAAGTTTTGGAAGCCCTAGAGTGTCATGCTTGTGTAAGCGGTTCATTTTGCTTGTGTAGTTATTCAATGTTAATTATGAAATGCTATTGATTATTTAATTGTGACTGGTATTTGTTATGCTTTTGTACATTGTTAGTCTTGAGAAGGTACTGAATACTGTTTATGTATTATTAGATTTATGCATATTAAATTGAACTCGGTGCAATCATAGATGATTTTGGTATGAGATTATGGAGTGATTTTCATGGATGAGTTTTGTAAATTCCTATTTTGTCGCTGGGAAAACTTTTGTGTGGACTAATTTACCGTTATGTTAAATTAATTAGTTAATAAATTTCAATTTAGCTTGTTAAATATTGTCTTGAATGTATTAGATCTATGGTTAGGATCGATCCTTATGGACTGAGCCTATGCAACGGTCTCACATAATCCTATCCCTACATATATAATATATTTATATTAATATGATATTGAAAAATTGGATATCAGATTCACACTTATATCACTACTAGATTATATCTGCATTACCAATGTTATTTAAAATAGCAGTAAAGCCACCAACCAGGAAAAACACACGTTTTCTAGGATAAAAATTAATTATATAAGTAAGAAAGTAATTATACCAAACAATTATTCAGGAGGAAAAATAAAATAAAATAAAAGTGTTACATAAAAGTAGAATATAATTACCTTATTATCCAATCTGGGTGATCCATCAGAATTCCACCTTGGATTTGAAAAAAGGTAATCATGAATATAACAAGAGTTAATAAACAGTCCTGTTGATGGACGATCACCAATTTCCTTCAATGTTCCCAGGAATGTATTCCGAAATTCTGAAATTAAATTTAAATAACTTATGTGATTTAAATAATATTGGTAATTAAAGATAGAAATATTAATAATAAAAATGAGTACCCTTTATAATTTGTAATTGACCAGGTGTGCAAGTTTCGGTATGATTGGTGCAACTTTCCCAGCCTGGCTTGTCAGCAGGATAAGGTTTCAAAGTGACTGATATCTGAAAAATATTAACCCAATTAGTTGATTTAATCCGTAGTCATTTTTATTTTCCGTAATTGTTTGTACGTTTCTTTTGAACAAAGAGGTTACCTGATATCTATCAAAGGCAGAATTCAGGAGGAAGAGTGGCGTCTGGATATCTCCAACCAGATATTCGGGAAAAAACACTGTCAATTTTATTCAAACCATTTAAAATTATCAATGAACAATGATTTTTGTATGCTGGAAATGCAATCAGAAAAAGAAAAAAATAAAACTTACCAAACTCGGATCCATTCTTGACGTGCATGATGTAGGCAAAAATTCTGCTACTCCCTACAACAAACATAAAAAAATAAATTAGAACGTGTATCCCAATAATTTTGAGAAGCAAATTGAAATCTCCGAAATTAACAAATGTTGTAATCACTAATCAGTTGTAAATTTTTCTGATTAATGAATGCAATTCATTTTAATTCTAAAAATGAAAAACTAAAAATGTGACTCTTAATTTTAAATTCTCCATTTTTATGTACTATGGGAATTCTTTTTTTTTTACTTTACTTTTTGTATTTATATTCGTGGCATGGGGTAGCACATATAGAGGAAGGTAGGCACAGAATAATACATGAAGTGCCATTGTTCTAGCAAAATACTGTTCTCTTCCACTTGCATTTGGGAGGTCTTTCCTGTCATAGTTAAAAACCATGATAAATTAGTGAAATTTTGTTAGATTATTCATATATCAAGAATCAAAACTCAAGTTTTAATAAATGTAGCTTTAATTACAAAATACACTTGAAGTTTAGTCTAGTTACAAAAATATACAACTATCTGACAAAATTATAAATACGCCCTTGGTAATTATTTATAATTTACAAATCGCACCCTCATATGGGGTATTTGTTAAGAAAATACAAACTTATTCAAGGAATTATTTATAATTTTGAAATATAACTAAGTTTTTATGTAATTAGGTCAAACCTCAAGGATGGTTTTTGTAATTATCGCGTAAATGCATTGGTTGGCTCTTACCCGTGAATGAAGAAACCGGAATCCGAAATGCATTTTACTCTTTTAGCATTTGGTATAAGTGCCCGAAATCGATCACAATGCAACATAGTCGCCAATCCACCGGCTGAGTTGCCAACAAGTATAGCCTATATCAATACCCAACAACACTTTATCATTTAACCGTCGTTATTGGAGCTTGTAATAAAGAATTAATCTTGAAAAATGGTCGTACGTTTTGGGCATTTTTGAATCCTTTTTCTAGCAGCTCATCAATTACGGCACTAAAAATCCTTGAGCCCCTGTAATGGAGGTTGGTTTCCTGGACATAATGTGAATACATATTAAATTTAGATTTATATATAAGGAAATATAATACAGAAGCATACACTCATTATATTATACTAAATAAAAATATAGGATTAAATAACTTATATCAAAACTTACTGAATCGACTGCTTCAACGTCTCCAATAAATGAGGAGCCGTCACAGTATCGAATGTAAACTCTATTCCAGTTGTAGAAATCTGGAATTGGAAGCAATGACGTATTGTATACATGAAAATTTATTTAATAATTTGATGAACTTAAATAGAGGAAAGTTTGAGACATTACTCGTATTTTACCTTTATCTTGATTTAATTGACCCACATGCGCAAACTTCAATATAACATGTGATGCAATTTGATATGACATGACATCTCAAGATCTAGAGTTGTTATTATTAAATTATGGTATGATTGACCTTTTAATTAAATAATCTAGAACACCTCTTGAATACTAATTGTCAGTATATATTTTTGTGTCTAATTACCAGGATTAATGGTTTGTTCTGGGCTTAGTATTCCTCCAAAAGAGGCAGCTGGGGCATTTTTGGTGCTCGAAGTACTTGGCGACTTTTTCACTTTGATGAGGCAGTCATCTGTTGTGTCACACCATCCCCCTCCCTAAAATCCATAATTTCAAATTCTAGTTATTATATATAAGAGACAATACAGTCTAGGGCTCGTATGGTTGTGTTTCTATTAAGTAGTTTTATTTCCACTATTCCTAATGAGAATATTTGGGTGGATATTGGTTTTCATGTGAGAATTGTAAATATATTTGGTTGAATGTATAAATTTGAGAATTAAATGTAGGCTTAGAAATGAGTTGATGATTAGTTGTGTATTGTTTTCTTTTAAGAATTTTTTTGGTTAGTTAGTAGTGGGCCCAAAAACTACTTTTAAGGTGAAAAAGTGGGAGATAATGATGTAAGCAAGATGTGACTGAATGACAATGTAAATGAATATATAGGTAAGAAAAATAATTTTGAAAACTAAATAAAAATTAGTTATTTTTGTAAAAACAATTGAAATAAACATGTTTTTGCTTTTATAAATAAAATTGAAAATAATATTTTTGAGAATTGGAAGATACGAGGACCTTTTGAGAATTGGAAAATAGACAGGAGATATAATTCCTATTTGCAAATAAAAAGAAAAAAAGGAAAAATGAAAGAGGAACTTTTTTTTTTTTAGCTTAACAAGACCGATTAGATGGTTAAGTAAATATATTGGCTAAATAATCAACCGGAAGATAAACCATCCAGTTATTGGCTCCATCTCCAGACCCCTGAGAATAACGGTAACCTGCTGGGCTCCCATCTAAGCAAACTGCAAAAAAAAAAAAAAAAAAAAAAAAGGGGAAAATAATGTGATCAGTTACTAATATGTAATTTCACATCGAGTTTGTAGCTCAAGTGATATCGCTCACTATTTGTAAGGGTGTTGACTGGGGTTTGAACCCAATATCTTTTAGTTTTTTTTTTTAAAATTTATCCCCTCTCCTCCAACCAGTACTATCAACTTATTAAAAAAAATTACTGATATGTAATTTCAAATTAAAAAATATAAATAAATAAAAAGGTACTATATATGTTACGGAATTATAAATCTTTCTTGAGGTTTATATTTGTTTTACAAATATCCTCTAAATAAGCGCAACTGGCGAAATAGAAATAAATTCTGAAGAAGGTATTTATGATTACAACTTTTGTTAATATTCCAACTATGAAAAATAAATTTTGTAATCTCCCTTATATATAATTATAAAAAGAACTACCAGTTTAATAGTATATTAGAATTATTTGTTTTGTGCGTATAATCTAACCTGCTCCTTTTTCCTCAGCATTCTGAAGAAAGGTAAAATTGACCATATTGCCATGGCAATGGACTTGAGTATTTAACACCATAAGTGCCGAAATCAATAGTTGTAACCAAAGTGACCATGGTCTCGAATGTATATTTTCATTCTTTACATGGAGAAAAAATGACAAAGTTTAGTGTTAGAATAATTGCTAAAAGTTTTGGTGAAAAAAAATAAGGAGAAGAACACTATGAATCAATATTTCAAAATTCATATAAAAATTCAACACAATTAATGAATTAAAATGATGGGATTAAATTTCTAACCCTTCAATTTAATTAAGATACAACATATTTTCTATAACAATATCATTAAAGCCTAATATAACAAATGCTTTTAAAAAAATTAAACCCTATCAAAAATCATTAATAATCTTGAAATTTTTTGAATTTAGATGATACTGTCAGACTAGGAACTAGGAAGAAAGAAATACACATAAAACTATTACCTTGTGAACCACGTATGATCACTGGTTAAAAGATATGATTTATCTTTTTGATGTTTTTGTTAGTTAAATACTGCATCATCATTTCCTATAAAAAGTAAATAGTTGGACCTCCAAATACGAGGACTTTGTGAATCGTTCTTTTGGCGGATTTTTCTACTGTTCACCAATATTTATATTCTGGATGTTTTTTGTTTTTTTGGACAGAGTCCAATTCCTATGGGGCTTTTCTGGTCCTTAAAACTGGTACGGATAGGATTCGCTGGACTCGGATGGGATCTTTTATTTTAGGATGGTGTTTCATTTCTTATTTCATCGCACAAATGATTGTCACGTGTATAGAAGTTGTCATATTAATTTTAGAGCGTAAATTGTGGGGTTTTTTAGCTTTAATATAATAACTCCTATACAACGTGGCAATCATCAGTGCGGTGAAATAGAAGATGAAACACCATCCTGGAATAGAAGATCTCATCCGCGCTGGACCCCGCTTAAAACCGAAATTTAAAATTACATTATACCTTCTTCTCAAAAAAATACAGTATACCTATTGGGGACAAAAATAGTATTTCATAATTTAATCAAATATAATTCATTTTATATTTGTTTATTTGATATTAAAGTCCAATGAGCTCTTAATAATTAAACTGGCCCTAAGGAGTCCGGATTTGGCCCAAACGGTCGTTTTCTCCTACGTGGATTGGCCCATAAGCCAAGTTCTCCTACACGGCCGACGGGGCCCATGTCCCAGGTATAAAAAGTAACTCATAATTAATTATTCTCCTATGTATTTAGTATTCGATTAGTGTTATTTTCTCTCGCTCACCATGCCCGATCGAGCGTCGGAGGGGCCTCCCAGATAACCACCGGTCCTCTAACGCTTGCTCGTGTGTGCAAGTTCCCAATTGAAGGAATTAGCAGCGGTTCAAGGATCGAAGACGAGAAGACTTCCTCTTTGGGAAGAGGATCGACGTGAAGACTTCCTTTGGGAAAATGATTTTGGTCAACTCTATCGACTTAGGTGATCCGCTTTAAAAAGCAAAGATCATTTTCGCACCATCTGTGGGAAACAAAGTACATGAAGATGCAAACTCAATCGTAAGAACGTAACATTGGATCTCCAATCGTAGGTTGAGGCGCCGACCAACAAGAAGAACGACCACGGAAAACGAGGAGCCACTCTAATTCTCCGGAGGAGTGTCGCCCCTCTTACATTTGCAAGAGAGGTGTCGCCCCCTCGCTTTTTGGGCTCCGCCGAAGAAATTGCCTCGACTCAAGAGGCCGTACAAGCTTTGTTGGAAGAGATTGTCCGGAAATCAACCCAAGATATATTGAGGAACAAGCAAACGCAACCAATGTCGAGGGAAGACCACACCTGCACCATGAAGATCATAGAGAAAAAGAAGAAAATCGCGGTAAAAATCGTGAAGAGCCACCACCAGTTGAAGAATCTCAATCGGTGCAACCAAGCTTGGCCAACTCACGAGCAATGATATTGATGAAGAGGAGCATGTTGGCTCGGTGATCTTATCCAACCATTGCCATCGAATCAATACCTCCAATCTCCCTGAGTATGATGGAACCGAGACCCGCAGAACACTGGACAAATTCTATGCCAAGGAGGATCTCTATAACATGACGGATGTCTCCCTCGCAAGGTGTTCCGCACCACTTTGACCAAGCAGGCGTTGATATTGTTCAATTAGATCCCTGTATGGTTGATCTTCTGGGATGGACAAGCTCACGAGACGTTTATGCAACAGATTCTCCATCAACAGAAAGTATCCCAAGACCATCGCTCACTTCTTTCGTGAAGCATAAGGAAGGAGAAACACTCAGTAGAATTTATGAAGTTCGTGGAAGCCGCCAATGAAGTGGCCAACGCCCGCCCAAGATCGGACCTTCACAAGATATTGTAGCAAAATCTATGATAAGGGCGTCTCAAGGAATCTATTTCCGAAACCTCCATCTAACATGAAGGAGCTATTGAGCCGAACAGAAAGCATATTCGAGTAGAGAGACCATCAAGCCAACCCGAAGTGCAAGTCCGTCAGTGGATGACGATAATCAATCTCAGGAGAGTCCTAGAAGGAATACGGTGACCAATCAGAAAGAAATAATATAAAAGGAGGAGGGAGAAGAAATCACGAGTCACAACTCACTCCCTTAAACACTCCCGTAATTGAAATATTGACTTATGCACGGACTGAGGGGATCATAGTTCCTTCACCTCTAATGACACAAACCCAAACGAGCAAATTCCGAGAAATATTGTAACTACCATCGCGAAAGGGGACATGCCACCGAAACTTGTTTTTGTTGAAGAGAGAAATCGAAAGGCTAATTCAAGAAGACTATCTAAAGGATTATGTGGATCAGCGGAAGTTACGGAAAGAGCCTGGGCAAGAAAACACTAATCGCACGCATCAACTTTAGGAGGAGTGCCGCCCTCTCTTCCATTTGCAAGAGAGGTGCCCCCATCCTCTCGATTTGGGGCTCGCTGTAAGTCCAAGCGCAACGATAATCTAGGGGGGGTGAATAGATTATCTCCATCTTTTCGATTTTACCCTTTTTTCGAACAAAACAAGCCAAGACAATATAGAAGGTGCGGAATGTAAACAACACACGTCGATTTATAGAGGTTCAACCCACCTACGGCCTAATCCTCTACCACCCCAGTATATCCGGGATGGATTTCAAAAAGAAAAAGATTTTATTAATTACCAAAATTAATACAACACCAACTTACAACAACACGTTGAAGAGCACCACACTCTTCTTCAACACCACCTTTGAGATTACCACAATCTCTCTTAAAGATTACCACAATCTTCAACGGCACTTTGTGAAGATTACCACAATCTTCAACCTTGAAGAATACCAAATTCTTCAACACCTCAACAAGAAGATTACCACAATCTTCTTACACCTAACACCTAGATTACCCAAGTGTGTTCTTACCACAAGAACACTCACAAGGATATCTTGTGTTGAATGATAACCCAAAAATTCAATATTACAACTCGATAATGAATTATACAATTGAGTGCAAGTGTAATCAAGAATAGCCTAGACCTCAAGGATGTGAAAGTGAATAGCTAGGCAAATTACAACAAGAAATAAGACAATGTAAGAACAAGTGTATTCTTGAGTGTATCTTGTTGTGTTGTTGTTTTCTCTCATTATGTGTTGCTTCAATTCTTCCGCTATTTATAGAAGATGTCTTGTACATGATAGACTCCTCTTGGGGACATGAATTCTATAAAAAATACCAAGACAATTGAAGAAAAGAGTCATAGAAATCAACCCCTCAATTTAAGGAAAAGTTGTCTGCAAACTCAACGGATAGTTTGCTGTCAAACGAGGGGTTCGACCGGTCGCGCAGAGATAAGTTGAAATTGAAAACTCTGCAATTTTTACACAGGGGGACTGGTCGGAGGGGGGGTGCGACAGGTCGCCCAAATGTTGGACCTGGTTGGGGGTAGTTAAAATATGAAATGAGAAGATCGCACTTGAGGGGCTTCCGCACCGGGTCGCCTCTAGGGTCGACTCGCCGCCTTACCGTCGACCTGGTCGACCGGTCGCTTCCTCAACACAGTACGGGTTGCCCTATGTGGGGCGACCGGTCGAGCTCGAAACATAAGTGTTGTCCACTTTTATATCGAAAATAAACTTCAAGAAATACTCCAAAAATAGTAAAAACATTTTAGACCAATCGGGAGTATTAGGACAACATTCAGGGGACATTGTTTTGATGTAAAAACAGTTGACACAAAAATCATATAAAAGCGTTGTCCAATTTTGTCGAAAAATAGACTTGAAGAAATACTCCTAAAATATTTAAAACCATTTTAAATCATTTATGAGTATTTGGACAACCTTTAAAAACATTGTTTTGGTATAAAAACAAAATCATCAAAATCATGATAAAACCATTTATCAAACAATCTCCCCCTTTTTGATGATTACAAAGCAAAACAATTCAACAAGGTCGATTTTGAAAGCAAAACAATTTTGAGAGGCGATATTGAAAACAAAACAAGTTTTCTGGTAAAAAATAAATATTCGTTGAGAGTGACAATATTCCGCGCAATATAAACACAAGAAAGGGAGTAGAGATATTCAAACACATATAGCAAATGCTCCCCCTATCAACATGCACAACAAGAGTAATAAAAGCAACTTAATCAAAAGCTAAAGGCTTAGCTTTTCAATATTGAGCTTAACTATCAATAACTTAAAAGCTCCCCCTGTCAAAGAGACATCATTAGAAACATATATAAGTCCATACTACAACCAATGGACCAAGAATCATACACAGCCATAAAACACCAAGTGGATTAAATATGATCCACAACTTATGGCTTTATGAAGCCATAGCTTAGCTTCTTTTCATTAAGCTTATCTTAGCTTCTTTGAGCTAAAGAGCTCATAACCTGTTTTTCCCCCTTTGGAATCATCAAAAAGAATGTTAGCACGATAAACACATCATATATTCTGTAGGTCCCAAGGGGTGTGAGTGTAAGGTTTAGAAGGGGGGGTTGAATAAACCTTACCAAATTTTCGATTTAGTCCTTTAAAAAGTTCAGCGTTGATACTACTACGCTTGTGTCTAGGTGGACAACCAATTTAGTTAATTAGTAGAGTTAGTCACTCAACGCACTGACCGAGCCGTTGATAGAATAACTCACTGTAAAACGAATTAGCTCAACTCGTGGTTTGTTTTCATTAAGACTTAACACCCTTAAGTTTGGTTTAGTAGAGATTTAAAGCTTGATTTAGTACTTAGAAATTATCAAGTAGATAGCAAATTTATCAACAAAGTTAAGCAAATAAGATGCATGAATTTAAAGTGCTTTAAAATGTAAATGACACGATAAGTTTTTATAGAGGTTCAAGATGGGGTAATTCTTCTACTCCTCTCTTTTCCAACTCCCGGAGGAATCCACTAGGTATTGATCAAGATACAAAGTGGTAATACCCGTCTACAAGTCTTGATCACACAAATGACTTGATTCTTTGGGACTCACTGAGACGCCTTGATCACTCACCAAGCTTCTCGACGACTCACCTTCTTCACAGGGCAGCTTTGCTACTACACATGTCCACTTGCTCAAGCTCTTTGGATTTGATCACGAAGACCTCCAAAAGCTCAAGACTTGGTTCGACCTTGAACCTTCCTACAATCCTTCGTGGAATGTAGACCCTTTATTCTTCAAGAATTTCCTCTTCAACCGATTGAAGTTATCTTTCCTTCACAGTGAGTGTTGGATTGATGTTCTTCGTAATGTAGGCTTGAGGATTGAGCGTTTAATAACTTGAGAATATTTCAGGTTACAAAATGTTTCTTTCTTGCTTGTATTCAATTCTCGATGGTCAAGGTAACCTTCGTAACTTTTCTCGAGTTATTCCTCACCTTTTATAGTGAGCTTTTCAAAAATCCGCCCGTTGAAGAGATAGGCTTATTTTTGAAAGTCACTTGTGGTCGTTGGCTTGTCTTGTTGCAAAAATCCTTGGAATTGCCATTTCCTCGTATGAATTGTTCTTCACTTTTCGTAGTTCTCGACACGGTGTAGTGCTTCCCATCGGTTTATTCCTTTTGCACGCTTCGGGACTCGAGCACTTCGAGAAAGGTAGCATGGAGATATTACTTGTTTAAAGTAATTCTCTTGATTTCTCAGTGCAACGGATCTTTTTCATTATCTCGACTTGACCGCATTTCCTTGCTTTCCCAGGTGACTTAGAGTCGCCTTCCAATCATTGGATGACTCTTCTCACTCCAACTTGAGACTTGGCTTATCTTGAGTTGACTTGAATGATACTCCTCTCTCGCTGCATCTTAGCCGCTTCCTTCAATCGAGTTCTCATCTTCTCTTCTTTGCCATACTCACTGTCTTGCAATGAGTCTTCCTTCTAGTCTCCAGCTTGTCTTCTTGCATGTTTGGGCATAGCGACTTAACTCACTTGACCAGCCCTATTTATTACAATGCGTTTACAACAAAAATGGGGTGCCAACTTCCTATTCTAAGTTTTACATGGTATTCATCAAAATCTAAACAATAAATTTCCCAACAATTTCCCCTTTTTGATGATGCCAAAACTTAAAACATTCAAAAAGTAAATAGCAAGGATACATACGATAGTGCATTCACATAGAATGTATGCGTAGAATCAATCCTTTTATTGATCATAACATTCTTGTTCTTTTACACAATCAAGTTACAAGGTGTATCGAGCAAACATTTGTCTACACAAAAAGATAGAGAATTTACAGACTTTATCATAGAAGACTTACATATTGTGTATTTACATAGTAAAATACATGAAGGTGGACATCAACACTTCATCTCCTTTTCACGCTTCCTTCTTTCATCTTCTTGATTCTTCATCTTCTGGTCTTCTTCTTTTTTTCATCTTCACCGCCTTCTTCTTTCTTTTTTTTCATATGCCTTCCTAAAGCAGCCTTCATCTCTTCTTAATCTCTCTTGTCTTTCCTCCCATAGCTGAGTTTGTCTCTTATTTTCTTCTTCTATTCTTTTCGTATACTCAACATTGCTTTTAGCCACTTGCAGATTGGCTACTTGGTCAAGACCAGCCAAAGAGATCCCTCATTTCTTGCCTGGATCTATGTACTCAATGTTTTTGGGCGAGAGGCCAGTGTCCAAACCTCTTCCTCCACCATCGCTTCTTCCTCTTCCTCTCGGGCGTGTATTGTACTTTGGGGTATTTTTCTTTCCAAACAGTGACTAGCGGAGTGACCAACAGAGTGATCACGCCGTAGTCCGCCGCCGTCGCCTTCTTCACATAGCGTGAGACCCTTTTTCCCAAGATAAGTCCCAAGCTTGAGCCATGGACATGTTTGCAAAGTATCCTTCGGGATGCGAGCGTTTTAAATTCATCAACCGATCTTGGCTCGCCCGGATCTGAGATGGCATAAGTGTCTCTGTTGGGATTTGGTCCAAAGATCCTCGCCCGCAATGGGCTTTAAAAGAGGCGCGGGCGCGCCCGCGATTCAACTCGTGAACGCTGGATTGCATAGTTAAAGGATAGCTTAAAGGATATGATTTGTACTACCTATACCAACATGATCTTCTTTTTCTCGTGCCCATTACATAGAAACTCGAGGTTAAGCGTGCTTGGCCTCGGAGTAGACATGGGATGGGTGACCCCTGGGAAGTTTTCCAGGGTGCGCGTGAGTGAGGACAAAACGCGCTAGAAAAGACTCGTGTTGGTTTGTGGGGACAAATACAATCCGAGTAGCGCTAGAGGTCCAACAACTGGTATCGGAGCAGTCACGAGTTCGAATTCCCTTGGAAGCACGCCGCAGTAAGGTTGCCGCTGGAGCGGAACCGAGATGCTTTGCGCAACAGAGGTAAACGGACCAGAATCGAAGGTAGGTTGCCGATGGCCGAATCGAGGTAAAATAGACTGAATCGGGTGTAGGTTTCTGGTGGACCAGAATCAAGGGTAGGTTGCCGGTGTGGCCGAAACAGATCGAATCAAGGTGTAGGTTCTTTGGGTTGACCAGAATCAAGGGTAGGTTGCCAGGTGGCCGGAACTCGTAAAATAGATCGAATCAAGGTGTAGGTTCTTTGGGTGGACCAGAATCGGGGTAGGTTGTCGTGGCCGAAATCGAGGTAAACAGATCGAAATCGAAGGTGTAGGTTACTGGGTGGCCGAATCGAGAGGTCGTGGCGTGACGCGACGCTGAATCAAGAAGTTGGCGTTAGAACCGGCGGGAAGTTTGGCGGACGACAATGGAGGTTACCAAGCACCGAGCCGAGAAGATGGCAAAAAGCCGGTGGGGGGGATTGTTGGGATTTGGTCCAAAGATCCCGCCCGCAATGGGCTTTAAAAGAGGCGCAGGCGCGCCCGCGATTCGAACTCGTGAGCGCCCGGATTGCATAGTTAAAGGATAGCTTAAAGGATATGATTTGTACTACCTATACCAACAGATGCATCTTCTTTTCTCGTGCCCATTACATAGAAACTCCGAGGTTAAGTGCTTGGCCTGGAGTAGACATGGGATGGGTGACCCCTGGGAAGTTTTCCGGTGCGCGTGAGTGAGGACAAAACGCTAGAAAAGACTCGTGTTGGTTTGTGGGGACAATCGTCAATCCGAAGTAGCGCTAGAGGTCCAACAAAGTGTCTCTGCTTCTTTGGAATGCCTCCATGTTGTTTCAAGATATTCATAACTCGGGCATCCATCCTTCCTTCCACTTCCTCCATCCCTCGCTTCAATTGTCTTTCTCTTTTCAAATGGCCATAGATATAAAGAAGAGTGTTGGAGTGGCGAGTCACTGGAGTTTGTCGCCGATAATATCGCTATGACAAGACCTTGTTGGGGGTTTGTGCAATCATTAAGGTCACATCTCTCGATTCTTCCCCCTCAACAGACTTTCCTTTCTTTTTCCTCAGTAACTTCCTCACTGTCTTTCCTTCACAGCTTGCTCCTCCTTTTCAGCCTTCAGATCTCTTTAGCGCTTTAAAGTATTCCTCTTCCCCCCTTTTTGGCATCATCAAAGGAGAGAGGAACCCCGGAAACATATCGGCAAGCAGAAGTCGAGCTGCGATAGTCGAAGTTCTCGCCGAGTGCAAGCTACGAGTATGCGGCACGAAATTCGAGCGAGTAGCATTGGACTCACTGAAATTAGCTTCATCTCACCCATGAGAAGGTGAATTTTCTATCCATGTTTTCTTCCATATGCTGAGATCACTCTTATTTTGCTCACGCAGCAGAGCGAGCTTCATGCATGTGCTCAATGTGTTCTCTCAATTTCGTTTCGCATCGATTCTCACTCTCCATACCAAAGCAGCTTGTTGAACAATGTTCAAATATCTAGCTTGTTCCACACGCATTGTTTGTTCTTCCGTTGCCACCATTCCCCGATTCTCGATCACATGCCTCTCAAGTCGCAGTAAGGTTGACATCTCTGTTATCCAGTCATGTCCATAGAGGCCTGGTGCCTCTCCATCCGCTTCAATTTCAAAGAATAATGCTTTGAACACCTCCCAAACTTCGGTTGTTTCTTCCATTGCAATACTGACGGCCATGCGCGTCAAAGTCATAGTCACCGAACGATGGTGTCGGATGAAAGGACAGAGTCCGTCTCGTGGAAGCGCACGAGATCGTTCTTCGATTCGTCGGGAGGTCGGTACCTCTAGAGAAAGGAAATGATTCTACAAAGGAATCATCACGGCCAACTAGGATTTGGTCAATGACGAAAGGTGCGCGTGAAGTTCCTTTTGAGTCGAACCCATCGCAGACTTGGGAGCCCGCGCATGGACTCTGTTTCACCGGGGTCTTTTGTGAAGTGGACCCGACCTTGCGAGCCTCACTGCCTCAACAGCCTTCGTCGGTCTCACCGGTTTCTCCAATTGAGTGGACTGTCCTCGGCCTTATCGAAGCGTCATCGGATGATGATGAGATTTTCATTGGTGGCTCACCATCAAAATTGAAAGTTTGACGAGTGGTCTTGAGATCATACTTGCTCGTGCTTGGAACATCCTTAGCCGAGTCTTTTGATCTCATCACGGGGGATGACTCGGCCTTCTTCGTCGCTTCCGATCCCGAAAAGTTACATCGATTATCCCGAGAATCATGAAGCGCGCTTATCTCCTTTTTCGGATGGATCAATGATAGCAGGAGGATGTTCTCTACTTCACCTCTTTTACCCCGGAAGTCTCAACCTCCCGTTGGCCTTCATTACCTCCTCGCAGCCTCAACTGCAGCGAGGCCTGGACCTCCCTTTCGATAGTGTCACTGTCTTAGGGTCTTCTCGTGGTGGCATCCATTGAGTCTCAACCCCATGGATTGCACTTTCATCGCCCGTAGTGTTAACTCCTGGGCTATTCCGTCCTCGTGCCTCGACCGCATCGCAACGCCATTAGCCTTCGAGCGCTTGGCACCTTAGCCGAGACAGTGTCAATCGTCTGAGCTTCGTTGATGGCAACTTGATGTGTATTTTGTGTTTGTACCTTTCTCCACTTCGCCTCCTAAATTCGTTGTGGAGTCATCTCAAAGATCCTCCGACCTTGCAAGCAGTGGAGGGAGTTTCCCCCACCGGCGCACCACCGAGTGACTTGAATGGGGTCACTCGTCTCCAAACTCCCACTGCTTTCTACCGAGTGTTCACTGCTAGTTAGGGCGATAAGACACCTTCATTAGGGGTTGGCTCGACCTGGGTCCCCACTAACCCGCCATCATCGCCATTTCCTTAAATCCTACTTCCGAGTGAGTCAAAGTGGTGGCAAGAACAACGGTGGCGATTTGCGCACTACTCCCAATGGATCGATTTCGGTTCTGTGTTTTGAGGACTCTCCTGGTCCCTCCATCATGCTCTTCTCATGAAGAATTCTGATTCATGCATTGCTTGCTGCATTTGCAACTCTTCTCGCGGGCGTGAGCAGGTCCGATCCTCATCACTATCTGAGAAGACATCAAGAGATGATGTGTGTGTTCTGCCATGCAGGTGATAGGGCGACATCGGCCTTCTCACGTGCCTCAGCCTTCCTCTCGCCCTCTCTCCTTCTCCTTATCTCTGAAGATCTCAAAAGATATCCTTGCGCTTTTCTTCATCCAAGATCGAGATCACAGAGGTCAATCCAAGGAAGTTCAGCAGCTTCCTCTTCCTCTTCTATAAATTCAGCCGTTGGAACTGTTCCCTTGATCGACTCAATTTCCACTTCCTCCACTCTTGCGACGATTTTGGATATCCGGGTAAGGTGGGGATAGGATCATCACATCACTATCATCTCTATCGCCTTCTTTCTTGTGTCTCACCGTGCGAACTACACTGTGTCTTGATTTGCCTCTGCTGACGCTTTCAAAAATGAGACTTAGTCAAGTTTCATCTATAATATCCGAGACTCTACTTCTCCAAATAGCCTCCCAGATATCTGCTCCACTGAGTGGTCGACTCAGCCGGTTTCTCAAGCTCGAGTGCTTGATGATTCTTCTTCGTCTCCTAGCTTGTACCAGAGGGATTTCTGGTTCGAAAGAGTTTCTTCTGAGTCTTGGGCGGCGGGGCCGGTGTGTTTTCTTCTCGAGGAGCCGGCTGTCTCGGCTTATCGATATCCTTTTTGACGATCGGAGAAGGTAGTGGAGAGTCCTTCTCGACCACGCTGGCTTTGGGCAGAGATACGGCTGCGCGGGCGGTGACTACGGCAGCGGGCGGGAGCATGTTTGTTTTTCTTTCTTGCCGGAGCAGCAGCCGATCTTCTTAGCAACGCAGGGGCAAATAGATTCTCTTAGCGGCAGGGGCAGGGCATTTTCTTCTTTGGTGGAGAGGAAACAGTTGTATCTTCGTGGTCACCGATTCCCCCTCACTCGTGTCGCCTCTCTTGGCGTAGGCTCTCTCGTGCGCCGAGAGAGGTTTGATCTCAACATCCTCTTGTTTACATGGAACGCCTTTCCATGTCTAAGAGGGACTCCTTTCACCTCCATCACCAATCACTGCCATATCCTGGGATCCTCCAAATGCACCATCTTCCTTGAAGGATTTGTTCCCTACATTCTCGAATAGTCTCGTTGTAGACAAACAAATTCGAGTTTATTTTCCTTTCTTCAATGATCGCAGCCATTACGATCAACTTTGCTTTTGGATGAGCTTGGTCAAAGTCGCCAAATTTGATTTCTATGCATTTGGCAACTATGTCCAACAACTTGTGGTAATCCTCCTTCAAACCTCTTGCTTGTTGTGTAAACTATTTTATCAAAGATAGTCGGGCTTGGCTACTTCCTTCCAAGCGAAAGACCAGGTTTACATCCGCTTCGTTGATTTCTCGATGCTCCTTCCGCTTGGTAGTGAGCGGTGTTCACCAAATCCTTGCGTAATGGTGAACTTCTTTCCGTGAATGTAGACTTTATCCCTTCATCGTGAATCTCGCGTTCACGAGAACTCGTGCGACCTCTTCCACATAGGTCATCGAGAACTCCATCGCCGAAAATGGTTTCAAAATGGACGCTTTCGAGCTTTTTCAGCGATTTTCTTTATGAGGGCGTCATCGGACCCTGTTTGACCATGCCCTCGAAATCCACGGTCGATCCTGTGGATTTGCTTTCCTAACTTGACAAAATCATAGGTTGATGCCATTTTTCAGATTTCACCGAAAAGAAACTTAGAAATTTGATTTGAATACTTGAGAGGGTTTTGAGAGAGTTTTGCCTTTGTTTCGAGATAGAGATGAACCGTTTTGGTGATATGTGAGAAAAACAGACGAAAATAGGTTAAGTATGGTTTCTACGAAAGGACGTGCGGGTGGTTTTTGAAATGTGATCGAAACCAACGACTTAGATTTTGCACGCCGATTAGCATTTAATGTCTCGAATTTAATGCGGCATCATTTATATCCAATCATAAGCTTGGTATGCAGCTTTTTGTCTGTACACATCATCATTATGCTTTGACGTCATTCTTAAAAACATTTCCGCTTAGTAAAAATGATGCGTTTTTGTCACTTTGCTCATAAATGACTCAAATTATCCCTTAGCCGATTTAACTCTTCTCGTCACGCTTCTCTCAGTGACTCACCGTGTCACTAATTCGGTATAATTCTCCGACATGGTTGATTCATTTAGCCGATTTTGAGAATTCAGTCCTTTTTCTCTTTTTGTTTCCATTTCTTTTCTCTCGAGTCTTCCGAGTGTCACCACTTCGATTAACCCTAACTCATGCTTGAGTTCTTCAAGTCTTGACTCACATAATGGTTTTGTGAATATGTCGCCTAATTGTTTATCGCTTGAGATATATTCCAATATGATGTCCTTCTTTTCAACATGATCTCTTATGAAGTGATATCTCGACATCGATATGCTTTGTTCTTGAGTGCAACACAGATTCTCGAGTGATTGCAATTGCACTTGTGTTATCACACATGATTGGAATTTCCTTTTCTTCAACTTCATAGTCTCTCACCTTTGTCTCATCCATAGGACTTGGGCACAACACCGCCCGCAACTATGTATTCTCGCTTCACCAGAGGTGGCTATTGAATTTTGCTTCTTGCTAAACCAGAAATCACTGTTTCCAAGCATTTGACATGTACCGAGGTGCTTTTTCTCACAACTCGCATCCAAAGATAGTCGTAGTCCGAATAGCCAATTAGCTTGAATCCACCTTCCTTTGATACCATAAGCCAACTTCTTGCTTCCTTTCAAGTATCTCAAGATTCTCTTAGTCAGTCATTGTCATGTGACTCTCTTTTGGAGCAGATTGAAATCTTGCACATACACCTACAACAAAGGTGATGTCCGCTCGCTTTGTGAGATAGAGCAATGATCCAATAAGTGCTCTATATCTTGTTTGATCTACAGTGCTTGCCATCCGCATCCATGTCCATTTTGACTTATGTATTCATTGGTATTTTCACGAAGACTTCTCTTCCATACCAAATTTCTTCATTAAATCTCTGGTGTATTTTGTTTGACTTATGAAGGTTCCATCCTTCAGTTTATTTCACTTGGAGTCCAAGGAAGAATGTCAGCTCTCCCATCATGCTCATTTCAAATTTTCTTTGCATGAGGTTTGAAAATTTTTCACATAGCTCTTTGTTTGTGGATCCAAAAATGATGTCATCCACATATATTTGAACAAGCAGTATACTCTTCTTGTCTTGAATTCTGAAAAGTTTTTTATCTACTTTTCCTTTTGTGAATCCATTCTCAGTTAGGAATTGTGACAAAGTATCATACCATGCTCTGGTGCCTGTTTGAATCCATACAGAGCTTTCTTGAGTTTGTATACCTTATCTCCAAGAGTCTTCTCAAATCCTGGAGGTTGTTCAATATACACTTCTTCTTCCAATAAACCATTTAGGAATGCACTTTTTACATCCATCTGATATACAATGAAATTCTTGTGAGCTGCATAGGCAAGAAACATCCTTATAGATTCCAATCTTGCTACAGGAGAAAATGTTTCATCAAAATCTATTCCTTCTTCTTGGCAATATCCTTTGGCTACTAGTCTTGCTTTGTTTCTTACCACAGAGCCCTCCTCGTTCATCTTGTTTCTGAACACCCATTTAGTACCAATAACATTTTGATGGGTGGGTCTTTGAACTAATTCCCATACTTTATTTCTTTCAAACTCGATTCACTCTTCTTGCATAGCTTGAATCTAATGTGTGTCATCCAATGCTTGTAACACATCTTTAGGCTCTATTTGTGAGATAAAGCATGTGAACATATCTTCTTGTTGAGTTCTGGATCTTGTTTTGACACATTCTCTTATATCTCCAATGACAAGTTCTCGTGGATGGTCTTTCACCATCTTACATCAAAGTTGAAGTAAGTTAGCGGATTCATGCCTAGCAAATTGTGTTGCTTTGATTAGCTCTCTCGCAATCACTTAGCCGCAAATTTTCCAAAGATTTTATGAGACTCGGCTATCTCATCTTCATCTCGAGTTTATAATTCCACTTCACTTGAAAGATAGGGACTCTTCAGTATGGTTGGATGATTCAAATTTTATCACCGACTCTTCAATGTCTTCTCCATTTACATTTGCTCATCGAATACCACATGAATGGATTCTTCTCGCAACCATAGTCCTTTTGTTGAGTACTCAGAAGGCTTTGCTTTCAAATGAGTATCCCAAGAAGATACCTTCATCGCTTTAGCATCGAAAGCCTTTAGATTGTCTTTGCCATTGTTATGGATGAAGCATTTACATCCAAATATTCTAAAATATGCAACATTTGGTTTTCTCCCGCCCAAATCTCATAGGAGTCTTTGTCACCGTCTGCTTTATCATACATCTGTTTTGAGTGTAGCAAGATGTGTTAATTGCTTCACCCAAAATCTTTTTGGTAACCCCGTCACTAACATGGTCTTTTTGCTTCTTTGAGAGTTTTATTCCTTCTTTCTCGCAACTCCATTCTCATTGTGGAGTCCTTGCCGCATATAATTCATGACCAATGCCATTTTCAATACAATATTGAGTTATTATACCATTGACAAACTCGGTTCCATTGCCCGATCTAATTTTGATAATGGTTTGGCTTTTCTCATTATGAATCCTCTTCATCACCGTGGTAGTTTCTCAGAGTTTCTTTCTTCTTACACATGAATATTGTCCATGTATATCTTGAGTAGTCCTCTACTACCACCAAGGTGTATTTCTTTCCACTTATGCTAGCCGGTTCCACTGGGCCAAATAGATCCATATGTAGCAGATGTAATATTCTTGTTAAAGATGGGCGTGTCTTTTCTTTGAATGATGATTTGATCTGTTTTCCTTCGACATGCGTCACATATACTCTCCTTCTTGTATACTCGAGTCCGGAAGTCCTTCCACAAGATTACTTCGCAAGCTTGTTAATCATCTTGAAATTTAGGTGACTCGGCTTTTTTGTGCCACAACCAACTTGATTCAACTGCTTTTGCTAATAGACAGTGTTGGGTGTAGCGGTTGACCAATCTACTACATACATGTTCTTTTGTCCGCATCCTTGCAACACAACTTCATTCGATTCAAGATCCTTGATTTGGCATATACCCATGTTAAATCCAACATTATAGCCCTTGTCACGAGTTGGTCGATGCTTAGCAAGTTGAAGTTAAGTCCTTCAACATATGCAACATCTCGTGATTTCTAATTCGCTTCTCTTTTGATGGATCCAATGCCTCTTATTTCACCGAGCTTCATTTCCTCCAAATATGACTTTTGCTCCTTTAACTTCCTTGAATTTTGACAGATTTTTCTTGTTTCCTATCATATTTCCTCGAATGTACCACTATCCATGTAATCGGGTTCCTTGGCACTCACTGTTCCTTGAACCCGCAATCAAGGAAATTAAGTTTTAGGTACCCATACTTGTCCGGGTCCCGAGGGGTTAGAATTGTAAGATGATCCAACCAACTTATAGCCAAATGATTTGACTCTAAGGGGTTGCCATCTATCGTGCCATAATCATAATTAATCTTGGCAAATTGCTTGGGGATTCTAGGTTCATACAACTGTCTTTTGTCTGTATGCAGTATATGTGTTTTAGCAATCGCCTTCTTTGGGTAATTGTGGTGTCTTTGAGTGTAGTGCCTAGGTGCATATGTGTGCTTTGATGAAAGCTCTTATACTTTTGGAATGGCCTTTGTCGATTTCTAGGCCTTTGCCATTTGGGCTTATATTCCATATGTCTATGCCGATAGTTCACATCATTCCAATCACTTGGCTTGGATATTTTCTACCATTCCCATCATATGTATTTCTTTTATAGATTTTCCTGGGGTTTTTGGTAGCTCTGCTTTCTTCTTTACAGAGTATTTTCTGTTGGAGTTTGTTGAGAAACTCGATCAATCTCTTCTCACTGCCCTTTCAGCACTCAACTCGGTCGCTTTTTCCTTTTCCTTTATAACCAAGGCCAGTTTGCTTGTAATTGTGCTTTTGGAGTGAATGTGTGTGCACCATTTGGAGTTTTGGATTTTTTTGACTCTTCATTGCTTGAAGATCCTTTTTCCCAAAATTACTTTTGAAGTTTGACATAGCACAGAGGAATTAAATCCTAAGCCTTTGTCTTGTCTCCACATTCTCTTTGACTCATAATAAGATCATCCAATGATTTAGATGCCTTAGTGAATGAGGCAATAACATTTTTGAGGTCATTCTCCCTCTTTTCTATGGCAAATATTTCTCGCTTATTAGCTTGGCATTTTTAGCCTTTAAACTTTTATTCTCATCGCCTATTTGACCTGTAGAGTACTCGGCTCCTTAGTCAACTTGTGAGTTTTGCTCTTGAGTAGTCAATTTTCCTCATTTAGTAGTGTGTGTGAGGATTTAATGTGTTCAAAATCTTTCATCATTTTGCCTAATGAATCATAAAGATCAGTGGGGTGATGAAGTGTGTGTGTCACAAATCACTATCACTAGAGTCCGAGTTCGATGAGTTAGAGTGTACCTCATCTTCTTGGTCGAGTTGATCTTGTTCCTTGGCCATCAAACAAATCGGGCTTCTTCTTCGTAGTCACTTGAGTAGTCGGCCATCGCTCTCAATCACCGTCTCTCTTGACTTGGGTCTCAAATGAGCTCTGCAGCCCAACATTGCCTTTTTCTTTTCTTGTCTTCTTTCTCTCAAGACCTTTCTTTCTTCTTCATTCCCGTATTTGTTGACTACGGATATGGGCAATCAATGGCGTAGTGACCTGGTTGCCTACGCCCAAAGATAGATATTCAACCTTTGATCGCTCTTTTCCATTCTTGGATTGTCGACCTTAGATATTCAGCTTTTTGATGATCTCCCTCTTGGTTGGCCTATCTTCCCTTGACTTGGAGGAGCCGAGTGTCTTCGGAGGTTTCGCCGCCTCTCTTTGTAGTTCTTATTGAAGAACTTGTTGAACCTTTTAACCATCGTGGGCTATTTCTTCGATCAATGACTTTTTGACCTCGGCTCTTTCCATCCTTAACAATTAGAGCAAAATTTTTTGGGTACAACTGTCTCTTCCTCGATCTTTTCTTCTCACCAAATTGTAGGCTTTGAGATCCGAGAATAGTTCATGGTTGGAGGTCTTCGATAGGTCCATGGAATGTCTCGGTGCCATGACCTTCATTTCCCATTCACCGAGACTTTTTAGGATCTTCATACACATTTCTTCGTATATTCCTTTCCGAGCGAGATAGCTCGTTGGTGATTTCGTGAACCGAGCATCCAGTTGATCCAGGTTTTCTCCTGCGATCATTTTGAAATTCTCAAATTTTTGTACAAATTCCGATAATTTATTTTCCTTGATTTGCTCGAGCCTTCACAAATCAATGTTAGCTTGTCCTGCATTTTTTAGTCGTTTTGCATGATTTGACTTTATTGAACATGGCTTTGTCCAAGGTTTTGTAAAGGATGTCCTTGGCTACATTGTCCAGGTTGTATCTTTTTCTGTCATCATTTGTCCATTCAGTTCTTGGTTTTTCAACCATAGTCGGTCTAGGGGCAACATCCTCTTCACCTTCAAACCGCAACTCTTCTTCTTACAAATGTGCTTACTTTTAAGATTTGCAGTGGCCCATCCTCTATCACTATCCACATCTCATCATGTAATGTCGATAGATGAGCCCGCATCACGAATTTTCCAATCATCAAATTCTTCAATTGTGAACATAGGGATGCGTGTCAAATTTGCTTCCATGATAATAAATTTTAATGATAAAAAGAGTTTTGAAAATTTAAGTACTAAAGCGGAGACTTTGAAAAATTTGGAGATCTAGTTCAAGAACTGGTCATGAAGGCTCAATGAACCAACCGCTCCGATACCACTTGTAGGTCCCAAGGGGTGTGAGTGTAAGGTTTAGAAGGGGGTTGAATAAACCTTACCAAATTTTCGATTTAGTCCTTTTAAAAGTTCGAGTTGATACTACACAATTGTCCTAGGTGGACAACCACTTTAGTTAATCAAGAGAGTTAGTCACTCAACATACTGACGAGCCGTTGATAGAATAACTCACCGTTAAAACCGAATTAGCTCAACTGTGGTTTGTTTTCAAAAAGACTTAACACCCTTAAGTTTGGTTTAGTAGAGATTTAAAGCTTGATTTAGTACTTAGAAATTATCAAGTAGATAGCAAATTTATCAAAAAGTTAAGCAAATAAGATGCAAGAATTTAAAGTCTTCTTGAAATGTAAATGACACGATAAGTTTTTATAGAGGTTCAAGATGGGGTAATTCTTCTACTCCTCTCTTCTCCAACTCCTGGAGGAATCCACTAGGTATTGATCAAGATACAAAATGGTAATAGTCCGTGATACAAGTCTTGATCACACAACCGACTTGATTCTTTGGGACTCGATCCGAGACGCCTTGATCACTCACCGGCTTCTCGACGACTTACGGCCTTCTTCACAGGGCAAATGCTTTGCTACTACTCTGACCCACTTGCTCAAGCTCTTTGGATTTGATCACGAAGCCCTCCAAAAGCTCAAGACTTGGTTCGACCTTGAACCTTCCTACAATCCTTCGTGGAATGTAGACCCCTTTATTCTTCATAATTTCCTCTTCAACCGATTGAAGTTATCTTTCCTTCACAGTGAGTGTTGGATTGATGTTCTTCGTAATGTAGGCTTGAGGATTGAGCGTTTAATAACTTGAGAATATTTCAGGTTACAAAATGTTTCTTTCTTGCTTGTATTCAATTCTCGGATGGTCAAGGTAACCTTCGTGAATTTTTCTCGAGTTATTCCTCGGCTTTTATAGTGAGCTTTTCAAAAATCGCCCGTTGAAGAGATAGACTTATTTTTGAAAGTCACTTGTGGTCGTTGGCTTGTCTTGTTGCGATCCTTGGAATTGCCATTTCCTCGTATGAATTGTTCTTCGACTTTTCGTAGTTCGACACGGTGTAGTGCTTCCCATTGGTTTATTCCTTTTGCACGCTTCCTGACCGAGCACTTCGAGAAAGGTAGCATGGAGATATTACTTGTTTAAAGTAATTCTCTTGATTTCTCGTGCAACGGATCTTTTTCGATTATCTCGACTTGACTGCATTTCCTTGCTTTCCCCAGGTGACTTAGAGTCGCCTTTCAATCATCGATGACTCTTCACACTCCAACTTGAGACTTGGCTTATCTTGAGTTGACTTGACCGATACTCCTCTCACCGCATCTTAGCTGCTCCTTCATCGAGTTCTCGTCTTCTCTTCTTTGCCATACTCACTGTCTTGCAATGAGTCTTCCTTCTAGTCTCCAGTTGTCTTCTTGCATGTTTGGGCATAGCCGACTTAACTCACTTGACCAGCCCTATTTATTACAATGCAATTTACAACAAAAATGGGGTGCCAACTTCCTATTCTAAGTTTTACATGGCATTCATCAAAATCTAAACAATAAATTTCCCAACATATTCATATCAAGGAGCGCAACTAAACCGATGTATCGAATGATTTGAACATTGAAGCTTATAACCCAAATAGGAGGGAAAAGTCGATCATACGACTTGTAGAAGCTTATGAAAACTCATTTGATTTGCAAAACATGATCTCTATAAGTATATAAGACATTTAAAAGCAAGAGAATCATGTAGGTGATGAATTTTTCATTGAAACGTTTTATCGAACACTTGGCGGGCGTCAAAAAATTAAGACGATATATATAGCCCTTGTAAATGTAATCAAGCCAAGTTTTTCATCACCAAATCAATTTAGCAAATATCATACATCAACAGTCAATAAGCTCATCACAAATATATATGAATTGCATCAAGAAAAATACATATAAGCCACAAACTCAAGGATTCAACTCAATTGAGCTAAAGAAAGTGAAATTCTTACCATTCAATCGGTAAAGATGAGCATCAATGATGATAATCGAGCTAGGTAGTCCCCAAAATATATAATTCATGCATCAAAACTCATTTGAAGTGAATTGTGTGTGAAAATTGCAAAAGGGACGAAAAAGGAACCAAAAAGCAAAAGTTGCTCAGTCTGGAAAACAGAACCGTTTTAAGCCAAAATTTCCCCAAGGGCGACCGGTCGACGGCTTGGTCAACCGGTCGGCCTTGCCCCAGTCAGCCCAGTGGTTCATTTCTGTTTTGAAAATCCGAAATTTGATCCAAAAATCCGATTTTAGCCCCTAAGTTTTAAAACGTGCAAAATGCAAACGTAGACCTCATTCAATATACATTATGTCATAATCAAGCTCGAAATGAGGTAAAATACTCAGCGGTTAATGATTAAAAAAGTACGCGAGTTATCCTTGAGATGGAATTAAACACATCTCAAGTTTTTGTTAAAATTGCAATCCCTTAACAAATATATCGAATCTCAATATGTTTAGTTCGATTATGACGAACCATATTTTGAGAAATTGTAAACACCGAACTTGTTATCCCGGAAAAATAAGAACGTTTTAATACTTTGGATACAACAAGTCATAAGAAGAAGTGTCTTTCAAGTATTTGAAAATTTCTTTTAATGGCACTTTTAATGAGATTCGTTGGGATAGTTTTTGAAGTCGAGCATATAGACATAAGGTCTATGGAATGTCGAGTCTAAGGAGAAATAAACGAATGAACATACCTCGAATTCGTTTGTCAATGCCTACTTCAACCTTTTGTCAATTTTCACATTTGTGGCCATATAGGTTGAAATGGTTCTTTCTTCTTCAATGCCTCACTTCTTCTTTTGAGTGTGGAATATAATCACCTTCTTGCATTGTTGAACTTAAATTCCAATGATCAAATTTGAGCTTCCTCATCATGATCATCTTAGGTTCACCTTGCATTGACTTGGAAAAATATCTTGCACAAATATTCATTAGTAGCACCAAAAATATTATCAACATAAATTTGCACAAGTAAACAACCTTGCCCTTTTTCAAAACAAGAAGTGTAGTATCAACTTTACCTTTTGTAAAATTATTTTGCAAAAATAGCTAAGTCTATCAAACCATATACGGGGTAATTGTATCAACCGTATGCGCCTTTTTATAAAAATCATTTGGCCTAAAAAATTTAAACTCCGACAGACTTCTATTTGAATAAAACCATTTAGAAAATTGGATTTAACATCCATTTGGTAAAGCTTGAAATTTTCTCAAAACAAGAATGGGCAAGTAAGTGCAAATAACTTCTAAATGTGCTATGAGTGCAAATATTACATCAAAATCATTACCTTCTTCTTGACAATATCATTGAGCTACTAACCTTGTCTTGTTCATCAAACTTGTTGCGAAATATCACAAATTTCTGCAAAATCATAACAAGATATTTTGCACACGAGCATAGTAATATCGAATAATGGATACACTATTTTAAGCACCACATACTATGCATCATCAAGAGTCTAATAAATCATTCAAGTTCTAATAAGCTTAAGAAAGCTACATAAGGTCTCTTTTGAAATAAGACAATAAGAGAGCACATAGTTGAGACCTCATTTACAAGAATCATATGAACAAGAGGTTTGACATAAGTATCCAAGAATAGTGACATTTATATGTGCAATAAAATGCATAACTTAGTAGATCAATTGTTTTATCAAAACAAAATATAATCATTTACAAATCTAGGATAAAACAAGCTATGTCAAATAATGCCTTTTAAAAACAAAATCAAAACATCCTCTTAATGGCACTTGTATAAAATAAGCACATAGTCATATGGCACAAATGTATCGAGTCTATAAGATGAATACCAATGATGAGCGTACCTCGATAGTTTATGTCACTCTTGACATATTATGACGTAGTTAGCCATTTATGAAGATACATGAGTCCTACACAATTCTTAAAACAAGACTAGCACAAAACAATATGATACAAGTGTAGGCTTAAAGTAATAAGATATATCACAACTAAGCTTATGCCATAAAAATCCATAAGAGATAAAAACAAATAAGTCTAAGTAAGTCCACAACATGTAAGGTCTCATTTTTCAAAGTATTTTAAAACCACATAAATATATGTAGAAGACCTTATAAATTTTAAAACTCATTTTGCGATTTAAACATGTAAAAAAAAAAAACAAAATGCATATTTAAATAGGGAGATACGGTTTACCAATTTCGCCATTTCCATGGGTTGTGTCGTTCCCATTGTTGATGATATCTTCCCGTTTGAAAATCTTCATGTTGATGGTGGTTTCTCCAATTACTCCATCTCCAAGGATTATATCCTTCCCTTTGTTGATAATATTTCCTTCTTGGAAATTCATTTTGGTGGTGTCTTCTTCTTTGATCAAATGAGATGGTCATTTGATGTCTCCTTGGCGGTATGAATTTTCTTCGATTGTTATTTCGCCGGGTACCTAATATAACGTTGTTTTGTGGTACCCTCAAGTGCTTGGGTCCTTTGGGATTTGTCTTTAGACTTTTAGGTCTCCACAAATAATTAGAGTTATTTTTAGCCCGACAAGTGTTCACCGTATGACCCTTTTTACTGCAATAAAAACAAGTAATAATTTTAGGAGCATAATGACCAACATGCATAGGGACTTGATTTCTTTTCATATGGTTAACAACACTAGGGTTATGATCAAGTCTTTGTTTCAATTTATTACAACTATGAACATCAACAATATTGGTCATTTTATCGGTACTCGAGTTGGATTTTGATAAATCCTTTTTCATACAATTAATCTCCTCAACAAGAGTACTATTATCATTTTCAAGGTTTCTAACCTTGTCAAGAGTGGTGGAGTGAGCACATGATAGTGATTCATAGGAAGTAAATAAACTATCCTTATCATTTTTCAAAACATTGAATTCCTTTTTCAAATTTTTGTATTTAACAAGCAAGCTTTGGAATTTATTTTGAAGATCATCAAAATCATTTTGCAAATCACTATAATCATTTTGTATAACAATATCATAGGAAGTAGAGGGTTTAAGACATACCTCGTTTTCTTCTTCGATGCCCATAAGACAATGTTCAACTTCTTCATAGTTGGAAGTTGTAAGAGGTTTGTTCCTTAGATTTGACATTGTATCCCTTTGAGAAGTAGATGCTTTTGTTTGACTCCTTTCTATTGCATATACTTCATGAATGGTTTCTAATTTTTGCCATACTTCATGAGCCGATCGAATTCCTACAATACGATCAAATTCCAAATTGGTAAGTGAACAATATAAAATATTGAGAGCTTTACCATTTAAGGAGATGATTTTCTTTTCTTCATCATTGAGCTCCTTGAGAGCTTTGGAGGTGTAAGGTGTGTCTTTCATCGGAATGGATTCTCCATTGATGACGATGTTCCAAATATCGAACCCGCAACCTTGTAAATAGCATTCCATTCTTTCTTTCCAAAATATATAATTTTTGGAATCAAATAGAGGTGGCTTGGTGGTGGAGGTGCCGGAAATTTGAGCTTCGTTCATAGCCGACGATCGTTCCTCTTCACTCGCAATGTGAAACGAGCTTGCCAAAGAGTTTGGCTTTGATACCACTTGTAAGTCCAAGCGGCTACGATAATCTAGAGGGGGGGTGAATAGATTATCTCCATATTTTCGATTTTACCCCTTTTTCGAACAAAACAAGCCAAGACAATATAGAAGGTGCGGAATGTAAACAACACACGTCGATTTATAGAGGTTCAACCCACCTAGGGCCTAATCCTCTACCACCCCAGTATACCCGTGATGGATCAAAAAGAAAAAAAGATTTTATTAATTACCAAAATTAATACAACACCAACTTACAGCAACACCTTGAAGAGCACCACACTCTTCGTCAACACCACCTCTGAGATTACCACAATCTCTCTTAAAGATTACCACAATCTTCAACGGCACTTTGTGAAGATTACCACAATCTTCAACCAAGAATACCAAATTCTTCAACACCTCAACAAGAAGATTACCACAATCTTCTTACACCTAACACCTAGATCACCCAAGTGTGTTCTTACCACAAGAACACTCACAAGGATATCTTGTATTGAATGATAACCCAAAAATTCAAGATTACAACTCGATAATGAATTATACAATTGAGTGCCAGTGTAATCAAGAATAGCCTAGACCTCAAGGATGTGAAAGTGAATAGCTAGGCAAATTACAACAAGAAATAAGACAATGTAAGAACAAGTGTATTCTTGAGTGTATCTTGTTGTGTTGTAGTTTTCTCTCATTATGTGTTGCTTCAATTCTTCCTCTATTTATAGAAGATGTCTTGTACATGATAGGCTCTCTTGGGGACATGAATTCTCAGAAAAAATACCAAGACAATTGAAGAAAAGAGCTGTTAGAAATCAACCCCTCAATTTAAGGAAAAGTTGTCTGCAAACTCAACGGATAGTTTGCTGTCAAATGAGGGGTTCGACCGGTCGCGCATAGATAAGTTGAAATTGAAAACTCTGCAATTTTTACACAGGGGGACCGGTCGGAGGTGCGACCGGTCGCCCTCATGTTGGACCGGTTGGGGTAGTTAAAACATGAAACAGAAGATCGCACCTTGAGGGGGCTTCCCGGTGCACCGTCGCCCTAGGGTCGGCTCGCCGCCCTCAAGTTTTCCTCCGTCCCTTTTTTGTTCCAAAACTCAACACAGGTACGGGTTGCCCTATAGGGCGACCGGTCGAGCCTGAAATATAAGTGTTGTCCAATTTTATATCAAAAATAAACTTCAAGAAATACTCCGAAAAATAGTAAAAACTTTTTAGACCAATCGGGAGTATTATGACAACATTCAGGGACATTGTTTTGATGTAAAAACACTTGACACAAAAATCATATAAAAGCGTTGTCCAATTTTGTCGAAAATAGACTTGAAGAAATACTCCGGAAAATATTTAAAACCATTTTAAATCATTTAGGAGTATTTGGACAACCTTTAAAAACATTGTTTTGGTATAAAAATAAAATCATCAAAATCATGATAAAACCATTTATCAAACACCGCCCACTGAAGAAATTTGCCTAACTTAAGAGGCGTTACAAGCTTTGTTGGAAGAGATTGTCTGAAAAACAACCCAAGATATATTGAGGGAACAAGCAGCTGCAACCAATGCCAAGGGAAGACCACCGCAGGCTCCGCCCGCCGCTGAAGACCTGGACCATGAAGATCGTAGAGAAAAAGAAGAAGATCGCGGTAAAAATCGTGAAGATCCACCACCAGTTAAAGAATCTCAATCAGCGCAACCAAGCTTGGCCACCTCGCGAGCAATGACATTGATAAAGAGGAGTCTGTTGGCTGCAGTGATCTTATCTGAACCATTGCCATTAGGAATCAAAACCTCCAACCTCCTAGAGTATGATGGAACTGGATACGCGCAGGAACACTTGGACAAATTCTATGCCAAGGAGGATCTCTATGACATGACAAATGTCTCCTACTGCAAGGTGTTCCGCACAACCTTGACCAAATGGGTGTTGATATTGTTCAATTAGCTCCCGTAATGGTCGATCTCCAGGATGGACAAGCTCACGGAGACCTTTATGTAGTAGTTCTCCATCAACAGAAAGTGTCCCAAGACCATTGCTCACTTCTTTCAGGTGAAGCAGAATGAAGGAGAAGCATTGCGGGAATTCATGAAGTTCGTGGAAGCCGTCAATGAAGTGGCCAAATCTAGCATGAGACCTTGTTCGGGATATTGCAGCAAAATCTATGCCAAGGGCGTCTGAAGGAATCTCTTGCCAGGAGGCCTCCATCCAACATGAAGGAGTTATTGAGCCGAGCAGAGAAGCATATTCGAGTAGAGGAGACCATCAAGCCTGAACCCAGGAGGAGGGATACGGTGATCGGCCAAAAAAAAGTAATATAAAAGGAGGAGGGAGAAGAAATTGCGAGTCACAACTCACTCCCTTAAACACTCTCTTAATCGAAATATTGACTTACGCACGGAGGGAGGGGATCATAGTTCCTTCACCTCCAATGACAGATAACCCAAACAGAGCAAAGTCCGACAAATATTGTCACTACCACTGCGAAAAGCGACATGCCACCGAAATTGTTTTGGTTGAAGAAAGAAATCGAAAGGCTAATTCAAGAAGACTATTTAAATGATTATGTGGATCAACAGAAGTTACGGAAAGAGCCTGGGCAAGAAAAGACTAATCGATCCCATCAACCTTAGGAGCCACAATCTTCGCTAGCTCCCACGATGACTGGTTCTCGCCCTCTTCTCCGGGGTCCTCCACATTTTTATTTGTTTGTTTTCAGTTTGTTTCCGCCTACGAGGCATAAAAAAATTTATTTCTCTAAGTTTTTCTGGCCTACAGGCCAAGCTCCGCATTTTATTTATTTCCAAATGATTAATAATTGTTTTTCATTAGCTTTCTTTACTACAAGGCCTAACTATTCAATTAATGATTGGTCTTATATCACTCATCATGTATTAAATCTCTCATGAGATGTTAAGCGCTCCTGGAGAGGGGGGCTCCTACTTGGAGGAGTCCTCATTAATCGATCTCTTTAGTGATGCTTAGCACTCCTGGAGAGGGAGGACTCCCTCTCGGGGGATTTCCCATATATCTCTAGTGATGCTTAGCACTCCTAGAGACCTCTCCAGTGATGCTTAGCGCAACTGGAGAGGGGGGCTCCCTCCCGGGGCAGTCCCCAATAATCTCTCTCTCCAGTGATGTTTGGCACTCTTGGAGACCTCTCCAGTGATGCTTAGCTCTCCTAGAGAGGAAGGGCTCCATCTTAGGGGAGTACCCATAAATCGATCTCTTCAATGATGTTTAGTGCTCCCAAAGACCTCTCTAATGATGATTAACGCTCCTGGAGAGGGGGAGCTTCCACACGGGGGAATCCTCATAAATCAATCTCTTTATTAATGTTTAGCGCTCCCGAAGACCTCTCTAGTGATGCTTAGCACTCCTGGATAGGGAATTCCCCATTAATCAACCTCTCTAGTGATGTTTAGTGATCCTGGAGAGAGGGGTTCCTTCTCGGGAGAGTCCCCATAAATCGATCTCTCCAGTGATGTTTTGTGCTTCTGGAGAGGAGGGTCTCCCTCTCAGGGGAGTCGCCATATATTAATCTCTCCAATGACGCTTAGCTCTCCTGGAGAGGAGGGGGCTCCCTCTTGGGAGTCCCCATAAATCATTCTCTCCAATGACGATTAGCGATCCTGAGGAGGAGAGGGCTCCCTCTTGGGGGAGTTCCCATAAATCTATCTCTCTAGTGATGCTTAGCACTCCCGGAGACCTCTCTAGTGATGCTTAGCGCTCCTGGAGAGGAGGGGGCTTCCTCTAGAGGGAGTTCCCATAAACCAATCTCTCCGGTGATTCTTAGCGCTCCTGGAGAGGAATGGGCTCCCTCTCGGGGGAGTCCCCATGAATCAATCTCTCTAGAGGTGATTAGTGCTCCCGGAGACCTCAGTTAGTCCAAGTGGCTACGATAATCTAGAGCGGGGGTGAATAGATTATGTAGATTTTCCAATTTTTGCCCTATTTTTCGGATGTAAAAACAGTAGCAAGATTGTAAGTGCGGGAATATAAACAACACATGATGATTTATAGAAGTTCAACCCATCTAGGGCCTAATCTTCTACCACCCCGGTATACCCGAAGTGGATTTAAAAAAGAAAAAGAATTTTTTTAATAGATACCAAACTATTACACCTTCACCTTGAAGAGCACCTCACTCTTCTTACAACACCACCTATAAAGATTACCACAATCCTCTTACACCAATGAAGAGTACCACACTCTTCAACATCTAAAATCACCGAAATGTGCTTTTACCACAAGAACGCTTAACAAGAATATCTTGTTTTGGATAATTGAAAATAAATCAAGATCACAACTCAAAATCAAGTATACAACTTTGAAGTGCAAGTGTAATCAAGAATCAATCCTAGTACTCAAGATGTGCAAGTGAAACACTTAGGCTAAACACAACAAGAATATGAAAGTAGGGAACAAGAAGTTTACTTGTATTTGTATTGCTTGTGTTTTTGTTTATGTTGTGTGTTTTTCATCCTTTAAAGCCTTCATCTATTTATATGAGAGTCTTCAAGATTGTATCTCCAACATAAGCTCCTCCATCTTCACTTTTGTCTGTAAAAGAAGGATCAAAAGATCTAAAAAATGGTTAAGAAATGATCAAGTAAATCTTGCTGATAATAGCTAAATAACAGTTGGAATTTACTGTCAAAAAAACATAGGTCGACCGGTTGACCTGTTGAAATGTCAAACGTTTAAAAATTAAATCAGAGATTCAGATACAAGATGAACAAGGGTTGGACCGGTCCAAGGGGGTTGGACCAGTCGACCCCCCTTACCGGTCCACCAACCTATTTTGTGAAACATACACAATTTGAAGAAAAACCAAACTTTCGACACACCTACGACCTCCACATAAAATCTTTCTCGTTCATTTTTGTTTCAAGTTTCGACTTTCAGGCACGGGTTGCCCTCTAGGGCGACTGGTGCCTACTCAAAACAGAAGTGCGTCCAATTTTTGTCGAAAATAAACTTCAAGAAATACTCCAATAAATTAGTAAAAATAATTTAAATCGATTAGGATTATTTGGACAACATTTGGGGACATTGTTTTGGTGTAAAAACTTAGTTAAATAAAATCACCAAAATCAGGATAAAAATATTTATCTAACAACTCCCCGTTTTTGTTGATTACAAACCAAAACAATTTTAGGAGATCAATTTTAAAACAAAACACATTTTTCCGGTAAAAAAATCAACTTTCCGTTTTAAGTAAAAATTATCATGAATAAAAACACAAGGATAGGAGCAAAAAAATTTCAAAACATTTTATAAAAGCTTCCCCTATCAACAAGCAAATCAAGAGTAGGCATAGAAGCAAACAACTAAAAGCTAAACGCTCAACTTTTACAATTTGACTTGAATTTCAAGAGCTTAGAAGCTCCCCCTGTTAAAAAGAAATCATTAGTCACAATTAAGAATCCATTTTGCATCCATTGGACTAAGATTCATCTTTAGTTTTTGGCTTTTTTATCCACATATTATAGCTTTTTTCCGCGAGCTTGTTCTAGCTTCTTTGAGCTTATTAGTTTATTTTATGTTTCTCCCTCTTTGGAATCATAAAAAAGATTGTTAGCACGATAAAAACTTCATAGAAACTTATCAAAGTGTGCATTTTATTCGAATTATCGAGCTTTTGAGCATAAGGCTTAAAATTCCGAATAATAAGTAAATTTTGAGAAGAAAGTTTGTAGAAGCTCATTTGATTGATCAAACATGATCTCTAAAAACAAATAAGACATTTGAAATCAAGAGATACATGTAATGGATGAAATTTTCATTGAGACATTTTATTGAACACTTGGTGTGCGTAGAATAAAATCGAAGGTGTATATAGCATTTGAAAATGTAATCATGCCCAAAAAATCAATACCAATCCTACTTCTATAATCACAATTCATCAATATACATAATTACCAACACAATGATATCAAAAATTCATCAATTCATCAAGCAAAGGCACTTTCTCAAGGGTTCAACCCAATTGAGATTAAAGAATGAATTAAACTTACCAATTAATCGGGGAAGTTGAGTAATATGGATGATATACCCATAATATAAGTCCAATAATATATAATTTACAAGAAATAATTAGTAATATGTGGGTGAATTTGGCGTAGGGGTGCAAAAAATGGACGAAACGTAATAAAAGAGCAGAAACTGAGATAGAAACCAATTTATCCAAAATTTGGCCTTGTACGATCGGTTGAAGGGGGATTCGACCAGTCAATATATTGGTCGACCGGTCGACCCCTCTTCGTCCAGTTCTTGGAGCTCATTTTTCTAGTATGTCCGAATTTTGAGTAAAAAATCCAATTTTTCACCCTTAAGTTTTAAAAATGAACAAAATGCAATCATAGACCTTATTCGATATGCATTATTCCTTAACGAGCTTGAATTGACGCAAAAGACTCGGCGGTTAAAGGTTTTGTGAAAATATCCGCGAGTTAATCTTGAGACGAAATAAAACACATCTCAATTTTTCGTTTGGAAATGCAATCCCTTAGAAAATGATGACGAACCCAATATGTTTTGTTCGGTTATGATGAACCAGATTTTGAGCAATATTTATAGCGGACGTGTTAGCACAAAAATTAGGAATATTTTCAAAAGAACATTTGTAATCCGCTAAGGTTTGTTTTATCCAAAGGAGTTGAGTACAACAAAAGGCCACGAAAATTTATTCGGCTTCGACCGTTGATAAGGATACACAATTTTGCTTCTTTGAAAACCAAGATACTAGACAATCGCCTAAAAATTGACATGATCCATAGGTAGTTTTGTGATCATCAATATTTTCTCATAGTCCAAATCACTATATCCTTTAAGAAAAAAAAATTGTTCTTTGGATAAAACAAGCCATACGAAATAGTGCCTTTTAAATATAAAAAAACTTCTTTTAACGGCACTCATATGAGATTCTTTGGGATTGCTTTGAAAATGAGCATATTGTCATACGACATGAAGAATATTGGGTCTACTTGCGGTTATGTAAAGTAAACTATCAATCATACATCGACATTTTGATTTATCAACCGACTTGCCTTTTTCATCCTTGTCTAGCTTGATGTTGGTTGCCATTGGAGTAGTAACGGTTCTTCATTCTTCAATTCCGAACTTCTTTAGAAGTTCTTTTGTATACTTTGATTGTGATATATAAATGCATTCTTGGCATTTTTTTATTTGGAGTCCAAGAAACAAATTGAGCTCCCCTATCATACTCATCTCAAATTCACCTTGCATTAACTAGGAAAATTTCTTACAAAGAGATTCGTTAGTAGCACCAAATATAATATTATCAACATAAATCTGGACTAATAAGCAGTCTTGCCCTTTTTCAAAAACAAAGAGAGTAGTGTCTTACCTCTTGCAAATCCATTTTGCAAAAGAAAAGAGCTAAGTCTATCATACCATACTCGGGGTGCTTGTTTTAAACCATATAAGACCTTTTTAAGTTTGTAAACATCATTTGGCCTTGAAAATTTTCAAACCCCTGAGATTGTTTTACATAGACTTCTTCTTGAATAAAACCATTTAGAAAAGCGGATTTAACATCCATTTGGTAAAGCTTGAAATTTTTAAAACAAGAATAGGCAAGTAAAATACGAATAAATTTTAAACGTGCTACTCGTGCAAAAGTTTCATCATAGTCAATACCTTCTTCTTGACAATACCCTTGAGCCACTAATCTTGCTTTGTTTCGAATGATGTTGCCTTGGTCTTCGAGTTTGTTCCAGAATACTCATTTTGTACCAATAATTGTTTGTGATGGAGGACAATGTGCCAATTCCCAAATATCATTCCTTTCAAATTGATTCAACTCATTTTGTTTAAACATCATTCTCAGCAAATTTCCTTCTAGTCATAACTTTGTCTAGAGGGTCCCCAATTATGAGATCTTTTGGATGATCTCCTTTGAATTTTAGAGCAACAGGGAGATCTGAGCTATCACCTTTATCTTCTTGTGGGATATTTGAAGTTGAAGGTTGATCATTTGATGTGGAAGATTGATCACTTTGAGCATCATTTGGAACAATTGGTTCAATATCGTCTTCTTCATCACTTTCATCATTATGTATCCTTTCAACACCCGAGGCTTCATTGAATTTGACATGAATAGATTCTTCAACCACCATGCTAGTCTTATTGTAAACCCGATACGCTTTGCTCTTGGTTGAATACCCCATAAATATTCCTTCATCGGTCTTAGGATCAAGTTTATCCAATTGATCCTTGGTATTCAAAATAAAACACTTATACCCAGATATTTTGAAGTAACTAATATTTGAAGTTCTTCATTTCCAATGTTCATACAGTGTTTTATTCAACTTAGGACGAAGGTATACTCGATTAAAACATAACATGCGGTACTTACAGCTTTGGCCCAAAAATATTTTGGAAGTAAAAATTCATTGAGCATGGACCAATCATTTTTTGAAGATCCGATTCTTCCTTTCGACTACTCATTTTGTTGTGGTATTATTGGAGCTGAAAAATTGTGAGTATATCCCTTGGTTTCACACAAGACTATAAATTCACCATCAAATTCACTACATCGATCACTTCGTATAGACTTAATAGTATCTTCCTTTTCATTTTCAATAAGTCTACACAACTTAGCAAACTCATTAACGGCATCGCTTTTATTTAGAAGAAAAATAGCCCAAGTCTATCTAGAATAATCATCAACTATTACAAAAGTGTAATGTTTTTCAGTAAGACTAGCCGTATCGATATCCCCATACAAATCAAAATGAAGTAATTGTAGAGGTTTGGTTGTGGAAATTTCAGTTTTGGGCTTAAAACTACTTTTAACTAATTTGTTCTTTTGACAAGTATCACATAAGCCAAGATTTTTAAATTCAATTTGGGTAGTCCTTTTAAATATTGGTTTTTGTAAATATTTTGCAAATTTTTATATCCAACATGTCCAAGTCGCATATGCCATAAACTAGTTAAATCATTATTGGCGACAAGATAAGAAATATTTTGACTAACCAAATCACTTGTGCAAATTTGTAAAGATTGCTTTTTTCTATTTGCTTCACAAATAATTTTTATTATTTTTGAGAATAAGGCATTTTTCTTTATTGAAAATAACATTCACAAAGTTGGCTAAGACTTATCAAATTGAACTTAATTAAGCCCTTCAACTAATAAAATATTACTAAGAGACAAAGAAGAGTTATCAATTTCTCCATTTCCAAGAATTATTCCCTTGCCATTCCCGAACATAACCATGCCTTCATGTTGGAGCTTGATGTTGGTAAAACGTTATCTCCTTCCAGTCATGTGGTGTGAACACCCGTTGTCCACGAGCCATTTTGAGTCTCCTGGAATTATTATAGCCCTAGCATCTACAAATAAATCATTTTTAGGTACCTTATAATTTTGGGGTCCATGAGGGTTAGTTTTGAGACCTGTGGGTCTCCAAAAATGACTAAAACTATTTTTCAATTTGTAATCATTTGCATATTGTCTATTTTTACCACAATAAAAATAATTAATAACATTAGGACTACTAGCACGTATGAAAGTTGGACATTGGTCATTTTTCTTAGAAATATTTTGAAAATGTTTATTATCAAGTCCTATTTTTGAATGCTCACTTCTTTGTGCATCAAGAATTTTTGTAACCTTATCTATGCTTAAATTAAAATGATGCACATACCTTTTCAAATTTTCAATCTCTTGTGAGCTTTGTTTTTCGGAATGAAGAGTATGCATTTTAGTAAAATTAATAGAATGAGCTCGATCAAGAGATTCATAAGAAAAAAATAATTTTTATTTTTCCAATTTGAGCTCTTTATACTCACTTTTCAAAAGCTTGTACTTACAAATCATATCTATAAATTCATTTTGTAATTCATCATAATCACATTGTAATTTATCAACTAAAAAAGAAGATGAAGAATTAGAGCGTACCTCATTGTTTTCATCATCTATGGTCATGAGACCATGTTCGACTTCTTCTTTGTAACGGCCCGCCTTTCAAGATCGACGACTGTCCCCACAAACCAACACAAGTCTTTCCAGCGCGCTTTGTCCTCAGTCACGCACACCTTGAGAGAAACTTCCCAAGGGATTACCCATCCCATAATTACTCCGGCCCAAGCACGCTTAACTTTGGAGTTTTTATGAGATGAGCACCAGAAAAGAAGATGCATCTTGTTGGTATGAGTAGTACCTATCAAATATTTTTAAGCTCTCCTAAACTATATAGTCCCATACCTACACAATCTCAGAATCTCCTTTTCTTCGGGTGTGCGATCGGTTCAGTCATATCCCCCTCCGCCTAGAAACCTACCAGGAGCAGCTCCTTATTCGTGCCTTCTTGCACCGACGATCACTACCCACCCTCTTCGGCCCTGAGCATCACATGTCCTCCAGCTTCCGCTTGGTTCGTCCCCGAACCACACCTTACTAGGAGAGGTCCCACTCTAATACCATATGTAGTGGCCTATCTTCTAGATCGATGATTGTCCCCACAAACCAACACGAGTCTTTCCAGCGAGTTTTGTCCTCACTCACGCGCACCCTGAGAGCAGCTTCCCAGGGGGTCACCCATCATGACATTGCTCCGGGCCAAGCATGCTTAACTTCGAAGTTTCATGTGACGCTCGGGGCCAAAGAGGGCGGGGAGTGATCAACGGTGTAAGAAGGCATGGACAATAAGCGGCTCCTGGCAGGCTTTTAGGCGGAGAGGGACATAAATGAATCGATCCCACATTCGAAGAAGAGGAGATTCTGAGACTGTGTATGTATGGGACTATACAGTTGAGGAGAGATTAAAAAGATTTGATAGGTACTACTCATACCAACAAGATGCATCTTATTTTCTGTGCTCATCTCATAAAAACTCTGAAGTTAAGCATGATTGGCGCGAAATAATTATGGGATGGGTGAGCCCCTGGGAAGCTGATCTCAGGGGCGCGTGAGTGAGGACAAAGCCCGGTGGAAAAACTTGTGTTGCTTTGAGGGGACAGTCATCGATCTTGAAAGACGGGTCATTACAGATGGTTTCAGAGCGGGGCCTCTCCTATTACGGTGTGGTTTCGGGATGAACCAAGCGGAAGTTGGTGGGCATGTGACGCTCGGGGCCGAAGAGGACGGGGAGTGATCGCCGGTGCAAAGAGAAGGCACAGACAATGAGTGATTGCTGGTGCAAAGAGAAGGCACGGACGAAGGGGGACATAAATGAACCGATCCTACACCCGAATAAGAGGATATTCTGAGATGTGTAGGTATGGGACTTGTAGGTCCCAAGGGGTGTGTGTGTAAGGTTTAGAAGGGGGGGTTGAATAAACCTTACCAACTTTTCTATTTAGTCCTTTTTAAAGTTCAGAGTTGATACTACACAGTTGTGTCCTTGGTGACACCAATTTAGTTAATCAAGAGAGTTAGTCACTCAACAGACTCGACGAGTTGTTGATAGAATAACTCACCGTTAAGATCAAATTAGCTCAATCGTAGTTTGTTTTTGGAAGACTTAACACTCTTTGATTTGGTTTAGTTATGATTTAATGCTTGGTTTTAGTACTTAGAGATTATCAAGTGGATAGCAAATTTATCAAAGAGTTAAACAAATAAGATGCAGAATTAAAGTGTTGAAATGTAAATGACACGATAAGATTTTATAGAGGTTCAAGATGGGTTAATTCTTCTACTCCTCTCTTCTCCAACTCTTGGAGGAATCCACAAAATATTGATCGGATACGAGTGGTAATCCGGATACAAGTCTTGATCACACAAATTGACTTGATCCTTTGGGACTCGGTCGAGATGCCTTGTCACTCACCGGCTTCTCGTGCGACTCGGCTTCTTCACAGGGCATACCTTGCTACTACACTCACTTGCTCAAGCTCTTTGGATTTGATCACGAAGCCCTCCAAAACTTGAGACCGGTTCGACTTGAACCTTTCTACAATCCTCCGTGGAATGTAGACCCCTTTTCTTCAAAAGTTTCCTCTTCAACTGATTGAAGTTATCTTACCTTCACAGGTGAGTGTTGGATTGATTTTCTTCGATGTGTAGGCTTGAGGATTAATCTTGAATGATTTTTGAGAATATTTTTATTACAGTTCGGATGTTTTGCTTGAATGTTCGTGGTTCAAGTGATCAAGTCAATTCTCTCAGAGTCATTCCTCATCCTTTTATAGTTATCTTTCAAAAATCTGCCCGTTGAAGAGATAGGCTTATTTTTGAAAGTCACTTGTGGTCGTTGGCTTGTCTTGTTGCAGTCTTTGAAATTGCCACTTCATCGTATGAATTGTTCTTCAGCTTTTCAAAGTTCTGACACGGTGTAGGGCTTCCCATTGGTTTATTCCTATTGCACGCTTCTGGGACTGAGCACTTCGAGAAGGGTAGCATGGAGATATTACTTGTTTAAGTAATTCTCTTGATTTACGTGCAACGGATCTCTTTCGATTATCTCGACTTGACCGCATTTCCTTGCTTTCCCCAGGTGACTTAGAGTCGCTTCCAATCATTGGATGACTCTTCATTACTCGGTAGAGACTTGGCTATCTTGAGTTGACTTGACGATGCTTTACTCACCACCGCATCTCACCTGCACCTTGATCGAGTTCCCGTCTTCTTTCTTTGCCAAACTCAAATTGCCTCGCAATGAGTCTTCCTTCTAGTCTCCGATTGTCTTCTTGCATGTTTAGGCATAGGCGACTTAACTCACCTTGACCAGCCCTGTTTATTACAATGCGAGTTACAACAAAAATGGGGTGCCAACTTCATATTCTAAGTTTTACATGGCATTCATCAAAATCTAAATAATAAATTTCCCAACAATTTCCCCCTTTTTGATGATGCCAAAACTTAAAACATTCAAAATGTAAATAGCAAAGATACATACATATAGTGCATTCACAGAGAATGTATGCGTAGAATCAATCCTTTTATTGATCATAACATTCTTGTTCTTTTACACAACTGTTTACAAGGTGTATCAGAGCAAACATTTATGTCTACGCAAAAATAGAGAATTTACAGATTTATTACAGAAGACTTACATGAAATGTATTTACATAGTAAGATACATGAAGGGGTGGACAGCAACCCTTCCTCTCCTTCGCTGCCTCCTTCTTTCTTCTACTTCAGTTCTGTCATCTTCTGCTCTTTTTCTCTTTTTCTCATCTTCAGCCGCCTTTTTCTTCTTTTCATATGCCTTCCGGGCAGCTTCATCTCTTCTTAGTCTTTCTTGTCTCTCCTCCCATAGGTGAGTTTGTCTTTTATTTTCTTCTTCAATTTTTTTCACATACGCAGCATTGTTTTTAGCCACTTGCAGATTGGCTACTTCGTCAAAACTAGCCCAGTAGATCCCTCCTTTCTTGCCTGGATCTATGTCCTCAATGTTTTTGGGCAGAGGTCTAGGTCTGAATCCTCTTCCTCCACCACTGTTTCTTACGCTACCTCTTCCTCTGGGCGTGTATTGTACTAGGGTCTTCTTCTTCCCAGCTGAGTGACTACCGGAGTGACCAACAGAGTGACTGTCGATAGTCTGCACGCTGTCGCTTCTTCACATAGCGTGAGACCCTTTTTCCCGATCAAGATCCCTGTGCTTGAGCCATGGACTTGTTTGTGAAGTATCCTTCGAGATGCGGCGTTTTAAATTCATCAACTGATCTTGGCTCGGTTCGGCATCGAGATGGCATAAGTGTCTCTGTCTCTTTGGAATGCCTCCATGTTATTTCAAGATATCCATTACTCGGGCATTCATCCTTCCTTCCACTTCCTCCATCCCCGCTTCAATCGTTCTTTCTCTTTTCGACCATAGATACGGTGAGTGTTGGAGTGGCGAGTCATTGGGAGTTTGTCACGATAATATCACCAGTGACAAGACCTTGTTGGGGGTTTGTGCGGTCATTAAGATTACATCTCTCGATCCTTCCCCCTCAACAGACTTTCCTTTCTTTTGTTTTGACACTTCCTCACTGTCTTTTCCTTCACAAACCGCTCCCTCCTTCTCAACGTCGAGATCTCTTCAACGCTTTTGGGTATTCCTCTTCCCCTTTTTGGCATAATCAAAGGAGAGAAGAACCCCGGAACCATACTAGCAAGCGGAAGTCGAGTCTGGCGATAGCCGGGATTCTCGCTTTGAGTCTCGTCTGGAGTATCTTTGCCTGAAACTCGAGAATGAGTAGCGTTGGATTCGGCTTTAAGCGGCTTCATCTCAAAACGGCCGTGAGAAGGCTGAATTTTCTATCCATGTTTTCTTCCATACGCAGAGCTCATTCTTATTTTGCTCACGCGAGCTTTATCTCAAAGGCGTGTGAGATTCATGCATGTGCTCAATGTGTTCTCTCCATTGCGTCTTTGCATCGGCATTCTCACTCGCCCGGACAACGACTTGTTGAACAATGTTCTCAAATATCTAGCTTGTTCCACACGCATTGTTTGCTTCTTTGTTGCCACCACTCCCGATTCGACTATTATTCCTCTCAAGTCGCCAGTAAGGTTGGCATCTCTTTATCGATCTCATGTCCATCGAGGCCTGGTGCCTCTCCATCCATTCAATTTCAGCAAATAATGCTTTGAACACCTCCCGAACTTTAGCTATTCCCTCCGTTGCGAGTTGGACGGCCAAGCGTCAAAATCATAGTCACCGAACGATGGTATCGATGGAATGACAGGATCTCGTCTCGGAAGCGCTCGAGATCTCTTTCGACTCTTCGGGAGATCGGGTACCTCCAGAGAGAAGGGAAATGATTCTACAAAGAAATCATCACGGGCAACTGGGATTTGTTCAACGATGAGTGGTGCGCGTGAAGTTCCTTGTGGAGTCGAACCTCTGCGGCTTGGGGAGCCCGCACAACGGTGGACTCTGTTTGTTGGGGTTTGTGAAATTGACCCGACTTGCTCGAGCCTCACTTGTCTCAATAGCTTCATCGGTCTTAGTTGGTTTCTCCAATTGAGTTGATTGGTCCTCGGCCTTATCGGGCGTCATCGGACGATGATGAGATTTCCATGGGTGGCTCATCATCAAAATTGAAAGTTTGAGTAGTCTTGAGGTCGACTTGCTCGTGGTTGGAACGCCCACCGAGTCTTTTGGATCGGTCATAGGGGATGACTCGGCTTCATCGTCTTCTTCCGATCCCGAAAAGGTTACATCGGGATGATCCTGGGAATCGTGAAGCGCGCTTATCTCCTTTTCGGATAGATCAATGATAGCGGGAGGGATGTTCTCATTTCTTGATTCTTTACCCGGGAAGTCTCAACCTCCCGTTGGCTTTCATTACCTCCTGCGAGTCTCAACTACGGTGAGGCCTTGACATCCTTTCGACGGTGTCATGTCGGTCACTGTCTTAGGGTCTTCTCATGTGGCATCCATTTGAGTCTCAACCCCATGGATTGCACTTTCATCGCCCGCAGTGTTAACTCCCAGGTTGTTCCTTCTTGTGCCTCGACCGCATCGCAACGTCATTAGCCTTCGAGCGCGTTGGCACCTCACCGAGAGAGCCTCAACTTTCTCGAGCTTCGTTGATGACAACTTGCTTTGTGTATTTTGTGTTTGTTCCTTCTCCACTTTGCCTCCTAGATAGGTTGTGGAGTCATCTGCAAGATCCTCCTCGACCTTGCCGCGGTGGAGGAGAGTTTCACCTCACCGGCGCACCACCGAGTGACTTGGAATGGGGTCACTCGTCTCCAAACTCTCGGCTGTTTCTTACCGAGTGTTCAATTGCGGTGGTAAGACACCTTCATTAGGGGTTGGCTCGACCGGGGTCCCCACTAACCCGGTTTCATCGCCAATTCTCTTATTTCCTTCTTCCGAGTGAGGGAAGTGGTGGCAAAGAACAACGGTGGCAATCTTTGCGCACCACTCCCATTGGGTCTATTTCACCGTGTTTTGGAGGACTCTCCTGGTCCCTCCATCATTCTTTGCTCGTGAAGGATTCTGATTCGTGCATTGCTTGCTGCATTTGCAATCCTTCCGCGGCGCAACGGGGTCCGAGATCCTCATCACTATCTCGATAAGACGTCAAGGAGATGATGTGTGTTCAGGTGGTGCGGTGATAGGGCGGATGTTGGCCTTCTCACGTGCCTCGGCTTCCTCCTCTGCTGTCTTTCCTTCTCCTTGTCCTTGAAGATCTGCAAGATATCTCGTGCGCTTTTCTTCATCCAAAGATCTTGGACCACACGGTGGTCACTCCAAGAAAGTTCATAAGTTCCTCTACCTCTTCGATAAACTCAGCCGTTGGAACTGTTCCTGGATCGACTCAATTTCCACTTCCTCCACTCTCATGAGATGATTTTGGATGTCCGGATAAAGTGGGGATAGGATCATCACATCATCATCATCTCTATCGCCTTCTTTCTTGTTGTCCCTCATTCTCGGGGATAGAAGGTAGCAAGCTCGTGTTCCATATCTTGTCAGTGCGTGCATTGCGGGAGGGGATACGATCCTCACAACAAAGTAGTGTGCTTTCTCGGCTACTTCTTGTGTCTCGATTGTTCGAACTACAATCGGGTCTTGATTTGCCTCTCTTGACCGACGCTTGAGACTTGGTTGTTTCATCCATAATATCCGAGACTCTACTTCTCCGGCGAGCTCTCCCATCTGTTTGAGTGGGTGACTCAACCGTTTCTCAAGCTCGGAGCGCTTGATGATTCTTCTTTGTCTCTTAGTTTGTACCGGAGGGGATTTACTGTTCGGAGAGAGTTTCTTTTGAGTCTTGGGCGGCGGGGTGGTCTTTGGTGTTTTCTTCTAAGGAGGCCCGTCTTGGCTTATCGCTTCTCCTCTTTTTGACGACCGGAGAAGGTATTTGAGATTTTTCTCGGCCGCTGCTTAGGGCGGGAGACACGATCAAGGGGGCAGTGTCTCTTGCAGGGCGGGAGCGATTTGTTTTTCTTTCTTTGCGGGGCGTGATTCTCTTAGCAAATTAGGGGCGCCTTCTTCTTTGGTGGAAAGGAGATAGTTGTATCTTGAGGGTCAGGTGATTCCCCCTCACTCGTATTAGCTCTCTTGGCGTAGGCTCTCTTCTGCGCCGCTGAGAGGTTTGATCTCAACATCCTCTTGTTTACATGGAACGCCTTTCCATGTCTAAGAGGGACTCTTTTGACCTCCATTAGCCGGCCGATCACTGCACCATATCCCGGGATCCTCCAAATGCACCATTCTCCTTGAAGGATTTGTTCCTACATTCTCGGGCGCGAGTCTGCGTAGACAAACTCAAACTCATTGGTTTACTTGCTTTTCTTCAATGATCGCGGCCATTACGAGCAATTTTGCTTTGGATTGCGATTGTCAAAGCCGCCAAATTTGATGTCTATGCATTTGGCAACTATGTCCAACAGATTTGTGGTAGTCCTCCTTCACACCTCTTGTTGGTTGTGTAGACTATCTTTTTCAAAGATAGTCGGTCTTGGCTACTTCCTTCCAAGCGGCAAAGTCTACATCGGCTTCATTGATTTCTCGTGCTCCTTCGCCGTAATGAGCGGTGTTACGCCAAATCCTTGGCGAGAGATGATGAACTCCTTCCCGTGAACAGAGGATTTGATCCCCTCATCGTGAATCTCGGCGTTCACGTAGAATTGTGCGACCTCTTCCACATAGGTCATCGACAACTCCATCGTCGAAATGGTTTTAGCACGGACGCGTTTCGAGCTTTTCAAAGCAATCTTCTTTATGAGGCGTCATCGGACCTGTTTGACCATACCCTCGAAATCCACAAGGGCCGGTGTGGATTTGTTTTCCTAGTTTGACAAAATCATAAGTCGATGCCATTTTTCAAGATTTCACCGAAAGAAACTTAGAAGTTGATTTGAAGATTGATAGGGTTTTGAGAGAGTTTTGCCTTTGCTTCCGAGAGAGAAATGAACAGTTTTGGTAATGTGTGAGAGAAACTGGACGAAAAAGGTTTAAGTATGGTTCATGAAAGGACGTGCGGTTGGTTTTTTGAAATGTGATCAAAATCGACGGCTTAGATTTTGCACGCCGATTTAGCATTTAATGTCTCGTATTTAATGCGGCAACATTTATATCCAATCATAAGCTTGTGTGCGGCTTTTGCCTGTACACGCCATAATTATCTTTGACGTCATTCTTAAAAACATTCCCGCTTAGTAAAAACGATTGCGTTTTTGTCACTTTGCTCATAAATGACTCAACTTATTCCTTAGCCGATTTAACCCTTCTTCACACAGCTTCTCTTAGTGACTCGATTGTCACAAATTCGGATAGTCATTTTTCCGATCGGTGATTCACTTAGTGATTTGAAAGTTCACTCTATTTCCCTTTTTTGTGTTTCATTTCTTTTCTTTGAATCTTCCGAGTGTCACTCACCAATTAACCCTAATTCATGCTTGAGTTCTTCAAATCTTGACTCACATAGTGGTTTTGTGAATATGTCACCAAACCGTTTGTCGGTTGAAATATATTCCAAGGTAATGTCCTTCTTTTCAACATGATCTCGTATGAAATGATATCGACATCGATATGCTTTGTTTTTGAGTGCAACACAGATTTTGAGTGATTGCAATTGCACTTGTGTTATCACACATGATTGGAATTTCCTTTTCTTCAACTTCATAGTCTCTCACCTTTGTCTCATCCATAGGACTTGGGCAATGACAATGCTGCCCAGCAGCTATGTATTCTGCTTCACCAGTAGATGTGGCTATTGAATTTTGCTTTTGCTAAACCAGAAATCACTGTTTCAAGCATTTGATATGTGCCTCGAGGTGCTCTTCCTGTCAACTCGCATCCAACATAGTCGAGTCCGAATAGCCAATTAGCTTGAATCCACCTTCCTTTGGATACCATAAGCCAACTTCTTGGCTTCCTTTCAAATATCTCAAGATCCTCTTAGCTGCAGTCATATGGCTCTCTTTTGGAGCAGATTGAAATCTTGCACATACCCCTACAACAAAGGTGATGTCTAGCACGCTTGTCTTTGTGAGATAAAGCAATGATCCATAAGTGCTCAGATCTTGTTTGATCTACAGGCTTACCATCTGCATCCATGTCCATTTTGACTGATGTATTCATTGGTATTTTCACAGAAGACTTCTCTTCCATACCAAATTTCTTCATTAAATCTCTGGTGTATTTTATTTGACTTATGAAGGTTCCATCCTTCAGTTGTTTCACTTGGAGTCCAAGGAAGAATGTCAGCTCTCCCATCATGCTCATTTCGAATTTGCTTTGCATGAGGTTTGAAAATTTATCACACAGCTCTTTGTTGGATCCAAAGATGATGTCATCCACATATATTTGAACAAGCAGTATGCTCTTCTTATCTTGAATTCTGAAAAGTGTTCTATCTACTTTTCTTTTAGTGAATCCATTCTCAGTTAGGAATTGTGACAAAGTATCATACCATGCTATGGGTGCCTGTTTCAATCCATATAGAGCTTTCTTGAGTTTGTATACCTTATCTCCAAGAGTCTTCTGCTCAAATCCTGGAGGTTGTTCAACGTACACTTCTTCTTCCAATAAACCATTTAGGAATGCGCTTTTTACATCAATTTAATATACAATAAAATTCTTGTGAGCTGCATAGGCAAGAAACATCCTTTCATCAAAATATATCCCTTCTTCTTGGCAATATCCTTTGGCTACTAGTCTTGCTTTGTTTCTTACCACGGAACCTTCCACGTTCATCTTGTTTCTGAACACCCATTTAGTGCCAATAACATTTTGATGGGTGGGTCTTTGAACTAATTCCCATACTTTATTTCTTTCAAACTGATTCAGCTCTTCTTGCATAGCTTGAATCCAATGTGTGTCATCCAATGCTTGTGACACATCTTTAGGCTCTATTTGTGAGATAAAGCATGTGAACATAGCTTCTTGTTGAGTTCTCGATCTTGTTTTGACACCTTCTCTTATATATCCAATAACAAGTTCTCGTGGATGGTCTCTCGGCCATCTTACATCGGAGTTGGAGTGAGTTAGCCGGATTCGATCGTCTTGCGCTTGTGTTGCTTTGATCGGCTCTCTCGCAATCACTTAGCCGCAAATTTTCCATTTTATGAGACTCACTATCTCATCTTCATCCGAGTTTATAATTCCACTTTAGCTTGAAAGATAGGGACTCTTCTCGCATGGTTGGTTGATTCAAATATCGGTGATTCTTCAATGTCTTTTCCATTAACATTTGGTTCATCGAACACCACATGAATGGATTCCTCTGTAACCATAGTCTTCTTGTTGAGTACTCAGTAGGCTTTGCTTTCACCGAGTATCCTAAGAAGATACCTTCATCGACTTTAGCATCAAAGGCCTTTAGATTATCTTTGCCATTGTTATGGATGAAGCATTTACATCCAAATATTCTAAAATATGCAACATTTGGTTTTCTCCCCGTCCAGAATCTCATAGGGAGTCTTTGTCACCGTCTGCTTATCATGCATCTATTTTGAGTGTAGCATGCTCTGTTTATTGCTTCAGCCAAAATCTTTTTGGTAACCCCGCCCGGCTAACATGGTCCTTCTTTGCTTCTTTGAGGGTTCTATTCCTTCTTTCTCGCAACTCAATTCTGCACAGGAGTCCTTGCTTTGCGAGATAATTCATGACAAATGCCATTTTCGATAATATGCGAGTTATTATACCATTGACAACCTCGGTTCCTCTGTCGATCTTATTTTGATAATGGTTTGGCTCTTCTCATTTTGAATCCTCTTCATCACCGTGTGGTAGTTTCGTAGAGTTTCTTTCTTCTTACACATGAATATTGTCCATGTATATCTTGAGTAGTCATCTACTACCACCAAGGTGTATTTCTTCCCACTTATGCTAGCTGGTTCAATGGACCAAATAGATCCATATGTAGCAGAGATGTAATATTCTTGTTGAAGATGGGCATGTCTTTTCTTTGAATGATGATTTGATTTGTTTTCCCTTCTGACATGCGTCACATATACTCTCCTTCTTGTATACTAAGTCTGGAAGTCCTTCCACAAGATTACTTATGGCAAGCTTGTTAATTGCTTTGAAATTCAGGTGACTCAGCTTCTTGTGCCACGACCCAACTTGATTGATTGTGCTCTTTGCTAACAGACAGGTGCTGGGTGTTGCAGTTGACCAATCCACGACATATATGTTCTTTTGCCTGCATCCTTGCAACACAACTTCATTTGATTCAGTATCCTTGATTTGGCATATACCCCTGCTAAATCCAACATTATAACCCTTGTCACAGAGTTGGCAGATGCTTAGCAAGTTGAAGTTGAGTCCTTCAACATATGCAACATCTGAGATTTCTAATCCATTTTTCTTGATGGATCCAATGCCTCTTATTTCTCCTGGAGCTTCATTTCATCCAAATATGACTTTTGCTCCTTTGACTTCCTTGAATTTTTACAGATTTTTCTTGTTTCCTATCATGTGTCGGGAACAGCCACTATCCATGTACCAGGTTCCTTGGCACTCAGCTGTTCCTTGAGCCTGCAATTAAGGAAATTAAGTTTTAGGTACCCATACTTGTCTGGGTCCTGAGGGGTTAGTATTGTAAGATGATCCAACCAGCCTATAGCCAAATGATTTGACTCTAAGGGGTTCCCATCTATCAGTGCCATAATCATAATTAATTTTGGCAAATTGCTTGTGGATTCTAGGTTCATACAGCTGTCTCTTTTGTCTGTATGCCTATATGTGAGTTTTAGCAATTGCCTTCTTCGAATAGTTGTGATATCTCTGAGTGTAGTGCCTAGGCGCATATGTGTGCTGATGAAAGCTCTTATACCTTTGGAATGGTCTTTGCTGAGTTCTAGGTCTTTGCCATTTGGGCTTATATTCCATAGGTCTATCTTTGATAGTTCACATCATTCCAATCACTTGGCTTGGATATTTTCTACCATTCCCATCATATGTGTTTCTTTTATAGAACTTAAGGGGTTTTTGGTAGCTCTCTTTCTTCTTTACGAGTATTTCTGTTTGGAGTTTGCTGAGGAACTCGGCTGAATTTCTTCTCAGCTGTCCTCTCAACGCACTCAACTGGCTGTTTTCCTTTTCCTTTATAACCAAGGCCAGTTTGCTTGTAATTGTGCTTTGGATTAAATATGTGTGCACCATTTGGAGTTTTGGATTTTTGAGATACTTCATTGCTTGAAGATCCTTTTTCCAAAATCACTTTTGGAGCTTGACATAGCACAGAGGAATTAAATCCTAAGCCTGTCTTGTCTCCACATTCTCTTTGACTCATAATAAGATCATCCAATGATTTAGATGCCTTAGTGAATGAGGCAATCACATTTTTGAGGTCATTTTCCCTCTTTTCTATAGCAGCTATTTCTGCTATTAGCTTTGCATTTTCAGTCTTTAAACTTTCATTCTCATCAGCTATTTGACTTAGAGTACTCAGCTCCTTAGTCAGCTGTGAGTTTTGGCTCTTGAGTAGGCTGTTTTCCTCATTTAGCAGTGTGTGTGAGGATTTAATGTATTCAAAATCTTTCATCATTTTGCCTAATGAATCATAAAGATCGAGTGGGTGATGAAGTGTGTGTGTCACACCACTATCACTAGAATACGAGTTTGATGAGTTAGAGTGTACCTCATCTTCTTGGTCAGTTGATCTTGTTCCTTGGCCATCAAATGCAGATCGGGCTTCTTCTTCGAGTCACTTGAGTAGTCACTTCACTACTCTCTCGAATCGGCTATGTCTCTTGACTTGGTTTTTGCCAGATCTCTGACCAACATTGCCTTTTTCTTTTCTTGTCTTATTTCTCTCAAGACCTTTCTTTTCTTCATTCCCCGTATTTGTTGACTACGGGATATGGGCAATCAATGGCATAGTGACCTGGTTGCCTACGGTTCAAAGATAGATATTCAACCTTTTGATCGCTCTTTCCATTCTTGGATTGTCACCCTTTGATATTCACTTTTTGATGATCTGTTCTCTTGGTTGGCCTATCTTCCTTGACTTTGAGGGAGCCGAGTGTCTTCCGGAGGATTCGCCCTTGCCTCTCTTGTAGTTCTTATTGAAGAACTTGTTGAACCTTTTAACCATCGGGGCTATTTCCTCCGGGTCAATGACTTCTTTGACCTCGACTCTCTTGCCATCCTTAACAATTAGAAAGCAAATTTTGGGTACAACTGTCTCTTCCTCGGTCTTTTCTTCTCACTCAAATTCGTAGGCTTTGAGATCCGAGAATAGCTCATGGTTGGATGTCTTCGATAGGTCCATGGAATGTTTTAGTGCCATGACCTTCATTTCGCATTCAGCTGGGAGAATTTTTAGGATCTTCATACACATTTCCTTCGTGTATATTCCTTTCCAAGTGCGGATAGCTCGTTGGTAATTTACGTGAACCGAGCATCCGGTTGATCCAGGTTCTCCCCTGCGATCATTTTGAAATTTTCAAATTTCAGACAACCACGATAATTTATTTTCCTTGATTTGCTCACGAGCCTTCACAAATCAATGTTAGCTTGTCCCGATTTCTTTAGCCGTTTTGCATGATTTGACTTTATTGAACATGGCTTTGTCCAAGGTTTTGTAAAGGATGTCCTTGGCCACATTGTCCAGGTTGTATCTTTTTCTCATCATCATTTGTCCATTCGGTTCTTGGTTTTTCAACCATAGCTGGTCTAGAGCAACATCCTCTTCACCTTCAAATTTGCAAACTCTTCTTACATTGTGTTCATTTTTAAAATTTGCAGTGGCCCATCCTCTTTCACTATCCACATCTCATCATGTAATCTTTGATAGATGAGTCTGCATCTGAATTTTCCAATCATCAAATTCTTCAATTGTGAACATAGGGATGCGTGTCAAATTTGCTTCCATGATAATAACTTTTAATGATAAAAGGAGTTTTGAAAACTTAAGTACTAAAACAGATCGTGAAAAATTTGGAGATCTAGTTCAAGAACTGATGCGGAAGGCTCAATGAACCAACCGCTTTGATACCACTTGTAGGTCCCAAGGGTGTGAGTGTAAGGTTTAGAAGGGGGTTGAATAAACCTTACCAACTTTTCGATTTAGTCCTTTTTAAAGTTCGAGTTGATACTACACACTTTGTGTCCTTGGTGGACACCAATTTAGTTAATTAGTAGAGTTAGTCACTCAACGGACTCGTGAGTTGTTGATAGAATAACTCGGCCGTTAAGACAAATTAGCTCAACTAGCTTTGTTTTCATTGGAAGACTTAACACTCTTTGATTTGGTTTAGTTATGATTTAATGCTTGGTTTTAGTACTTAGAGATTATCAAGTGGATAGCAAATTTATCAAAGAGTTAAACAAATAAGATGCGTGGAATTAAAGTGTTGAAATGTAAATGACACGATAAGATTTTATAGAGGTTCGAAGATGGGTTAATTCTTCTACTCCTCTCTTCTCCAACTCTTGGAGGAATCCACAAAATATTGATCAAGATATCTGAGTGGTAATAGTCCCGGATACAAGTCTTGATCACACACGGTGACTTGATCCTTTGGGACTCGATCGAGATGCCTTGGTCACTCACCGGCTTCTCGTGACGACTCGAAACTTCTTCACGGGCAGCTGCCTTGCTACTACAACTCACTTGCTCAAGCTCTTTGGATTTGATCACGAAGCCCTCCAAAAACTTGAGACTGGTTCGACCTTGAACCTTTCTACAAACCTCCGTGGAATGTAGACCCCTTTTCTTCAAAAGTTTCCTCTTCAACTGATTGAAGTTATCTTTCCTTCACAGGTGAGTGTTGGATTGATTTTCTTCGATGTGTAGGCTTGAGGATTAATCTTGAATGATTTTTGAGAATATTTTGATTATAGTTCGGGTGTTTTGCTTGAATGTTCGTGGTTCGGTGATCAAGTCAATTCTCTCGAGTCATTCCTCAGCCTTTTATAGTGATCTTTCAAAAATCCGCCCGGCAAAGAGATAGGCTTATTTTTGAAAGTCACTTGTGGTCGTTGGCTTGTCTTGTTGCGATCCTTGAAATTGCCACTTTCTCGTATGAATTGTTCTTGACTTTTCGAGTTCGACACGGTGTAGTGCTTCCCATTGGTTTATTCCTCTTGCACGCTTCCTCGGGTGAGTACTTGAGAAGGGTAGCATGGAGATATTACTTGTTTAAGTAATTCTCTTGATTTACGTGCAACGGATCTCTTTCGATTATCTCGACTTGACCGCATTTCCTTGTTTTCCCCAGGTGACTTAGAGTCGACTTCCAATCATTGGATGACTCTTCACACTCGGTAGAGACTTGGCTATCTTGAGTTGACTTGACTGATGCTTTACTCAGCTGCATCTCAGTTGCACCTTCAGTCGAGTTCCCGTCTTCTCTTCTTTGCCAAACTCAGTTGTCTCGCAGCAGAGTCTTCCTTCTAGTCTCCAGTTGTCTTCTTGCATGTTTAGGCATAGCTGACTTAACTCAGCTTGACCAGCCATGTTTATTACAATGCAGTTTACAACAAAAATGGGGTGCCAACTTCCTATTCTAAGTTTTACATGGCATTCATCAAAATCTAAACAATAAATTTCCCAACAGGACTATACAGTTAAAAAGAGCATAAAAGATTTGATAGGTACTACTCATACCAACAAGATGCATTTTCTTTTCTGGTGCTCATCTCATAAAAACTCTGAAGTTTAGCATGCTTGGCCCGGAGCAATTGTGGGATGGGTGACCCCTTGGGAAGCTGCTCTCAGGGTGCGCGTGAGTAACGACAAAGATCGTTGGAAAGACTTGTGTTGGTTTGTGGGACAGTCGTCGATCTTGAAAGGCGGGTCGTTACTTTCTTCCTAATTGGATGTGGCAAGGAGCTCATCCCATGTTTTTCCTTCTGCATTTAGAGATTTTTTCTTGGGAAAATGCTTTTTCTTCTTTTGCTCATCCTCCGCTAATTTCGGGTAATCGGCTCTGTAGTGCCCAGGTTTTCCGCATTTGAAATACTAGTTGTCTCTCGACTTTTTTGCCTTATTTTTATTTATAAACTTGGCAAATTTCCAGACAAGAGCGGTCGTCTCCTCATCATCTTCATCACTAGCATAGTATGAATTATTAGAAGAAGATGCTAAGCCTTTAGGAATAATTTACATACCCGATTGAGAGATGGATGGTTTGGAATTTTTGATCTCTTTAAGATATACTTCGTAGATGAGGAGGTTTCCAATGAGCTCGTCAAACTTGAGAGTTTCCAGATTTTGAGCTTCCGTGATTGCGTCACCTTTTCGGACCATGAACCAGGGAGAGCATTCAAGACCTTAGTCACCTTGTCTTCTTTGGAGATGACTTCCCAAGTGCCACAAGAGGATTGACTATGTTGTCAAGCCTTTCCACCATTTTTGAGAAATTTTCACCATCAAGCATAATGAAGTTTTCGAAGTCTTTAACAAGCATGGTTTTTCTTGCTTGTTAAACTTTCTTTGTACCCTCATAAATAGTTTCCAACTTTTCCCAAAATTCATGTGTGGTGTGGAACTTATGCCTCTAATACAATTATACTCGGTATCGGTAAGAGAACAATGCAAAATATTTAATGCCTTACCATTTAGAGAAAATGACTTGTCATTATCATCAAATTCTTTGAAGCTTTTGAGGACCGAGGTGCCACCCTACAATTTCTTGGTTGGTTGAGCTATCCCTTCAATAACTGCATTCTTAATATCGAACCCGCACCTTTATAGAAAACATTCCATTCGGTCATTCCAAAAGGCATAGCTATTGGCGTCAAATAGTGGTAGCTTGTTGGTGGAGGTGCCGGTGGTGAGGTAGCTTTCGTTTGTAGCCATGAAACTTTCCTCTTTACTTGCAATGAAGAATGAGCTTGCTAAAAAGTTTGGCTCTAATACCACTTGTTAGTCCAAGTAGCTACGATAATCTAGAGGGGGTGAATAGATTATGCCGATTTTCTAATTTTCGCCCTTTTTCGGATGTAAAAAGGATAGCAAGAATGTAAGTGCGGGAATATAAACAACATACGATGATTTATATAAGTTCAACCCACCTAGGGCCTAATCTTCTACCACCCCGGTATATCCGAAGTGAATTTCAAAAAAGTATTAATAGATACCAAACTAGTACACCTTCACCTTAAAGAGCACCTCAGTCTTCTTACAGCACCACCTATGAAGATTACCACAATCTTCTTATACCAATAAAGAGTACCACACTTTTCAACACCTAAAATCATCCAAGTGTGCTCTTACCACAAGAACGCTTAACAAGGATATTTTGTTTTGGATGATAGAAAATAATTCAAGATTACAACTCAAAATGATGTATACAACTTTGAAGTGCAAGTGTAATCAAGAATAAAACCTAGTACTCAAGATGTGCAAGTGAAAAACTTAGGCTAAACACAACAAGAATCTGAAAGTGAAGAACAAGAATTATGCTTGTGTTTGTATTACTTGTGTTGTTGTTTATGTTGTGTGTTTTTTATCCTTTAAAACCTTCATATATTTATAGGAGAGTCTTCAAGATTGTATCTCCAATATAGGCTCCTCCATCTTTACGTTTGTCTATAAAAGAAGGATCAAAAGATCTACAAAAATGGTTAAGAAATGATAAAGTAAATCTTGTTGATAATGGCTAAGTAACGGTTAAAATTTGTTGTCAGAAAAAACATAGGTTGACCGGTTGACCTGTTGAAATTTCAAACGTTTAAAAAGTATACTAGAGATTCAGATACAGGATGAACAAGGGTTAGTCTGGTCCAATGGGGGGTTGGACCGGTCGACCAAGCCTTCGAATCGGTCGACCCCTACATTGACCGGTCCACCAACCCATTTTGTGAAACAGAAATAATTTGAAGAAAAACCAAACTTTCAGACACACGTCGACCAAGTGGTCGACCTCCACATAAAATCTTTCTGGTTCGTTTTTGTTTCAAGTTTTGACTTTCAGGCTCGGAGGGCGACCGGTTGACCTCGAAACATAAGTATTGTCCAATTTTTGTCAAAAATAAACTTCAAGAAATACTCCGAAAAATTAGTAAAAATAATTTAAATTGATTAGTTGTATTTGGAAAACATTTGAGGATATTGTTTTGGTGTAAAAACTCAGTTAAATAAAACCATCAAAATCACGATAAAAACATTTATCTAACAACCTCTCTAGAGATACTTAATGCTCCTGGAGAGAAGGGGGCTCCCTCTCGGGGGAGTCCCCATAAACCAATCTCTCCAGTAATGCTTTGCTCCTGGGGAGAAGGGGGCTCCCTCTCGGGGCTATCCCCATAAATCATTCTCTCCAGTGATACTTAGTGCTTCCGGAGAGGGGGACTACCTCAAGGGGAAGTCCTCGAAAGTCGACTTCCTTCCTCGGCTAAAACCTCTGATGGGAGAGGTCTCCTCACAACGAGGTCCTAGTAAAAATCTTTTTCTTCCGGCTAAGACTCTGGATGGAGGGGCTTCCTCACAAGAGTCCCCGTTAATTCTTCTCCACGATGAAAATATGCAAGGAAAAAAAGGTGAAAAATGCTAACACATGTGGAGAAAGATGTAAAGAATAAAGCAAGGACTTGGGAAAAATATGACGTGGGAGCCCTCCTCCAAGTTCCGGCAAGTTCCGGAAGGGCGCCCCTTGATGTTAAAATGAAATGTAAAATCTAATCTCCCATAAGAAGTCATATGCAAATATCATAAGTAATGCATGACAAAGGGAAACTGATAGGCATAAGGAGAGGCATCTATACAACGTGACTGCAAGGGAATACCATCCAACCTCATGTGGCGAAGAAACACCTCAAGAAAAAAAAAGGAAGCAAGAAATATCCAAGTGCATGAAGTAAGCCTAAACACATGGGCAGGAGTCAAGGGCCATCTGGGCTGAAAAATAACTTTCACTGCTTCAGAGGGGTGCTTTCTTCAAGCTCCAGAAGGATGATCCATCCGAGCTTGAGACGAGTGTTCCCTCCGAGCTCCAAAAGGGATAAAGCAACATAAGTATACCCTTCCACTCCGAAAGAGTTGAAGCTTCCAAAAAGAAGGGTGCATCACTATAAAGAGAACAAGCGGAATATCGGAAAGAAGGAAAAAACGAACAAGCGAGAATATCGGGGACGCCCATGTGGCCACCCGAAGAGGGCGTCATGGGGCACCCTTGACCACTCCGGGGAGGCGCCCCGGGGTGCCCTCTATGGTCCATTGTCTTCTCATCAATCTCTCCGCTCGGTGCACTCCAACTATCCATGAAGTCTCATCTCAAGTCTCATCTCAAGTGTCATCCTAAGTCTTACCTCAAGTTTCATCTCAAGTCTCACCTCACCTCAACTTTCAAGATATTTTCTAAGTCTTCTACAAAACCAAAAATTTCAAAGTTGAGAGGTGGGGAGGAAAAAATTCACTTTCGGAAGACATCGTCATAGGCTCTTCTCTCAAGCGTCCTTATGCAAAAACATCAAAGACCCTCTGAAGGCTAGACAAGAGGCGCAAGCAGGACAAGCCAGATATAACACCGGTATAGTTCCTACACTGCTCCATCCCCCTACAAAGACCGGAAGGGGGGCTTATATTTAAGGATGGTAACGAGGCAGGTTTAGCCAAACCCAGAACCCACCCCACCTCAAGACCCAACCCGCCCCACTTTAGAACCCACCAGGGCGGGTCTAGACCCGCCAAATTTGTTTTCTAATTGCAATAATATATTTTTTTGTATTTGTGGCCAAATTTTCAAAAGCAATAAAATGCCAATAGGTCAAAAAAAATTGTACTTATGAAATTTATTATAACTATATTTCACAACTATTTAATTACTATTATGATATTCAAAGTACAAAATTACAAGATTTTTTTTAAAAAAATAAATTATAATATTACAAGATGTTACAGTAGTCAATTAAAAATAATATAACACTCAAATCTAAAAGTAAATAATGGAAAATATCTAAATATATATTAAAAAAATATAATAAATATTAATATGGCGGCACGGGCGGGACCCAGGCAGTTTTGTATTTTTAGACCCGAGACCCGTGGGTTTTAACCCGCCCCATTGCCATCTCTACTTATGTTATGGACAAAAACAATATTTCATAATTTAATTAAATACAATTTATTTTATATTTGTTTATTTAATATTTATCGTCCAATCGGCTCTTAACAATTAAACCGGCCCAAAGGGTTCCGGGTTTGGCCCAAGCTATCGTTTCTCCTACGTGGACCAGCCCATAGGCCAAATTCTCCTACACGGCCCGGGGCCCATGTCCCATGTATAAAAAGGTCGCTTCTATTATTTGCAAGTAATTAACTCATAATTAATTATTCTCCTATGCATTCCATATTCGATTACTGTCATTTTCTCTCGTTCACCGTGCTGATTTGAGCGTCGGATGGGTCTCCCTGGAGCAATCCCCAGGCCCTCTAATGTTTTTGCGTGTGTGCAGGCGAGTTCCAAATTAAAGGCGTTAGCATTTCAAGGAGCAGAAGACGAGAAGACTTTCCCCTAGGGAAGAGGACTGACGTGAAGACTTCCCTTTTGGGAAGAGAATTTTGGTCAACTTTGTTGAATTGTTGATCTGCATTAAAAAAGTAGCATCAATACCCAAATATGAATGTAGTTTTATCCAGTTGCTCATGTTTTAATCACATTATAAGAATATTTTGTGACAATTTATTTTCGTGTCTGAATTTAGAAATTTAAAATTATTTCCTATATATTCACGGTCTCGTGAATGGACCACTCAATATTATTTACTTTTAGTGTAAAACATGATATGGATTTTTTTTCCTTTTTGAAAATAAAAGTGATCAGGATTTGGTGTTAGTCGATACTACCCAATTGGGTAGCTACCCAATTGGGTTCTATACCATTGGATTAACACACACTCATGTAAATGTGTGTGTGTATGCATCTACTTACCATTGGGTGTTGATAACGGACCTGTTTGGATCATAAGTTCAGTCCAGTAAAGTTTTCAATTGACCCAGATTTAGCACTTTGGTTAGAAATTAAAATAGTAAAAAAAAATTAAAAAATATTACTAAAATTTTCTTTAATTTTTTTTCATAAATATGATATCATGTAAAATTATATAACTTTTTTAAAAGAACTAATAAAAGAATTGAATTGAATTTGCAGCAAGTCAGATTTGATAATGAAAATCCGGAAAAAATTTCACTAAATATAGTATCATGTAATATTATATAAATTTTTTAAAAGAACAAGTAAAAGAAATGAATTGAATTTGCGGCAAGTCAGATTTGATAATGAAAAATCTGTTGATTAAAAAGTGATTACAACGGGAGCTTTCAACAATGGCTTTACAAATAGAAAATAAAAATTATAAGGAAATGGAAATCTGACTATTACAACTTGAAACAACAGAAAGCTGAGTCGAGTAGAACTCTATCCGCAAGACAAATACGTCCCGGCTAGTGCTCACGGTTTGATGTAATGTCCCCAAAGATAAAACGGCTTAACCTCCTCTGTGTACAGTAGCACCACTGACACAAAGGCACCTTTCGAACTCGAAGGAGCGAGAATTGGCTGCTGGACTCGAATGCAGAGTGAAATGTTGTTGAAAATATGCTACGAAATGTTACGACACTTTCGATGACACCTTTGAAATATGCAGAATGTATGCAATTTTTCTGTGTAAGAAAACTGCAATAGAGCCAGCTATATATAGGCAACCAAAAACCACCTGCAGGGAATTAAACATGGTAAGTTAATGGGCATTAACCTTCCTTGTAACACCCAGGTGTTACAAACACACTGATGACCACAATCTGGGGGTTACAACCCCATTATCTGAGGAGTTACAAACTCCATCAGTCAACCATGAATCTGGACACCTGCAATGTCCAGGTTCATCCGGTGGCCCAACACCCAACAGTCACTTGAATTTGGGCCAAGCCCATTTTCGAGTGACAAAAGTGTTGTGGACCTGGACTCAGGCCCAATAGGGTTGGGCCGCCCCGGCCCAAGCCCAGGCCCAGGCTGGGCCGGGCGGACGGGCGGGCGTGTGCGCGCGCATGTGGCCCGCTTGTGATCATCTACTTATGTTATAGTATATCCAACTAATAACATCTTCTAGTTTATAAACTTAGCTTTCTAAGCTATGTGGGATGAAGAAAATTCTTTCAACTCCCTTTACATAATACCCATTTATGTGGCCAACTTCATGCATTAATTTCTCACTCACCGAAATTTGGTTTTGAGAAATAAAAAATACTACGAACATCTACTCGGAAAGTAGATCAATAATATACAATTTAATTCCTCCAAAATTAAATTCTTAGCCATCGAAAATTTGGTCAAAGTCGGGATGACGCCCACTTTCTCAAACCCAAATTTCCAGCAATCCCCCACATGAGTGGAAATTAATGCATGCATGAATGCAGACACGCAACCAGTCCTCAAGAGATAATACTACATCAGGATAGGTAGCTTGTGGTTTTGAACATTCCATAGTCAATACTATCGGGTACACTGGTGGCCTAATGGACGTAATGCCTTGAACTATTCCTCCACGATGTATACCGAGACAACAACATTAACACTGTAAGGTCTCAACAACTCATGTTCTTACGTTTTGTGTCCGTTTCGGCCATGGACACCACTTTGGATTCATAAGTGTTACTTTGAAGCGGCCCTCACTTCGCACTTATATAGGTGATCTCCTATCCGAGTATCCCGCCATACTCAGCCTCAACGAGGTGTAGGAATCATTAAAAGTCAAATGACTTAGCCTCACCACAACTTGCAGGTGTTCAACACTTGGCATTGCTCTCTAGGGATGGGTTGAAACATTGTTTCCAAGTGTTACAACATAACCTTCATAGCTTAGTTTTCCCATTGAACCAAGTTCTTGGGATCTTCAGTCATCATGGGTGGGTTACCACTATGATGGTTATTTTTTACTTTGTGGACTTTAAGCCCATTCCCTCTAGCAATTTACTCAATTGATCTAGATTCAGTCCTTTCGTCAAAGGATCTGCCAAATTGTCTTTTGACTTTACGTAGTCAATTGACATCACACCATTTGAGATCAATTGTCTAACGGTATTATGTCTCCGATGAATATGTATAGACTTACCGTTATACATATTGCTTTGTGCCCTTCCTATAGCCGCTTGGCTATCACAGTGAATCGTCACAGAAGGCACAGGCTTCCTCCAACATGGAATATCTTCCAAAATGTTTCGAAGCCACTCTGCTTCTTAACCAGCTTTATCCAAAGCTATAAACTTTGATTCCATGGTGGACCGAGCTATACATGTTTGCTTCGTGGGCTTCCATGATACCGCACCACCTCCAATGGTGAATATGTATCCACTAGTGGAATAAGAATCTTTTGAATCCGAAATCCAACTAGCATCACTATAACCTTCAAGTACATCCGGATATCTTGAGTAGTATAGTCCATACTCCAAGGTATACTTCAAGTATTTTAACACTTTGGTTAATGCTTTCCAATGCTCGTGGCTTGGATTGTTCGTGAACCTACTCAACATCTTTACAAGGTAAGCTAAGTCTGGACGTGTACAATTGGTAATGTACATCAGACTGCCTATAATACGTTAGTATTCCATCTGAGCCACTGGTTCTGCTTCATTAGCAACCAGATTTACACTTAAATCAATGGGCGTCTTTGACGGTGAACTGTCAAAAGCATTGAATTTCTTGAGCACTTTCTCCACATAGTGGGATTGTGACAAGATAATTCCATCATGAGTTCTGCTGATTTTTATCCCCAGGATCACATCAGCAGTTCCCATATCCTTCATGTCAAAGTTTCACTTTAACATTCTTTTTGTGTCCATGATAGTATCATGACCACTGCCCATGATTAACAAATCATCTACGTATAGACAAACTATGACAAATGCTTCTGATGTCCCTTTGATATATACGCATTTATCACACTCGTTGATTTTAAACCCATTTGACAACATCGTGTTGTCAAACTTAAGATGCCATTGTTTTGGAGCTTGTTTCAGTCCATACAAGGATCTTATCAACTTGCACACCTTCTTTTCTTGATCGGGTGCAACAAACCCTTCGATTGTTCCATATAGATTTCAAATCTATCTCTCCATTCGAAACGCCGTCTTGACATCCATCGATGAATCTCTAGATTGTGCAAAGCAAAGCAATCGCGAAAGCACCGAATAGACGAATCCTCATTACTAGAGAATAAAGTGTCAAAGAAGTCATAGCCTTCTTTTTGTCTAAAGCCTTTGGCTACAAGCCGTGCTTTATTTATCAATAGTTCCATCTCGCTATATACTTCTTCTTTTAGGATCCACTTACATCCTAAAGGTTTATGACCATCAGCAGGAGATCAACCAACTCCCACGTATGGTTTTGCAGAATAGACTCGATTTCACGATTGATTGCTTCTTGCCAGAGGGGAGCATCTGGACTACTTAGAGCCTCTTTAATCGAGTTCGCTCACCATCTAACATCAATGTTAGAAAGTCGACCAAAGGACTTAACCACCTTAGGCCTCTCACTTCGTCTCGCCTTCACCACTCGGTGTTGAACTAATTATTCACAAATGTGACAAAGATGTCGTACGGATGTCGTTCCGGATGTTATAACATCCGGCGGACCTTCAACAACATCCGTAGTAACATCTCAGCTTGTTCTAGATGTGATAACGCCTTAAGTCACATCTCCAAAGAACATCCCGAATCTGATCTTTTCTTTAGACTTCCATCTATCCTTTCTTTACAAGGATAAATATTTTCAAAGAATATAGCATTCCTTGACTCAATTATGGTACCAACTCGTCATTTCGGATTTTCCGACTTATGTACCATAAATCGATATGCACTATTGTTAAGTGCATAACCAATAAAAACACAATCGACCATTTTAGGACCATTTTCACTTGCTTTGGTTCGGTATTGCAATCTTAGACAAACACCCCCACACTTTAAGGTATTTATAAGAAGGCTTACGATTTTTCCCGAGTTCACTGTAAGAGTCTTATATTTCCTTTAAGTGGGATTTTATTCAATATGTGGTTCGCCGTTAACACAAACCCCCCCCCATATTCTATGATAATCGAACTAATCAACATGGCATTCATCATCTCTTGAAGAGTCCTACTTTTGCATTCAAACACCAATAGATAGATCGTGGTGAATATGGAGCCGTTGTTTGATGAATTATTCCCGATCGGGTACATAACTCTTCAAACGGTGCAACAGATTCGCCACCTCTATCACTCCGAATTATCTTAATCCATTTGCCGCCAAGTTGATTCTCAACTTTATTTTTTATAATTTTTGAACGCCTCCAAGGCTTCATCTTTGCTTCTTAACAAATATAAGTACCAAAATCTTGTGAAATCATCAATAAACATGATGAAATACTTTTTACCACCTTTAGTTTGCACAAACTTCAGATCACACATATCAGTGTGTATCAATTCTAAAGGTGAAGTGCTCCTTTCTACCAAATGAAACGGTAACTTAGCCATTTTGGCTTCAACACAAACTTCACATTTTCTTTGTGAGTTTAATTCTGGCAAATTTATGAATTCTAAATTTACCAATCTTTTTATAGCATTCAGATTTACATGTTCTAATCTAACATGCCATAAATCAGAGCACTCAAGAAAGTAAACAGAAGAAGATTCATTCTTATTCATTTCAACATCGCCTAAACGACATACAGTCATTACATTCATTTTTGAACAATCCTTTGTCTAGATTACCCCTACCAAGGAACTGTCCAAACTTGCTCAATACAAACTTTTCAGATTCAAAAACTAGTCTAAACCCATGGTTAACCAGCAATGAACCCGAAACCAGATTTTTGCGGATGTCTGGGACATGCAAAGACATCCTTGACTTTAACTCCTTTCCCGAAGTAAGCTTTAGCACCACCGTTTCAACGCCAAAGAACATCGAAGAGGCGTGATTCCCCATGTGGAGCTTCCTTCCGGTCGACAAGATCGTAGTAAGAAAATGCATCCCTTTCTGAGCAGACATGGCAAGTGGCACTGGTATCCACAAACCATTCTTTCAGGTTATACACCATATTGGCTTCAAACACCACCGCCTACATATTAACGTCGGTTAGTTCCCTTTGCTCAACCACATTGACATTGGGCTGTTGTTTTGTTTTCTTTTTCTTGGTGACGACGTCTCTTTTGTCATATGGCCCGTTTGCCACAATTGAAGCAAACCCCTTAGAACTTTCCACTTGCTTTGGTTTCTTGCCTTTATTATTAGGTCTTTTCTTGAATGCTTGACGAGCCATGCTCCAACAAATTCGCTTTCGACTCCATTGGCTGAAGCCTGGACTTAGAGTCAATTCTCCTATTGTTATCCTCAATCCTGAGTTTTACAATTAGATCCTCTAGTCCCATCTCCTTTCACTTATGCTTGAGATAATTTTTAAAGTCTCTCCAACTTGGAGGCAATTTCTCAATCAAAGTGGCCACCTGGAATGCCTCCGGCAAGGCCATTCCCTCGGCACAGATTTCATGTAGGATCAACTGGAACATTTGCACTTGTTCCATCACGGTTTTAGAATCAACCATCACAAAATCCAAGAACTTACCGACAACAAATTTCTTTGTGTCGGCATCCTCGGTTTTGTACTTCTTCTCCAAAGATTCCCACAACTCTTTGGAGGATTTCACCGCACAATACACACTGTAAAGTGCATCACTAAACCCGTTAAGGACACAGTTCCGACACAGGAAATCACCCTGGCCCCATGCATCAAAAACAACGCGTTTTTTAGCATTAGTTTTGTTTTCAGCCACCACTGGAGCTTCGTCAGTCAGATATTTCGCCAAGCTCAGAGTGGTGAGGTAAAATAGCATTTTTTGCTGCCACCTCTTGAAGTCGAAACCTATGAACTTATCGGGCTTCTCAGCCTGAGCGGGAGAGATGATCGGTGTCCTGCTTGTGCTCGCCATCATGAAGATCAGATATTTGTCTTGCGAATGTGGATTAAAAAGTGAATGGGAGCCTTCAACAATGGCTTTACAAACAGAAAATGAAAATTACAAGGAAATGGAAATCTGACTATTACAACTTGAAACAACAGAAAGCCGAGTCGAGTAGAACTCTATCCGCAAGACAAATACGTCCCGGCTAGTGCTCACAGTTTGACGTAATGTCCCCAAAGATAAAAACGACTTAACCTCCTCTCGTATGCAGTAGCACCACTGACACAAAGGCACCTTTCGAACTCGAAGGTGCGAGAACTGGCTGCTGGACTTGAATGCAGAGTGAAATGTTGTTGAAATTGTGCTACAAAATATTATGACACTTTCGACGACACCTTTGAAATATGCAGAATGTATGCGAGTTTTCTGTGTAAGAAAACTGCAATGGAGCCAGCTATATATAGGCAACCAAAATCCACCTGCAGGGAATTAAACATGGTAAGTTAATGGGCATTAACCTTCCTTGTAACGCCCAGGTGTTATAAACACATTGATGACCACAATTTGGGGGTTACAACCCCACTATCTGAGGAGTTACAAACTCCATCAGTCAACTATGAATCTGGACACCTGCAATGTCCAGGTTCATCCGGCGGCCCAACACCCAACAGTCACTTGAATTTAGGCCAAACCCATTTTCAAGTGACAAAAGTGTTGTGGACCTGGACCCGGGCCGCCCCGGCCTAAGCCCAAGTCGGGCCGGGCCGGGCGGGCGCGCGCGTGTGTGGCCCACTTGTGATCTCTACTTATGTTATAGTATATCCAACTAATAATATCTTCTAGTTTATAAACTAGGATAAACTTAGCTTTCCAAGCTATGTGGGATGAAGAAAATCCTTTCAACTCCCTTTACATAATACCCATTTATGTGGCCAACTTCGTGTATTAATTTCTCACTTACCGAAATTCGGTTTTGAGAAATAAAAAATACTACGAACGTCTACTCAGAAAGTAGATCAATAATATACAATTTAATTCCTCCAAAATTAAATTTTTAACCACCGAAAATTTGGTCAAAGTCGGGACGACGCCCACTTTCTCGAACCCGAATTTCCAACAAAATCCGAATTGACTTAAGTTAATTTACACTATTAAAATCCGATGGGTCTAGGTTTGACCATATTCTATTGTCATTACCAAGCAAACAACCCCTTAAGGGTTAAAGAGTTTCATTTGAATCTAATTTTAAATATGAATTAAATTTTTTTAATAGTTTATTCGAGTGTGACCGAAATATATCTTGTTCTACAAAGTTCCTTTACTATATTTTTAATGTCCTCATAGGCTTGAGTCTTTGTAGCTCTCATCAATATCTTTGTCCGAGCTGTAGTATGATCGTGATCTCTTTCTCCATGTTTTGAATAGAAAAGTAATTTGAGATTAGAAAGTCTATGATATAATTGGGGCAGACCTAAAAAACAATTATGGTCATTTTCAATTAAGTTGTTATCAACTGAAAACATAGCATGAAAGATCAGCCATGTATTTCAGTGGTAGAAGCTTGTGATGTCGGAATGATTAACTCGGATTCGACCCCATGTGAGTGTATGTATGTGTTTCCTTGATCCCTTATAATCTCCCATTGTACTAAAAAAACATATCATAAATTAGCGTAATTTTCAATGTCTTTTATAGAGGTGTTACAGTACTAATGCGTCTAGGCCAGAGTGACAATTCGGGTCATCGAATCGTATTCGGTCAATTTCGGTTATGTTCAAAATATATAAAAAAAATTAAATTGAATTCAAGATATTATGTTTTTAGACAATTTGGTAACTTTGAGTCATATATGTGCTAGTCATGTTTGGGTTCAGGTTTCTCGTGTTCGTGTCCATTTCTCTCTTAGTAACTTGGAGTCGGGTTCGTTTTCGTGTTATCGTGATGTGTCAAGGATTGTTACCCCTAAATTGTCGTTGCATCTTTGTTAAATACATTCAGTGTATGTATGCTAATATACATGTGATCTATACATTTTTGTCATTTTCGGAAGCACATAAATTACAATCCATGTGAATGTACGCATATTATGAGTATTAAATGATGAAAAAAATTATCTACTTTGAGTCCACATAAATTGCCCATATTCTCAAAGAGTGGAAATTTTTACTTTAATTCAAACTTTAAATAAATTGCAATTAAAAATTATATTTCTATTTCTTTAAATTTTCGTTGTTTTTAATTCAAATTAAAATTTGCATATATCTATATTTATAGAGAGAGAATATATGAGATCATGACATAAGGTGAGTCCATGGGGATCAATCCTATTCATAGATCTAATTTTTTCAAGGGCCAAGATTTGACAAGCTAAAATTACAATTTATTCATTAGTTAACTTGACATAAGGGTAAATTAGTCAACACAAACTTTCCCCAGCAATAAAATAGAAAACAGTTACCAAAATCAGACACGAGAATCACTCCATGATCTAATACCAAAATCATCCACGACAGCAGCTTCTGTTTAATATGCATGAATCTAATATTATGTAAGCACTATTTAGTACATTCATAAGCAAGATTAATAATGTAAACAAGCATAACAAATGTCATTCACAACTAATTAATTTAACAAATGTATGAGATGAAGTTTGTCAATTGAGAACCTTATTGTATTTGTGTTGGATAAATTAGGCGGTGTAAGAAACTGACATAATTTTGACTGATCGAGTCATGGCTCCAGTTTTTGGGGCGTGACAACGCCAGGGAAGAAGTCTATCCAAGCAATAGAATCATCCTTGAGAAGAGTTTGAGAAGAACATGTGCTTGTACGTTATTGAGCAACAAAAAAATGTGCATCTGCTAGTAAGATTGATCCAGAGATTTGTAACCTAGGAACGTAGTGGACTTTACCCCGTGGTGATAAGGCAATAGAAGATGCTAAACTATACAAAACACATATAAAACAACAGAGAAGAGAATTTTATTATGAACTTGAGAATGATACATCTTGAGGCTGGAGTATATATAGGAAGAGAAAATGTATCAAAGGGAATGTAACAGTAACAGTTGTAACATACTAATATTCTTTGTAACTAACTAACAGTATTAGAAGCTAACTAACAGACTTGTTCAACATGCTCCCATGCAAAGTGGACCGTGTGAGAGAAGCTAAACAAAGTTTAGAACATAAGAACTGGAAACGAGAGGCAGACAACGGTTTAGTCAGGATATCAGCAAGTTGCTCCTCCAATGGAACATGACGCACACCAATTTCTTTGTTGCGAACCCAATCCTGAATAAAGTGCACATCAATTTATATATGTTTAGTCCTAGCATGATAGACTGGGTTAGAAGCCAGAGCAAGTGCCCCAATATTGTCAGTCCATACAATCGAAGGTTGAGAAAGAGCAATGCCAAGCTCAGCAAACAGTGCAGTAATCCAAACAATTTTAGTGGTGGCTAAGGCCAGAGCTCGATATTCACTCTCTATGCTACTACGAGCAACAACATGTTGTTTCTTAGAACTCCACTAAATGATATTCGGACCACGAAAAACATAATAGCTACTGGTGGGACGACAATCATTCACACAACTTGTCCAATCGGCATCCGCATAACATTCAAGGGACACTCGAGCTATTGGTTGAAAGAGATTGCCAGTGGTAATCGTACCATGAAGATACATGAGAACCCGTTTACAAATTTTCCAATGCTTAATAGTCAAGGCATGTAAGAATTGGCTGAGTTTATTCACCACAAAGGAAATGTTGGGACGAGTCATAGTGAGATATTGTAGGGCATCACTGTACTTCGCAAAAGTGTTATATCTTCAAGAGGAGCACTGCCATGGAGAGAAAGCTTAGCAGAGCTTCAAGTTGGAGTAGGAGCATGCTTGCTTTGAGATAATCCAACCTTCTGTAACAAATCTTTAATGTACTTGGACTGAGTTAACTGAATACCAGCAGGGGTGCAGTGTGTCTCCAAACCAAGAAAATATTTCACAACACACAAATCTTTGAGAGAAAACTTTTGATTTAACTTGACAATAAGATCAGATATAAAAGTATTGCAATCCCCCATAATTAATATCACTACAAGAAAAATGCTCAACAACAACACTCCAAAGACAACGGATTTTAGCTAAATTGTTGTCCTTACAAGTATTCACAACAGATTTTTGCTAAACCGTTGTGGATGAGCGGATTCTGTTTCAACGACAATAGTTCACTCGAGCCTAAGACAATACTTTCTTGAAGCGTTGTCGATTAGCGGTTTTTTTATTTTTTGACAACACATTTCTCGGGTCTTCGACAATGTTTTTGTAATCCATTGTCGATTAGTGCCTAATCTTTTTCAAAGTCAATATTTATTCATCCTTTTCGTCAACAGTTGGTTACACCATTGTAATTAGCATCATTTTTTTTTCTTAAAGACAATAATTTAATTTTAACAACAATTATAAACCGGAGTCGATAGGTATTTTTCATGTCCTTATTTATTAATTATATTAATGGTATAACTAGCACTTTTAGTTAGTTTATCAATTTTATTTTAGCAACTTTAGCATAATTCTAAAAGTGCTAAGAGTTAATTTTAATTTTGTTATCAATTTTTTATCTCATGGTATAAGTATCACTTTTAGTTAACTTATCAATTTTATTTTAGCAACTTTAGTATATAATTATAAAAGTGTTGGGAGTTGTAAATATTTTTTTATTAAATCTTTATTTTATTTTAGCAACTTTATCAACTTAAATATAAGTCTAAAAATACAACTAGTAATTTTAAAGTTAGACTATTTACTTTAGCAACTTAAACATAAATATCAATAAATAAAACTAGCAACTTTAAGTTGAGTATTAGCAACTTACCCAATGTTAAACATAAATATTAATAAATAAAACTAGCAACTTTAAGTTGAGTATTAGCAACTTACCCAAATAGCACACAATCTAAGTTCTCTGTTAGCCACTTAAACAAATCAAACAACTTAATCAAAAAAATAAAAACGAGAAGGATGAAAGAATAGAGAACGGTGCAAGCTGAGAAGGAGAAGAGAAGACCACCGTGAGGATTGGGAGCAAGCACATCGTTATGTATTAGCAAACGAGCCAGAGATTGATCCTTATGTCAAGTAATTTCTTCAACTCGTAAATCTTTAATATATCGTTTAATTTAAATCCATAATTTTTACCTAATATAATTAAATTATTCAGTGAACACATTTCATATTTGAAGGCAAAATATGGACGGAAAACCAAGTCAGATAAACATCTCACGATGAGCATAACAAATCGTTTATAACTTGGTTGCGTGATCGAGTTAGTAACATTACTATCATGTAGTATCACGTAGAAGGAAGTCTTGATATTTTAAATCCATAAAATTGTAACATTCAACATACTTATTGTTATAGGTTGCAGATGAGGGTAATCTTTCCAATATGCAAATATCCGAAAAGTTGAAGTGGCTTGCACATGGACCTAGCAATTAAGTATTGAAGTATTCTAGTTACTTGATTAATGGGGTTTCTTATCATACAAAGGAGTGTGATAACGCATTTGTGTTCAAAACTCGGGATTAAGCATAGTTGCAAACATCATGCAAGTATCTAGTGCAAAGGATAAAAATCCATTGTGTCACACATGATGTTTTATGGAGTTATTGATGAAATATGGGAACTCGATTACCGCAACTTTCAGATTCCAACATTCAAATGCAATTGGGTAGAGAACAACAGTGGAATTAAAGTAGACGATCTTGGATTTACATTGGTAAACCTCAAAAGGATTGGATTTAAATCGACCATTTATATTGGGTAATCAAGCAAAGCGATTTTCTATATTGAAGACCCTCAAGACCCGCATGGTGGTGTCCTTTCCACTCGCAATCGATCGTAATACTTTAACTACATCAATGGTGATGATTCGAAAATGATGTAATTCACCATCAATATTTTACCGATGCATTGCGCTCAATGGATATTGATGGAACAGATGAAAATGAACCACCGTGCATTCGTGAAGATTGTGATGGGACTTGGGTTGACAATTTCATCATTTAGTGTGGTACACCTTCATTTTTGTATTTAGATAATTGAATACATCTTTTAGAATACATCTTTTGGAATGCAACTGTTAGTTTATGTTATTTTGCAACTAAAAACATTTTTTAGAATATAACTGAATAACATACTTGTTAGAATAGCATTTCACTGAAAAAGTACTGATCAACTCTTAATTTTAAATTGATAACTCCGTTAGAATATTGTAACTGATTGAGGATCAATTATCTGAACTTTGTTAGATTTACACATATGTTATTGCATGTGATTACATATGTTAGAATATAATCTTTTGTCTCAAAATAATTTAGTTTATCCTTATTTGTGCTTAACAGATGAATAATCTACATGGCGCCTGGGAAAAAGCATAAGGCAAAGAAGGATGATGAGGAGACATTTGATCAGATTAAGAAATTGCGTCGTAAAGAAAAGGAAACGTGTGATATTGACTATGAGATTGAGAATGAGTCATCGAAGTCGAATTCCAAGAGTACACAAACAACAAGAACACCCAGAGGTGATACAACCATACATTATCTTGCTATGCAAAGAGCGCAAGGCATTAAGAAAGTTGTGCAGTTCAATACACTTGGTCAGCCTATTGGAAAAACTGCAACTGAAATGCAAAGCTATACCGGGTATGTAGCTCGGGAAAAGGTGAGGATAACCTATAAAAGTTGGAAGCATGTGCCACAAGAAGTCAAAAATAAGATATGGGAATCTGTGAATGTATGTATTTAATGGTTCAATCATTTTAGTTGCATTCCTCCACCACTCAATACACTGCCTGCACAAAATTTGCAAATTTCAGACGAAAAAATTTACTACAAAAATTCTAATATCAGGACCAAAAACGGAGTTGTTTTGATGTTTTACCTATGTTATACTTCTTCAAAACATCAGATGATGCCACGAGTCGATCGATTTGTGTCATTTGGCCTATTTTTTCCTCTAATGTCATCCTGCTTAATAAGTCCTCAACTCTTTTAGATGTTGGCTGTAATTTTCAAAAACATTTAAATGAAAAAGTCTTACAGTGATCAGTTACTGTAATTAACTTTATATTATTAAATGGAGAAATTGTAATTAAATTGTAAGAAAAATCAGTTACTCCATTTGCACAACTCCGAACTAGATGCACGTATCAAGAGACTAGAAGAAGCAGTTTACAAGAATGCGGGTGCCGTTGAAATCGACGAGAAGGGAAGTTGTTCAGTGAAATATGACCATCGTACTGAGAGTCCCTCACATGATGAAAAAGAAAGTCCCCGTGATGAAAAGGAGAATCCCTCATATGATAAAAAAGAGAGTCCCCGTGATGAAAAGGAGAGTCCCTCATGTGATGAAGAAATAGATGGTGATAATGACATAAAGTTTCTCGACCAATTTGATGCTTTCCAGGGTAAATTGGTAGCATTGACATTAGAATCGAGCACCGATGTAGTTGCATTTGGTACTATTGTAAAGGTTGATGGACCCAATCAAATTCTCCATGGAAATCAATTGCCCAATAACTGCATGTGTGTCTCTATTGATGAAGCAGTGGATGAAAATTTTGTTTTGCCAATCCCTGGAGAATGTCAAAGCATTGGAGAGGCAGTAGGATCTCATGTTGCTTGGCCTAAGCACTTAATAAAGTTGAAAGATCAGGTAATGAATATAATTATTGTATTTTTCAATTTAAATAATGAACTTCCCCACATTTTGGTATAAAGAATCTTACATATGTCATAATGCAATTTTTAGAAGTCGACAATGAAGAAATGTATGGATAAAGCAACAAAGCCTATATTGGATTCATCGAGTATGCCAAAAACATTATATATGTTGTATTGTTATGTTAAGCTTGCTCTTCAGCATAGGGGAAATGTAGTGTTAAGCTTAGATTATGATGTCTTTGGCCATGATCGTACACTTTATGTCAACTTGGAAGACATCATTCCCTTCTATCAGTTAAAGCCAATTTCCTACACGTGTATCTCTGTCTACATATGGTAAGAATTGTATGGTTTTAAAATTTATATATTATGCATTTAGTTTTGTACTAATCAATATTATTTTTGAAATGATTGGTAGGCACTTATATAAGAAAATATTGCGGGAAAACAAGCTTGATAAGTATAGATTCGTGGATCCATTAAATATAAGGCATGTACCATCAACAAGAGACGATAAAGGTTTTCTTGACAAAGAGATGGAACGGAGGGCACGTGCTTTAGCAAATAGGTCAATGGTACTTTCGGCCTAACCAACTTGTGTTAGCAATGATGTAATGTAGGGTAAGTATTTATTTTGGTATCACCTTCGAGTTGCATACTTTAATAACTTGATTATTTCTCTTCACTAACTCTGTGTATATTATGTAGTGAACATTGGATTTTGATGGTTATTAACTCTTACAAGGGGGTTGTTTATTTGTTGGATCCTTTTTTTCGTCGGATGCACAACCCACTTTGGAAACAAATTGTGGATTTGTATGATTTTGTTTTACTTCTCTTTGATTTAGTTTTATGTCTTAATTCATGCCTATTGCGATAATAATGAATGAACTTGTGAATTTAGGGCCATATGAATGTTCAATACAGAAATCCACAAGAATGTCAAGAAGCTACCTATTTGGGACATACTTAAAGAGGTATTTTGAACCGTCCCATTTTACATGTTTCTTAGTATTGAATTTTTAAGGCTTTATCATTCCATTTTACAGGACAAATCAGAATGTATAAATTGGTTTAAATTTTACCTTCTTGTTGACTATGTTAAACATATGCCTGATCAGAATGTATAAATTGGTTTAAATTTTTAAGGTTGGTGTGGCGAACTAAATGATTGAATTTTTTGCCGAACCTTTTGAAGTTGCTCTGCTTGCCTTTGAATAATTTACTAGTTTAGTTTTTGCTGCTAAGTAGAGTATATGATAAAGGTAGAAAATTGATGGATGTGTTTCAGTTCTGAGATCTTTAAGGATTAAATGTTGCTTTTCTGATTTTTAGCTAAAATGGGTGGGCTGTGGATCTTCCACGCTTTTACATGTACTCTGTTTTAACTCTGCCGAGATGTTGAAAATTAAGCTTTTATGGATAATTAATATGTGAGTTGCTTATGGAATATGTCCTTTTAGTCTTGCCTTTGAGTTTCAGTGGAATAATCAAAGGAAAGATTGCATCTTTCATTTCTTTCCTTTTTTTTTTGTTTGATGGCCTTAATGGGAAGTTTGTACATTACGTGCTAGTGTTATTTATTTGGTTGGTTTTAGTTTTAGGCTGCATTGGATGGGTTTTTTTGTTTCTTGGTTTAGTTACAATGTCAGAGGTGAATGAATTAATAATTCGTGTTATCTGCATTAGTTGCATTCAGTTGTTATTATTTGTGATACCATAGAGTACTAATGTCATTTAAAATTGTTTCAAACATAGGCTCCTATTTAACCTGATGCATTCCAATGCGGCTATTTTGTGATGAGGTACATGAGGCAAATTGTAGAAGATTCAACTACAGATATGACTTCATTGCGATCAATGGTAAATTATACTAAAATTTGGCGTTCTCATGTTTTTTTGCAAATGTTTAATAATTGGAGCCAATTATAACACCTATGTTTTTTTCTCACAGTTCTCAAATGTGGAGTATTCTCGAGTTCAAATTGATAAAGTGCGATCGGAGTGGGCAGAATACGTCCAAGACCATATACATGAGTGAATAGGTATTTTGTTCATAGTTATATGCAAATTTTCATAGTTATAAAGAATGCACATTCTGTAATTGAGTGAATCTGATTTTAATGTAAATTGATGTATATACTTCTTATTTGGAGGCATGAACTTAAATTATGTAAATTGATGTATATACTTATTATTTGCAGGCATGATATTGGAGTGCTTTGCAGCTGCCCTCAATGAATGAATTAGTGTAACTATGAGAACACTTGTTAGACGTTTTGTTAAACACTTGTTAGACGTTTTGTTAAACACTTGTTAGATATATTTCTGATATATTTGTTTTGTTAAACTTTTGCAAATATGTACTAGATACAATCACTTGAATGTCATGTTTTGTTTTAGTTAGTTATATGTTGTTTTCTTGTATTGTGTTTGTTTTTGCATATATGAAATCAAAATTTATATTACCACAGAAAAAAATAATAGGCACCAAATATAAAATACATTAGCCATGGTCTAAAATTACAATGGTTTTTATGGCTTGTTAAATTGTTATAATACTTCAAAACCACAACGGATTTGATCTGTTGTTGAAATAGTTACAAAGTACAATGGTTTTAAAGCCTTGTAGAACTGTTGTGATAATTCAACACCACAACGGATATTAACCGTTGTCAAATACATTGCTGTATCTCATAATTCAAAAACAGATACCAGCCGTTATCCCAATTGTTGTCTTTCAGCATTAAAAGACAATGGACTATAACCGTTGTCTTCTTATTAATGACGACGGATTGTAACTGTTGTCGTTGAGCGGATTTTTTTACAACACCGTCTACTACAACGGCTGATTATTGTAATACACAACAGATTATATATGTTGTTGTTGATAGGGTTGTAAACGATCCGAGCCGAGCCGAGCGTTGTTTGCCAAATGTTTGTTTATTTTTGGTCATGTTCAAGCTCGGTTTGGATTATTAAATTTGTGTCCATGTTCGTTCATTTAATTTTTGTAATGTTTGAATTTGTTCACGAACATGTTCGTGAACATGTTCATATTCGAGTTCGTGTTCGTTACGCGTTCGTGAACAGGTTCATATTCAAATTTATGTTCATAAATTGTTCGTGAACAATCAATAATTTTGTTCACGAACGAACAAACAAACAAATATCAATATTTAAATTAAATAATATTAAATTTAAAAATATTATTTATTATTAATTGAATAATAATCGAGCTAATAGTCGAGCTCTTAATGAGCTTGTTCACGAACAATTCTAATCAAACACTATGCGAGCTTGTTCATGAATATTTATAAACGAACACTAGACGAGCTTGTTCACGAGCTATTAATGAATGAGTATAGGATTGTTCATGCTCTGTTGGTTTATTTAACGAGACCTAAAATTTGTTTATTTATGTTCGTTTAACTAAATAAACGAACATGAACGAACAATATCCGAGCTTGTTCACGAGTAGTTTGCCGAACGCTCTGTTCATTTACAGCCCTAGTTGTTGAGCATTTTTCTTGTAGTGTATGTCATCAATGTACACCAAAACCAAGATCAGTTTGCCTTGAGTTCTAAGAAAGAAAAGAGATGAATCTGAAATAGAGTTATGAAAGCCAAGAGACACCAAAAAGGCTTTAAGTTTGTCATACCATGCCTTGGGGGCCTATTTAAGGCCATAAAGTGCCTTCACCAACTGCCACACATGAGTAGGTTTGTGCGGATCCACATAGCCATGAGGTTGAACCATATACACAGGTTCTTTAAGAGCACCATTGAGAAACACGTTATTAACATCAAATTGATGTACATGCCACCCCCTTGTGACTGCCAAACTGAACATAATCCGAATTGTAAGTGGATTTACCACTAGACTGAAGGTATCAAAATAGTCCACACCTGCATGTTGTTCAAAACCCCTAGCAACAAACGAGCCTTAAACCTTTCCACTATTTCATCAGCCTTGTGTTTTATTTTGAATATCCATTTCTTGCTAATAGGGTGTATATGATCAGTAAGTGGTACAAAATTCCAAGTGTGATTTCTAACAAGAGCATTGTACTCATCATACATAGCAATTTTCCAATGAGGTGAGGATAGTGCTTCAGTGACATTGGTTGGTTCAGTGATAAGAGAGGAAGAAATGGCAGAGTAAAGTTTAGGTTTAACAATACCATTTTTGGATTGAGTGATCATATGGTGATTGTTATGAGGACCTAGGGACTGAATGGAAGAAGCAGGAGAAGAATTATGAGGAGAAGATGGTAAGGCATGAGGACTAGAGTAGGGGAAGATGTTGAGGGCTGTGTAGGAAGCACACATGTTGAAGAATGAGGGGAAGTATGAGGAAGTGAGTGATTTGTAGGGGGAAGGAATGGCAAAGGAATAACTGACTGAGGAATTATGAGAACATGAAGAGTAGAAGTGATTAGAAAGGAAGGTGTGGTAGAAGGGGTGGGAAATAATTTATTGTAAGGAAATTCAAACTCATTGAATGCAACAGTAATAGCAATGAACACCCTCACCGTAGGAAAAAGTTATTTATATCCTTTTTGAGCTGGATTATATCCCAGAAAAATGCACTTTTGAGATTGAAATTGCATTTTAGAAGAACCATATGGTTTGGTGAACGGAAAGCAAGCAAAACCAAATGTGCATAGGAAATGATATGGTGGGGATCTTCATAGGAGCTTATGATATGGAGAAATAGATTGAAGAGTGGCAGTAGAAAGAGTATTGATGACGTACACAGCTGTGGAAAAGGCATCCCACTAAAATTTGACAGGAAGATGAGGTTGGGCTAGAAGAGTAAGGTCTGTTTCTAATATATGTTGGTGTTTTCTTTCAGCGAGGGCATTTTGTGGATGAGTATGTGGGCAAGGGTGTCTGAAATGGATGCCAAGATGTTGTAGAACATGAGTTAGACTCCTAAACTCCCCACCCCAATCAGACTGAAAGGTTTTTATCTTGGTTTGAAAGTGTCTTTCAATCATGGCATTGAAATGGAGAAAAATGCAATGAACTTCAGACTTTTTGTGCATGGGATATATCCAGGTAAAAAGAGTAAAATCATCCACAAAATGAACATAGTATCTATAGCCATCCACATAGGGAAAATAAGCAGGGCCTCATACATCTGTGTGAATTATTTAAAAGGGAGTTGTGGTAGTGTGAATGACAGAACTAAAATGTTTTTGGTGCATTTTGCCCTATTTACATGATTCACAGAAGTGATTTATTTGAGTACATGGAATTTGTAAAGTCTTGATAACATGAGAATGAGTGTTATTACAAGTATGGCCCAGCCTATTATGCTAAAGAGTAACATTGTTACATTTAGAATTAGAACAGGAAGCAGAGGAACTAGTTGAAGTGTAAAGCTAAGGAGTGGAATGGTTGCCAGCTTTGGAGGGCTGATTGACTTTGTTTTGAAGGTGTGAGAGATCAAGTTGATTTAATCCATCTTTAAGGACACCTTTCAGCAAGATTTGATGAGTGGTTTGATCCTTAACAAGATATTGAAAAGCATGGAATTCAATATACACATGATTATCTTGAATGAATTTAGAGATGTTGAGCAGAATTTTTCTAACATCAGGTACATGTAGTACTTGTTTTAAGGCTAGAGAATGTGAGAAATGAATAGAATGAAAAGATGTAGATCCAATATTAGTGATAGGAAGAGGAGAACTATTGCCAACTAGAAGAGAATCCTTACCTCCATAAGGAGCTTGCAATGTCAAATTGTTCAAGTTAGTAGTCACATGATGTGTAGCACCACTGCCCATATACCAATCTAGTCATGTTAGGCTGTTGTGACATAGTTTCAGGAGCCACATTACAAACCTAAACTGAGAAGGAGACATATGCTCAGAGACAGAGGAAATGAATCCAGACTTCACAGAAGGAGAAGAATGGTGATAAGAGGTGTCATGTGACAAGTCATGATCGGATTGTTGCATGGAAGTATAATTCACTTGTGGTGTAGGAGGATGATTGGAAGATTAAAAAGAAGATCCATTCCAAAAACGTTAACATCAAATCTATTAAAGCATTTAGCAGCAATGTGATTGTTCTTTCCACATATTTGACAAACAACTCTTGAACCTCTAGAAAATTGACCACGTCCCCTGAATCTATTGGAAAATTCACCTCTATAAGACTTGAAGTCAGAGAAATGTTTCTTTGGGACATATTAACATTAGAATTCATAATATTATTGTTTACAGTGGTAGAAATAGTGGAATTCAACTGTTGTAACCTCATTTCATGCGTTTGTAGAATGAATTGCATTTCATAAGTGTAAGATCTTTCCTAGTAGTCAAATTAACCACCACGGATTCATACTCCGGTTTAGAACATGTAAAATATACAACATCAAATCATCATCATCATCAACAACTTTTCCAGCCACATGAATATCATTAATAATGGACTGCATCTTTAAAATATACTCTGAAATCGTAAGATCATCCTTTTTCATAGACTGTAACATAGATTTAAGGTGTAGAACTCTAGCTTGTGACTGTGTACGAAATAATTTCCAAACACTCCAAACTTCACAGGATGTTGAACATCTACTCATATATCCCAACATATTTTCAGAAATTGAATTCAGAATCTAACTATATAGAAACTTATTTTTGTGTAGCCAAGAAGTGTACTCAAAATTATTTGTGCGATCTCCAGAATCGTCATCAATAATCCACTGTGCATGAATTTCCACTGTACGAAGAAGAAACGGATCAAAACAGTGAGATGTTACTGTAGCTAAAATATGAGCTCTTCAAAAGTTGTAATTTGATCTATCTAATCTAATATTTAATGTTTTAAGAGTTGGTAGACGGAACGTTGCCATAGCCGATGGAGCTTGATGGCTCATGATACCATGCTAAAACTATACAAAACACAGGGAGAAAAATAGAGAAGAGAATTTTATTATGAACTTGAGAATGATACATCTAGAGGCTGCAGTATATATAGGAAGAGAAAATGTATCAGAGGGAATGTAACAGTAACAGTAACAGTAACAGTTGTAACTAACTAATATTCTTTGTAACTAACTAATAGTATTAGAAGCTAACTAACAGACTTGTTCAACAGAGGATTAGTGGGAATCACGCCACTCTCGATACCACAATAGTTTGTTGTCTTATTTACAACAATAAATACTTGTACACATCACAACAATCTTCTATTCATTGTTATAGTACTATTAAGTTCAGAAAACTAAACTTTCGCAAAGTATAAAGTTGCAAAGTGTTTATCACTCAGTTGTATAACTATGATAACTGAACTTAACTTCTTATCAAATAAAGAAAACTAAAAGTATATTCACCTCCCTCTAGACTTTTATTGTTATTTTTGGGACCACCATTAAATGACAATTTTATACACATAAAAGAACAAAAATAGACATATTATATCAAAATGGTTATCATGTCAATAATTACATCATTCACAAAATGTGGGGTCTCACAGTATGTTCTAAAGTATTCGGATTAAAAGGGTTTATTCGAATAGGTGTATATCTTCATTTGAACCCAATGAACGTGTCTGTTCAAAACCATTCGATTTGAAAGAGTTTGTTCGAACAATTATGTTATTTCACTTGAAACCTTTGATAATCTATAAATATCCAAAAAATCTTGAAATTTTTATCCAATATTTGTATACATACATAAACATATTTAATTTCTGTCGAAGTTTTTCGGCAAAACAAAAAGAGCACAAAACATTCAAGGTTTGTCGTCTCTTGTTGATTGGAGTATTGCTACTACAAGAAGAAGAGATTGTTGTATCTTGGGAGACATTTGTTATTCAACTGGGGGACCGTAGCGAGACAATTTATCTTAAAGACATAGAGTCGAACTCTAGCCTCGATCTATTTCTGCATTTTATTTCAATTTTGCTCTACAAATTAAAGTAAGTTTTCTATTTAAAATGCCAAATATAATATCACACGCAATATATCCCCACATAAAGTATAGGTAAAATCGTTGTAAGTAAAATCATTGTAGGTCAATATTACCAACAAAATCTAAAACTGTTGGTAAATACTTATAGTATTTATGTCGGTAAAATTAAAAATTATAGTGATTTGGTGGTATAGTCTGAGGAAAAATAATATTTTTTTTTTATTTTGTAGGTATGTTGTAGGTAAATGTAAAATTTAATAACAAAATTATTTGAGTAAATTTTGTTGATAAACTGAAAATTTCTTCCAGTGTATATCTACATATTTTAAATACTATCTTCCATGAGTGATCCACACCTTCAAAATTAAGTTGATAAATATTTCTTATATAAGAATTTTGATACTGGTGCGTGATTATACAAAGTATTTAGTAGTTATAGATAAACACGTAAGCAAAATATAAATAGCCAACACAAGTGGATATGAATTTTTGTTGTTGTTGTTGTTGATTGATTGATCATAATATTGGAGTACATAGCCGTGATGAAATGGACAAGTCCATACAGTAAAGATCAAAAATACAAATTATTGATCTTTTGGTGGTAAATCCATTTTAACTAATAGGTAGGTTTAAGACATTGCGCATTATATTCCTTCAAGCTTAGGGTAGTGCTACAATTCCGCGGCACGTCATTCTTAGTATCTATCACTTGGAAAGAACTTCGATCAAAATACCAGTCTCCAATAGCCTCTCCAATTGTCTGCAAAACGCAAAATTACACTATTACATAGGTAGATCTGGACATTAAAAGTGATTTAAACATCTTTAGACAATGTATCACGTTATTAAAAATCTAGATATGATGGAAACTAATATAACATAATGAGTCAAAATATAAATTTTAATGTGGCATACTTAATTATTCCACGTAGTAAAATTGAATTGAAGTTATTGTGTACGCAACAAGAGACCAGACACAAACAGATTAGAGCTGACAACTTTCAGCCCCACCCACGGGCTGGCCCGACCAGCCAAGGTTAGGGCCAGATTGGGCAACATTTGTAGGCCTCAAATGGACCAGACCTACTATGATGGTCTCAAGAGGCTCGAAACCTGATTGGCCTGACACAATTTAAGCATAAAAATGGGATTTAGGATGGGCTAGGCAAAAAAAAAATAAAAATTGGAGTAATTGATTTGTGGGAATCAACCCAATTTTCTGTCTTGGCCCGATCATTCTCCTGCTCTAAAATAGATATACGATACGCGGTAGCATTTTATTATTCTAATGTGATATATGCAAAAAGATTTTTTTTTTTTTTAAATAATTTTACAGAAAAATAAAAATTAAAAGAGTAAGATACCTTATTTGCCAGTACGTTGTTTCCCCCTACAGAAGAGCATCTCCATTCTTCTTTTGCACCTATGTGGCCATGCAAATAACAAGAGTGGACGAACATTCCTCTACTTGAACAATTATTAAGGTTTTGCAATGTCTCTATGAGGGCATTCCGAAAATCTGAAATAAACATGTCAATTAAAAAAATAATAGTGAGATTTATGTTTTTTTAATTTTTTCAGTTTGAAGTTGAAAATACTTGTGATCAAATTAACCAATAATATGAGTACCTTTCATGAGTTGTAATTCAGTTGATGTGCAAAGCGTTAAATTGGAAATGCAATTACTCCATTTTTGCGTACCACCAACTGAACGTATGTAGTTTTCTTCAATCTGAAACAAATTAAATTCAATTGAGCCCAAAAATTAAAATAAAAAATAAAAAGTTATGAAATAGCATTAGCATAAATATTATTATAATTACTTGATGTTCCCTTGCCTATTACTCCTTGATCAATCAATTTGTTTCAAGATAAACAAATTATTTGACATATGGTTTGCAAAATTTAATCCAAAACAGTATAAGCCAAGAAGTAAATTCATCTGCCATGGTAAAAAAGAATTCCTTTTTTTTTTTTTTGAATTTATATTTTTTCCATGAAAGAATGACATACCTGAAATTTATCGAAAGCTGATTCAAGTAGAAAGAGTGGCGTCTGAACATCTTCAACCAAATTTTCAGGGAATAAACACTGTAATTTTTTTGTATATATATATATATATATAAAAATGAACATATTATTAGTATATATAATCTAGTGTAATTATTCAAAAATTGGATATAGAATTAGTTAACTTCTCTTACCAATTTCGGATCCATTTTTGACGTGCAAGATTTAGGCAATCTCTCGGATAGTCCATGCATACCATATATTCAATTTAGAAAAAAAATATATAACAAATTTGTGAAATATATATAAATATAAAACAAAGTCAAACTTAATATAGAGTGAGACAATACATGTACTGCAATAACATGATCAAACCGCCGTTCTCTGATCGACTCGGCTCCAGGGAGATTTTTTCTATTAAAAAAAAACGTATGCAGTTAATGTCCACTATGGGAATATATTTTCATTTCCATAAGTAAAAGGGTAATTATAAAAAGTGTGAAAATCAAATTATCTTTCAAAATTTCAAATACCTTTTAAGGCTTGTAATTGCTTTATAAATTAACCCCACAATAGGGACAATTTGTAAGGTTGAAAAACGTGCATGTGATGGTTATTTGTGGTTTTCAAAAATTCAGCCTTATTATAAGAAAATCAAATTGTTATTTAAAATTACAAATACCCCCTAAGATTTTGAATTTGTTTTACAAATTACACCCCGCGATTGAGAAAATTCGTAAAATTGAAACACATAAGGGGTTTGTAGTTTTTTTTGAAGATTCAGCCTTATTATAAGAAAATCAAATTAACTTTCAAAATATGGGATCAACTTTGTGCTCTAGTGATTGAGACATGTATTGTAACGGTAATGACTCGGGTTTGATCTCATACGAGTCCGTGTGTGCCCTCCCCAAATTCCCCCATTGTATGCAAAAAAAAATTAACTTTCAAAATATCAGTAGCCCCAAAGGTCTGTATTTGTTTTACAAATCAACCCCCACAATAAAGACTATTTGCAAAATTGAAACACATGTCGGGGTTTATTTGCGGTTTTAAAGATTCAACCTTATTATAAAAAATCAAACCATCTTTCAAAATTACAAATACCCCATTAAAATGTATATTTTTTTACAAATTAATTACCCATAATGGGGACAATTTTGTAAAATTGAAACACGTGTGTCAGGGAGTATTTGTAGTTTTTAAAGATTTTGTTATTATTCCAAACTGAAAGTTGGTTGGTTTAACGAGTCTTACGCATGGATGAAGAAACCAGAATCGAAATGCACTTTAGTCTACGGCATTTGGTATAAGTGCCCGAAACTTATCACGGTGTAAAATGGTCGCCAATCCACCGGTGAGCCACCGAGTATAGCCTAACTTTATTAATGTTAATATAATTACTTTACAGTTATTTTAATAATAAACTGATATTTTGGTGTTGCGTGCAATAAAAACGTGCGTATAAGATAAAACATTATACATCAAGAAAAATTAGCCATTACATTTTCGGCATTATTCATTCCTTTAGCCAGCAGATCCTCCATTACAGCGTCGAAAATCCTTCCGCCCCTAAAAGTGAGGTTGGTTTTCTGAATAACATTATTAATTTTTAGAATTTCAAATTAAATTATATAAAATATATCAATAAAAGTAAGAAATTAATTATACGGCAATATTTTTTAAGACTTACTGGGTCAACTTCTTCGATGTCTGCCATGAATGACGCGCCATCACAATATGCAACATAGACTTTATTCCAATTGTAGAATTCTGAAATTGATTAAAAACAAAACATAAAATAATTAATATCCATGAACATATAATATTGGCAACGAAGTAGTAATATATAACCCTTAGTAAATAGGTATTATTGTTAAGTTATTGAATTACATTTGTGTAATTAAGTGTTACCTGGATTAAATGTTTGATTTTGGTCAAGTATCCCTGAGAAGTAAAGTCTCCTCCTATTAAAACTGCTCCCAAAATCTCCTTTTGCTCTTTCTATGCATTCGGCTGTTGAAGTACACCATGCGCCTCCCTAAAATCCACATTTCAAATTCTATTAAGTATATGAAACGCAAGACAATACAGATGATCACTCACTCACACACACACACAAATAATAATAAAATAAAACATTAGCTATATATGTATATTCATGGCTAAATTGCAATTTTAGCCTCGTAGTTGTATATATAGGGCAATAATAGTCATGTAAAAATCACAATTTGCAAACAAGTGTCGTAACTTCCAAAAAGTTCTTGATTCCAGTCCTATGGTCAACGAAGTTGGAAAATTTTCTGGAAAATTCATGTGTGTGTTTTTGTCACAATTAACATGTCAACTCATTTATAGGATATCCATTAAGGCGATTAGTTTTCACATCGGTTTAACCCTAAATGTGGATGCGTGGATTAACTTGTCCAAAGAATTTTCCAAATTGTAGCGATTAAAGGACTGAAAATTAAAGTTTTTTAAAGTTATTATGGGACTTTTTCCGAATTGTGATTCTTAGAGGAGTGTTATTGTTGTCAACCCCTATAGTTACATAAATAGAATTGCAATATATTGATAAGAGTTAGTCTCATGTCGACGATCTAATGGAACTAATCATTAGATGGATCCATATATCCGACCCATCAGCCCACCACCAGTCGCACAACCACCAACTCCACAACAACCATATTTGTTGGCCACTGCTAATACATTTAGGAGGTTTACTAATACTTTTCAGAGGAAAACTAATATTTTTAGGAGGCTACTAAAAAAATGTTCAAGGGGATTACTAATATTTCTTGGTGGTACTACTGATACTTTTTGGGAAGATTTTTAATATTTTTCAGAGGAAAACCTAATATTTTTTAGGAGTGCTACTATCAAATTTTCAGGATGACAACTGATACATTTGAGGGAGGGGGTGGAGAACTAATACTTTTATAGGAAACTACTAATACTTTTTATGAGAAAAACTAGTATTTTTCAGGAGAAATACTAGAATATCTTTAATCAGAAAACATTATCTTTGTCAATAAGAGTATCAAAACATTTTAATAGAAATACTAATACTTTTGACGGAAAAAATCAACTTTTCAGCGGTACTACTAATACTTTTTTAGGGAAAAAGCTAATACTTTTAACGGTACTACGGCACTGCCTAATATTACAAAAATGACATCGGTCCAATGATACTATGTCACCACCCCCAGAATATTACAAAAATGTCACCGCCTCTTCAGAATCACAAAAATAGTAACACCGCCTATTGTATCCGGGTCGGTTTAGGACCCGTCTAACGAATTTGAACCCGTTAGGCCGTCTGATAGAAAATTTTGTCTATTGATAAAATAATTGTTATTTTTTCTTTAAAAGGAAAACTTTTCAAGATGAATGAATTTGTTACGCATTTATATATCACAAAACCGACCTCAAGAAAAACCAACCAATTATTAGCTCCGGATCCAAAACCCTTATCAAAGGCATAAGCTGGTGGACTCCCATCCAAACAAACTGTAGAGGAAAAAAACAGAGGTGTGATATAATATAATGATTAGATTATAATTAAGAGATTAGATTTAGCTTATTATGTTCTATTAATTAATAAATTGAGTTCGCACCTGCTCCTTTTGATACAGCACTCTCTGAAAGTGTAATGTTAACGAAGCTAGCGCCGTTAACTTGGCTGTTCACCAAAACAAGTGAACAGAGGAATAGCTTAATTAGCCAGTGATCAGCCATGGTCTGAATGTTCTTCGCCATTCTTTACATAAAAGAGAAAAAACATAAAAATTGTTAGTATTATTCAAAACTTTGAAAAGAAGAAAACAAATATATTAAAATAAGTTGTGCTAATTTAGATGGGTGCGTATTGTAGGAAGACAGCAACTACAACTCTACACCATATATTTAATTATTTTGTCATGTGTATTCGAATGTAATTCTATTGATGCATGTTGTAAAAATTAAACTCGAAATATAAAAAAATTAAGGTAAAAAAAAAAATATCCTCCAATATATAATTTTGTTGGCCCTGGGATGATGACCATTTTCTTCAAAAAAATTCCAAAAAGAAAATTATTGATGGATAACAAGTTGCATATATATAAATTTTATATATTTTTTAGTATGTAAATATATATTGCGTATAAGTAGATATTAATTCCGTGGGGAGTTGTTGAGGATTTCCATGGACCACGCCAAAGTGACTTGGCATGGGCCGGGTGGCTAACATTTGCCCAAAATATATAGTCGGTTTTGGATTGGTCTCACAATTATGTCTCAAAAGACCCATCTTAATTAGGAAAACAAACTTGTTCCAGCTCGCTTTTAAGCAATAATATACCGCGTGCTCAATCAATGTGGAATGCATCCCTCCCAACAATGAAAGTATAATTTTTAAATGGGACAATTACAAAAACATCCCTAACATTTGGGTTAATTACAAAAAAACTCAAACATATTTCAAAATTACCAAAAAAAAAAAACCATCAGATTTCATTTGGTCTTAAATTTAAGGGGGATAACTGTAAAACTTTTGTAAATATCAGGGGGTTTTTTGAAATATTTCGAATATCACCGGGAAAAATGTAAAACGGAATCAAAGCTGAAGGGGTTTTTTGTAACTTTGAAACATGTTTGGGTTTTTTAGTAATTAGTTCAAACCTTAGGCGTGTTTTTGTAATTATCCCTTTTTAAATATATAATGGAATTCCTTCCCCACTAGCAACATCAACCTATCATATATGATATATTGCAGAATAATGCAACAAAAAGGGGGCGGGGGGTGGTGGTGGATGGATATTTAAATAAAAATAAAATATCAATGAATGAATAAAGCTTTGAACTTTATGACGGATTACCTTTTAGACCAGGTATGTATGATCACTCTTCAAAAGGCGGGATTTTTCCCTTTTGATGCTTTCGTTAATGTTGTTTTTTTCCTTGCTTAAATAATGTCTCCTTATTCAGCTTAAAATGTTATCAACCGTTCACCTAAGGGATTTTTCTATGGCGCACAAAATTAATGATTGTTCGTGGATCTCTATCCTCACCCACGTTTTTTTTTTCTTCCGGATAATCCTCGGGCAGACAAAATTATGGGGTTTAATTCAAATAAGAAAACAAAAAAAGGGAAATATTCGACATTTATTCAAATTTGATTGACATGCTATACCATTTCATAGTTACATTTAGGAATAATAATTAAGAACAAACTCTATCGAAATAATATTATATATATATATATAGGAATATGATCAAATGAGACCACATAATTAGAGTGAGACAGTGTGGATTAATCCTGTCCATAAATCTGTAATTTTAGATGGTTGAGATTTACCCAATTTAATAAACCTTTTTAATTTATTTTAAATATATAAAGGGCAGTTATGTAATTGTATAATTATATAATTTCAGTCAAGTTTGGTAATTTGATATCCCCCAAAACCGTTGTCCCGCCTCCATCATCGCCGCCCAGAAGAGATGGCAGCTCCGCTTCCTCCGCCAGCATGACGATTTCTTCTTCAATCACCTCCAGTGCCAAATCTCCACTTCCACACCATCGTCAAGGATATCGTTAATGCCGACCATGTTGATGAGGTATCCGTTGTGAGGCCCCAAATTTTAACAACGTGAGATTCGGTGTTATGTAGTGATTATTTTTTCGGCTATGTATCACAAACCTATTATTAATGAAACGCGACTCGACTTTTACTTATTCTTCCAACGTCAATTACGTCTTTCTCGTTTTCAAGCCTAACGATTTTATATTCTCCTCTAGTATTAATACTTGATCGATTGACTACGACTTTAGAAATATTAGACCCTCAATAATTTAGGAATATATTCCAATCCTTATCCTAATATTTCACCTTATTCTATAAAATATTTCCAAACAAATTTCTATTTATTTTGTGAAAATACATATTTTATTATTTCACATCCTTATTTTAAACTACTATATATTTATCTATGTACACTTGTATCCCCCCCTCAATTTCATACAAGACAAAAAAACAAAAAACAAAATTTCATCATCAAACCCCCCATGTTTTCCGCCCATTTGAGAGGAAATATACCATTTTTTTTCAACACAATATTTTACTTTCAATCTTACCCATCGTCCTAATCCCGCAACTGAGGGACGGAGTTTGTCCACGGGAAGCAGGTCGTAGTACTTGAGGTATAATCATGATTATGACAGATCCGAGCCTTGCTAGCTCCACTGTGGATTTTGTCTTTGCCTACGGAGTGATAAGGTGACAGTCTTGGACCATCTTACTCGGGAGTTACAAGAAAGAACGAAGGAATCGTTTGTCCCGATCCACACGATTCCGGAGTTAATCGGTTTCCGCTTGGTTGGTGCTACAAATCCGCATTTAAACCGCTACTTGTATTGCATAGGTTGGCGCTACAAATCCGTGCGCAATCGCTACTTGTCTTGCATAGGATTGGCGTTACAAATCCGTACGCAATCCTCTTGTCTGCTTGAACCATAGTGTCTGCGTGACCACGAACTATTTTCTTAAACTGTATAAGTATATTACTTAAATATACTTATCACGACGCTTGTGGACTGTGTGTGAAATCATGCATCATCTCTCACACGTTTTCATACAACTAAATTTCTCGCATCAATTATATATATCGCCACACTTGCACATGATCACCCCATCCACTGAGATTTATGTCTCACTCCCTCCTGTTTTCTAACTTTTAGATGAAGAGTACGTTGAAGACATCGAACCTACCACAGATTGAATCCCTACCATTGATGTGGAGAGATATTCCTTTTTACTTTTATTGTTGATCGGACTTCTTTATTTTATTTATGTTTGGACTGTAAGTTAAATTCGGATAATCTATTGGGTTGTATTCGGATACCGTCAGACCTTCCCGTTGGACTCATTTCCTATCGTTATCTATGTTGCTGGACTATTTTCTTTTATTTTTCTGATGTTGGACTCTTTTATTTCCTTTGAAATTTTGGATTGTAATTTAAGGTCGTAGGACCCTTTTGACACTTCAGTTGTGATATGATGTGTACTTTATTTCCTAGTTCTGTACTGTAAGCTATTAAGTTGTTGGAATGTAATTGTAATCGTGTTGTACTTGTAGTTTTTCCGCTGCTTTAGACCTTGTTTCACTTGGGATTGTTGCATCGTTTTCTAGAATGTTGGGTTTATTTCTGTTTAAGCGATTGAACGTCGTCGCGTCGCGTTTGGGGCGTGACAATTATGGTATCAGAGCTCGGTTTGTAAGGAGGAAACTTACACCGAGCTGACCCAGGATAGGTTCCTCGGACCTTGGATTAGGTACCACTACTAGTTGACCTAAGTTGAATCTTGGATGAATATTTAAACTCTTTTGGGCTGTTATAGTGTTAAGATATCCGGATATTCCTCTATTTGCATGTTAGGTGATTTAGAAAATCCGTGATTTAGAGATTATAATGCCTGATATGGTGAGACTCGAAGAATATGAGGATATCTCTTGATAAGTATATGATTTGGATGTTATATATTATGGGATGTAGACACCTAATAATATTACTTTTGGAAAATGATAGTAGGGGAATCACTAAGTATAATGATCAATGATAATACCCTTGTGTTATTCATTCTCAAGTACTTGCACAAGCTTAAGTAAGGGAATTTGACTTGTGGTTTAGGTATCACGGATAAGATACATTAAGGATGTGACTATTATACGATCTCGACTAGATGTTACCACTAAATATCCCCTCCATAGGATAGACGAACTATTTGATCAACTTCAAGGAGCGACGGTGTACTCGAAGTTTGATTTACAACAAGGATATTATCAACTGAAGATCCGTGAAGAAGACGTTTCCAAAACGGCATTTCAAACAAGATATAGACACTACGAGTTTGTAGTGATGCCTTTCGGCCTGACGAACGCACCAGCAACATTTATGGATCTGATGCATCGAGTCTTTCAACCTTATTTGGATCAATTCATAGTGATATTCATTGATGACATACTCATATACTCTAAGTCTAGAGAAGAGCATGAACGTCATCTGAAAATTATTTTGGAGACACTACGAGAGCCCAAGCTGTATGCCAAATTCAGCAAGTGCGAATTTTGGCTTAGTGAAGTCGCATTCTTGGGACACATAGTATCCGGTACTGGGATCTCCGTAGATCCTACGAAGGTACAGACAGGTGGTTGAATGGAAACAACCCGAGTCAGAACGGAGATCAAGTTTCTTAGACTCGGTTGGGTATTATCGAAGATTTATCCAGGATTTCTCCAAGATAGCGGACCACTCACTCGACTAACCTGGAAGCAAGTCAAGTTTGAGTGGAATGACAAGTGTGAGACTAGTTTCCAAGAGTGAAGAAACGACTTACTACGACTCGATCTTAGCCCTTCCAAAGGGAACATAAAACTTTGTCGTCTACAACATGCATCAAAGGAAGGACTAGGAGCGACTCATGCGAGGAAGGAAAGGTCATTGCTTATGCATCACGGAAACTCAAGTCGTATGAAGCCATTACCTAACGGATGACTTGAAATTGGCAGCAATAGTGTTCGCGTTAAAGAAATGGAGGCACTATCTCTACGGAGCAATATTCACGGTTTACACAGATCATAAGAGCCTAAAGTATCTATTCTCTCAGAAGGATCTCAATTTGAGGCAATGGAGATGGGTGGAGTTAATAGAAGACTATCACTTTGATATTCAATATCATCCCGGGAAAGCTAACATAGTAGCTGACACCTTGAGCAGAAAGGCGAGTTTAGCTAGACTAATGATTCGAGAGTGGAAATCATAGAAGAGTTGAGCACTTGGAATCCGACGAGAACCAATACTCACATTCCATGTGCTAACATATTGGTTAAACCCGATCTACTGAACGAGATCAAAGCAGCACATGGGACAGATGTACAACTTCAAAAACTAAAAGAGAAAATACTTAAAGGAGAGAGATCAGAATTCTCGGTACATGAAGATGGAATCATCAGATTCCGAAATCGAGTCTGTGTACCAAGTGATGAACAGATTAGGAACAGAATTCTCTCAAAAGCACACCGTTCGAAATACACTATACACCCTGGAGGAAACAAGATGTATAAAGACTTGAAACGACATTACTGGTGGGTAAACATGAAGAACCAGATAGCAGTGTTCGTTGCGAGATGTTTGACTTGTCAACGAAAAGCAGAACACCAGCGACCATCTGGTTTATTACAACCGTTGAGAATTCCCGAGTGGAAATAGGAACACATAACGATGGATTTCGTGATGGATCTACTAAGGACCCGAGGAGGCCATGATGTTGTATGGGTAGTCGTAGACCGACTCACGAAATCTGCACAGTTCTTACCCATGAAGAAAACCAACAGCTTGCAGACACTCGCGCAGATTTATATCTGAGAGATCATTTAACTGCATGGAGTGCCAGTCGACATTGTGTCAGACAGAGACCCGAGGTTTGTCTCCAGATTCTGGAAGTGCTTGCACGAGGAATTGGGTACCTCGCTAAGTTTCAAAGACAACAAAGACATCCACAAACCGATGGCGGTTTGGCCAACAAAGACACATCCTCTTGAGTTACGCGGACAAGAGGAGAAAGGACTTGGAATTTGAAGCCGGAGATGAAGTATTTCTCAAACTCTTGCCACGGAAAGGATTGACCAATCCAAAGAAGGGAGGCAAGCTAAGTCCGAGATATATTGGACCTTACAAGATTTTGCAGAGGATCGGGAAGTTGGCCTACCGACTCGAGTTACTGGCACAGTATGCGGGAATGCACGATGTATTCCACGTATCGAGATTGAAAAAGTATCAACCGGATCCCGAGCATATTATCACTCGTGATGCTCCTCCTATGATGGAAAATTTATCTTACACCGAGGAACCAATTCGGATCATTGACCAGCAGATACGTCAGTTGCGTAATAGAAAGATTCCGATGGTTAAAGTGGTATGGCGAAATCACAATATAGTGAAGACGCAACGTGGGAGATGGAAGAAGACATGAGGAATCAATATCCAGAGTTGTTCTGAAGAGAATTTGGGGACCAAATTCTTTTAAGGAGTGGTGAATGTGAGGCCCCAAATTTTAACAACGTGAGATTCGGTGTTATGTAGTGATTATTTTTTTGGCTATGTATCACAAACCTATTATTAATGAAACGCGACTCGACTTTTACTTATTCTTCCAACGTCAATTACGTCTTTCTCGTTTTCGAGCCTAACGATTTTATATTCTCCTCTAGTATTAATACTTGATCGATTGACTACGACTTTAGAAATATTAGACCCTCGATAATTTAGGAGTATATTCCAATCCTTATCCTAATATTTCACCTTATTCTATAAAATATTTCCAAACAACTTTCTATTTATTTTGTGAAAATACATATTTTATTATTTCACATCCTTATTTAAACTACTATATATTTATCAATGTACACTTGTATCCCCCCCTCAATTTCATACAAGACAAAAAAAAAAAAAAACAAAATTTCATCATCAAACCCCCCATGTTTTCGGCCCATTTGAGAGGAAATATACCATTTTTTTTTCAACACAATATTTTACTTTCAATCTTACCCATCGTCCTAATCCCGCAACTGAGGGACGGAGTTTGTCCAAGGGAAGCGGGTCGTAGTACTTGAGGTATAATCATGATTATGACAGATCCGAGCCTTGCTAGCTCCACTGTGGATTTTGTCTTTGCCTACGGAGCGATAAGGTGACAGGTCTTGGACCATCTTACTCGGGGAGTTACAAGGAAGAACGAAGGAATCAATGTCTGATCCACATGATTCCGAAGTTAATCGGACCCGTTTGGTTGGCGCTACAAATTCGTATGCAACCGCTACTTGTATTGCATAGGTTGGCACTACAAATCCGTACGCAACCACTACTTGTCTTGCATAGGATTGGCGTTACAAATCCGTACGCAATCCTCCTGTCTGCTTGAACCATAGTGCCTGCGTGACCACGAACTGTTTTTTTAAACTGTATAAGTATATTACTTAAATATATTTATCACGACGCTTGTGGACTGTGTGTGAAATTATGCATCATCTCTCACATGTTTTCATACAACTAAATTTCTCGCATCAATTATATATATCGCCACACTTGCACACGATCACCCATCCACTGAGTTTTCTGTCTCACTCCCTCCTGTTTTCTAACCTTTAGATGAAGAGTACGTTGAAGACGTCGAACCTACCACAGATTGAATCCCTACCATTGATGTGGAGAGACATTCCTTTTACTTTTATTGTTGATCGGACTTCTTTATTTTATTTTTGTTTGGACTGTAAGTTAAATTCGGATAATCTATTGGGTTGTATTCGGATACCGTCAGACCTTCCTGTTGGACTCATTTCCTATCGTTATCTATGTTGCTGGACTATTTTCTTTTATTTTTCTGATGTTGGACTCTTTTATTTCCTTTGAAATTATGGACTGTAATTTAAGGTCGTAGGACCCTTTTGACACTTAAGTTTAAAAGACTATCACTTTGATAAAAAGTACCACCCTGAGAGGGCAAATGTAGTGGCAGACGCCTTAAGAAGAAAGGCCAACATCGCCAAACTGATGATTAGGGAATGGAAATCCCTAGAAGAGTTGAGTATATAGCATCCGATGAGAACGGCCACTCAAATATTTTGGGCTAATTTCTCAGTGAGACCTGAGTTGCTGTGCGAGATTAAGGCAACACATGAGGGAGGAAAGCTGAGCCCGAGATACATTAGTCCGTATAAGATATTAAAGAGAGTCGGGAAGCTGGCTTATCATATTGAAGTTCCGCCTCCTATAGCTGGTATGCATGACGTATTCCATGTCTCCAGATTAAGGAAATACCAGCCCGACCTGGAATACATTGTTACAGAAGAAATTCCACCCATAATGGAAAATTTGTCTTACACTGAAAAACTGATATGAATCATCAATCGACAAGTGCGCCAATTAAGAAGGAGATAGATCCCAATGGTCAAGGTAGTGTGGAAAGCATGATCGAGATGAAGATGCCACGTGGAAAATATAAGACGATATGCGAAGACAATACTCGAAACTATTTTAGGAGGAATTTGGGGACCAAATTAATTTAAGGAGGGGAGGATGTGAAGCCCCGTATTTTATAACATTGTTACTTGAATAATATGATACATTAATATTTTCTCATGATTATTTCAAGTACATTATTTTAATATATTTATAATTTATTTCATTAATTGATTTATATTTATTCATATAGTTTATACACATTGTTGGATTTCTAGACGATATCTAAGATAAGTGACGATCCTACACCTGCATATTTTAGATACCTTAGATGACGACTTTCATATAAGTAGTATTTACCTTAAGTAAATAGGATGTTGTTTGTGATGAGTGAGAGACATTATATGATATCATTCATCAATCTTTAAAGCAAATGGAGCATGTGGTACGGCTAAGGAGCAATGAATGAGGAAAGGAATAATTCCAATTCCAATCAATTCTAGTATTTTATTCTACTCCATCATCTTCCATTAAATTATGCACCACACTTTTTATTTTTTATACACTCATCTACCCACTCACAAGACTTTACACACATTCAATTATCTTCCACACCACCTAATCTACAAACCCATACAAAACACCATCAAAAAAAAATGTACTAGTGTGTGTAGTGTTCGGCCAACCTAGTTGAGGGAGGAAATCAATTTCATTTTTCCTCTTACAACATCCACTCTATTCTTCCAAAACTCCTCATTTCTAACACTTAATCTCAAAACACAAAAATCCTTCCCCTATTTCTCCTTAAGGCCGAAAACATAAGAGTTGAGAAAAATTTTACTTCTTTCATCTTCATCTTATCTTCTTAAAAACTTCAAGCCTATTCCTTCATCTTCTAACTTGATGAATACTTCTTATTGAAGTACTCCTAGGGGTTGATTTCTTGAATAATTAAGGAAGAGCAAGACTTGGTTCTAAGCTTGAAGAGGACATTCAAGACAACTCTAGAAAATAAGAAGTTAAGGTGAGAAATTATCATTTTTAGTATTTTTCCTTTTGACAACTTAAGGAATTAATTTTTGACTCAAAGATATGAATTTTTGGAGCTTAGGGGCTGACCTACACCATCTCAAGTTGAAGATAGAAGCTTGAAGGAAAATTTTTTTGAGACTTTAATTTTAATACCAAAATATGGTTAGGATACCACATAGGGGCTGACCTTCAAGAGTTTGAGTCAAGAAGTTGATACCAAGAAGAAGACTCACTTTTAGATCAACCCGAAAAACTACTATGAGGTGGGTGGAAAAATCATTTCAACTTCTAGGTATTTTAAATTGAAAATATGCATGTAGTATTTTGTTATTGAGCATTTGAGATATATATTATGTATTGCATGCTATTTTCTTGTATCAAGTTGGAAAAATTCTCAAATGTTGCTCAAAAATGCGATTTATCGAAAAATAAGGCATACATGCACACTTTATTGTTATATTTGATGAAATTTTGTTGGAGAAGGATATGTATGTGTATGACTCTTGAAATCTATGTTTTGAATGATTTATAACCTAGACAAGTCGAGCATAATTGATTAAATTTCAACTTTTGGACTTTAAATGCAAAACTGGAAAGTTGGTGGACTTAATTGCAAGAAAATAAAACTTAAGGGACCCCTCTATAATTTTCGATTTTTGGGACTGAACTCAGGTTCAAAAATTATGTTTTGACATTTTAATAAAGTTTTAAGAGTTTTTAGATAAATAAAATCAACCCTTAAAAGCCTAAGAACTAGATTGTAAAATTTGAGAAGTTTAAGGGCTATTTTGCAAATTTCAAAACTGAACCAGACCCTAATTTTAAAATTTGAAATTTTAACTCTTAAGGGACTGAAAATAACATATTTTAAGTGTATTCCAAAATTCCAAATGTTTAGAGCTTGGAAAGTAATTTTATAAAACTTGAGGGACCAAATGGTAAAAGAATAAAATTTAGGACCAAAATGGAATTTCCAGAACTTATGCAGTCCATGCACCAGGAAATACTAATTTAACTATAATATAATTATATCTTGGACCCAAGGTTCAAATTTCATAACAATTGGACCCCTAAAAGCCTTAAAGGCATTTATTTCAAAATGGGACAAAAATGAAATTTTCAAAGGTTATAGGACCTAAACTTATTTCTTTTTAAAACTGCTTTTGTCCCAATATCCCACTAACAATAGTGATATTTTGCAACTGGAATCACATAAAAATCCCTTCCAGTTTGTGAGTTCCAATTATTTTAAACTTAGAGCCCGAAATGGCAATTTTAACAAATTTGGGGCCAATATGAGAATTTTATAAAAACTCGACCTCAAAACTTCAAAAACCTGAATCTATGAACAATTTGGAGAATTTAGGAACTGACCTCATAATTTTTCAAGGTCCGGATATTTATTTATTCAATTTTTAACACCAAAAGTATTGGTTTTTTTACAAAACGGGGCTAAATTGTAAATTTTCTTTTTATCAAGGACCTGACTTCAATTCTTAATTAAAATATCTTATTTTCTCAAATTGGTGTGTCGAGCTCACAGTCAGAATAGATACATCGGGGATGGAACCAAGGCGGCTCATTCGCTATTCCACTCTCCGGACCCATCGTCCTAATCCCGCAACGAGGGACGGAGTTTGTCCAAGGGAAACGGTCGTAGTACTTGAGGTATAATCATGATTATGACAAATCCGAGCCTTGCTAGCTCCACTTTGTGGATTTTGTCTTTGCCTATGGAGCGATAAAGTGACGTCTTGGACCATTTTGCTCGGGAGTTACAAGGAAGAATGAAGGAATCATTTGTCGATCCACACGATTAGGAGTTAATCGGACCCATTTGGTTGGCGCTACAAATCCGTACGCAACCGCTACTTGTATTGCATAGGTTGGCGCTACAAATCCGTACGCAACCGCTACTTTTCTTGCATAGGATTGGCATTACAAATCCGTACGCAATCCTCCTGTCTGCTTGGACCATAGTGCCTGCTTGACCACGAACTGTTTTCTTAACTATATAAGTATATTACTTAAATATATTTATCACGGCGATTGTGGACTGTGTGTGAAATCATGAATCATCTCTAACGCGTTTTCATACAACTAAATTTCTCGCATTAACTATATACATATCGCCACACTTGCACACGATCACCCCATCCACTGAGATTTCTGTCTCACCCCCTCCTGTTTTCTAACTTTAGAAGATGACTTTGTCGAAGAAGCTGAACCTGCCTTGGATTGAATCCTCGTGCTCCACCTGTTGGACTTACTTCCTATTGATATCTATGTTGCTGGACTGCTTTCTTTTATTTTTCTACTGTTTGACTCTTTTATTTTCTTTTGCCATTCTGGACTGTAATTTAAGGGCGTAGGACCCTTTGACACTTAAGCTGGTGATATGATGTGTACTTTATTTCCTAGTTCTGGACTGTAAGCTATTTGGTTGTTGGGATGTATTTGTAATCGTGTTGTACTTGTAGTTTTCCGCTGCTTTAGACCTTGTTTCACTTGGGATTGTTGCATCGTTTTCTAGAATGTTGGGTTTATTTCTATTTAAGTGATTGATCATCATCGCGTCGCGTTTGGAGTGTGACATCCATCGTGGACAATGCCACTAGTGTTACCGCCATTGTTCTTCAGCATGTTGGTTGGGCCTTCGCTGAACGAGTATTTGGTGAAACGAGTCGACGATATGCTTGATTCGGGGATGGTGGAGGAGTTGGCCGAGTATTTTGTTGAAGAAGGCGATCAGAGTGCCGGAGTTCGTGAGATATTTTTGGGTTTCAGAATAAAAGACAGGTTTGGAGGATTGGTGAAGAAGACGATGCTGACGTGGAGAAAACGAGGGCCTCCGAGGAGGTAGTGAGGATTACTATATACTTAGATGTTTTTCGATGTATACTTATATATGTTTTGCTGTATAAGTAGTTATTTTTCGATGTATGTATTTATGTTGTTGTATACTTATATGTGTTTTGTTGTATAGTAAATATATGTTAAATATACAGTAAATATATGTTAAATATATAGTAAATATATGTGATTTTCTCTCTCTCTCTCTCTCTCTATCTCTATAACTGATTTACTTAATCCATGGTCACCACATATTAATGAGCATGATTCTCTCTCTCTATAACTGATTCCTTAATTCACGGTCCACGCATGTTTTTGTTTGACAATTTTAATATGCAGTAAAATTACATTAAACATAAAGTAAAATAATGTTAAGTATACATCAAATATATGATAAATGTACAGTATACTGCATGGCAGAGCACATGCGTGATCTCTCCAGTGTGATTTTCTCGCAATTTTCTCTCTCCCCACGTGATTCTGTCTATCCCAATAACTGATTCCATATATTTGAACGGTCCCCACATATTTGTTTTGACAATTTAACCCTTTTTGGGATTTAATTAAATGGTTAATGTATTATTATCCCAAATTATTCGTAGCTTTTGGTGTAAATGGGGGTGGTTGAGATTAGTCCACACTTTCTCACTATAAAATATACTCTCATTGGATCCTCCCCCTATATAGGGATTGGATCTAGATCTGGTGAGTCCAGATAAATTATGTAAGAATATGAGACCAAATCTGGAGCGTTGAGTTATTTTTTAAACAGTCTAGATTAATTACTTTTTTTATGGTTAATTTATTGAAGAAAATGACTTTTTTGGTAAATCTAACTTTATATCAGTTATTAGAGAGGGGGTTATTTTGGTTGTGGCTTTTCACATTCCTAGAATTAAGTTATCTCAAAACAGACGGTTTTCATTGTGATATCTTCCTTCCAAATCTTTTCTTTTGTCAGTGTATTGTCTTTTGAGTATTGGAAAGCTTAAGCAAGTCCAATGTATTCCTCTCTCTCGAACTAACCCCTCTCTCTCTCTCTCTGTGAAAGAAGTCTTCATCTCAAAGAACCCTCTCATCATCTTCTCGACAGCACTTCTTCGAGGCAGCACCATCTCCGAGTCGACTGAATGGCCTCATCTTCTTCTCCAAGTCGACGGCCACATCGTCAGTGGAAAAAGGTTTTTTTGTTCTTCATTTCTCAGAATTTGTTTTGAGAATGTTTAGGTTAAGTCCTTTGTACAAGCATATGATAATATTTAATATTTCTGGTTTTTTTATAAATTTTTTGTTATTGTTGCAGTTTTCAAACCCTAGAATCCTAGAATAATTGACGGTTTCTATTTTTTAGAGTGTATTGTTGCAGGTTTTAGGATGTTGATATGTTTTTATTTTAGTTTTGAGTTTGGGTAAATTGCTCTGTTTTGAGTTTGGCTAAATTGCTATATTTTTTATTTTAGTTTTCGATGTAACACGATGAAAGTTTAGGAAAATAGGGTTTAAATTGATTTTGTTCAAGTATGTGCAAATGCTTATTGATTTTCTTAATATTGCTTATCTATGTTCTTCTAACCGCTTAGGCGAGGCTCATTGTGAGTTTACTTTTTTTTATTTCGCTTTTGTTGGATTTTTAGGGTGTATTTTGTAGTTTTTAGGATGTTGCTTTTTATTTTAGTTTGGAGTTTGGGTAAATTGTTTTTGATATAACACGATGAAAATTTAGGGAAATATGGTTTAAATTGCTCTGTGTTGTTCAGTATGTGGAATATGCTTATTGATTTTCTCAATATTGTTTATCTATGTTCTTATAACTGCTTAGATACGATATGTTTAATGTTTTAAAGTAAATAGGATTTTTAATTGAAAAACAAAGTGGGGAAACAGGGGGTAATTAGTATTGCTATGTTTTATTATGCTTATGTTGTTAATTATTCTTATGTATGGTTTATTTTCTGCTTATGTATGCTTTATATTCTGCTTATGCTTGATTGGTTTTATGATTATAAATGATTGTTTGTTAATGAATGATTTATATAATTGACAAGAGCTTTTTTTTTATAGATTTTCTGTTGGAAATAGGAAAAAAGAGTAGGAAAAGGAAGGCCGCAATTAGTGATGATGGTGCGGAGTTGTGTAATAAGGAGGTGGGGAAGGATAAGGGGAAAAAAGCGGTAAATAGTAGTAAGGGTATTGAAGAGTCTGATCATCCAAGGTTGTCTACGAGAGCAACATTGAGGAAGTTTGCTAAAGTAATTGGAAACTGAACAAGGAACAGAGGGCTGCAGTGATTGAAATTGGTTTTGGCAGACTGTTGCATTTAAAGATTAATGAAATACTGTCCATGTTAACTTACTGGTTGGTTGATAATTTCAATCCCATGAGCTGTGAGTTAGTGATATCAAAGGGGAAAACCATTCATATTAACGCTACGGATATTGAACGGGTTTTGGGAATGCCAAACGGCATGGCTAATATTGATTGGAGGAGCAAAGCTGGGGGTTGTGATCTTCTTAAAACATGTCAGCGAATTTTTAACAAGGCTAATAACCAGATTACGGCGAGTGTCGTATGCACAGGGAGGAGTGGTTTAAAAGGTATTTTGTTGCCTTGATAGACTACATGGTTATTGGGAATAACCCTAGTGGATATGTTAACCCCTTATGATGGACAGTTTGGAGGATGTACGAAATATTTGAAACCTTGGTTGGTGTGAGTATAGAATGAACATGTTGATTACCAACAGGGCACGTTAGGGGGACAACAAGAAAAGTCAGTTCAATGGTCCTCTTTTATTTTATCAGTAAGTTTTCACTAATTATTGCTTCTTATCTCTTTTATTTATTTGGTGAAGTTTCTAATTTTTTTATTGTATGTTCTTTATTTGGATAGGTTGTTTTCTACACTCGGGACGTGATCAGAACACTCTCCAATATTAGGTTTTGGACTACTGAGATTATACGGGCTAGAGTACGCAAGGAGATGTAGGCTGGTGGGTTTGGTCAGGATTATTTAGCTGATGCACTTCCAATAGGTGCATCGAACGAAGGGGTTATTGCGGTGGATATCGGGGGTTAGGAAGTCCTTCAGTGAAAGCTGGAACATCGTCTGGGACTGAGAGTCATGAGGTATAAATTCATTTATTTTTTTATTGACCTCTTTGTTTGAATTTTTGCAATTTTTTTATTGAGTCTGGATTTTTTGGGTAAAATTGTATTTGTTTTAATAGGGAAAACATTTATGGGAATATTGCTTATTGGTGTTTTTATATTGATTATCTAGGTTTAGTTAATTGCTTATGTAGCATCTGTTTACTATTTTCATAAGGTATAATTTTTCTGGACAATTGCTGCTTGTCAACGAAAGATATATTGCATGTGTTAAATGTTGCTTTGTAATAGTTTTTAAATGCATCTGTAAATGTTGTTTTTAAATGCATCTGTAAATGCTTATTTAGGATTTATACAATGCTTTCATATGCATAGAATATTACTTATTTTTGCAGTGATTTTCAGTTTTTTAAATGTTAGTTGGTTGTTTATGAAATAAAGAGATTGTATAGGAAGGATTTATTGCTTGTTCATTGCTATTTTGTTCTTTTTCGGTTGGATGAATGCATGTGGGAGGTGGGATACGAGTTGCTCATGATATCTGCCAATTTTGCTTATTTGTGTAATTAATACTGCTTAAAAAAACATAAAAGAGTTTTTGAGTACTAATATGTTTCTTGTGTATTTTTATTCTTTTAGAATGTTGGTAGTTTGCTTATTATGGTGAGAGACTTTGCATATATATGAAGAATTTGTTGCTTGTTTTGATACTATTTGTTCTTTCTTTTGTTGCATGAATGTATGTGGAAGATGTGATATGAGTTGCTTATGATTATACATCAATTGTGCTTATTTGTGTTGTAAATAATGCTTATAAAGGCATAAAGGAGTTTGAGTACTAAAATATTGCGTATGAATTTTTCAATTTTTACTATGTTTTTATAAAATGGTGCTCATTCATTTGTTTAAATTAGTGTATGTCTATATAATTTTCATTTTGTTTTATGTAACTGACATGTTTTGTCAACACCTTTGTCAAGTAGTAATCATCGAGAGTATTGCAAAAGTTGTCATATCTTGCTACAGATGTGGTCGACATAATTTCGTTGCTTCCAAATGCTCCAAAACAGATGACAAGTGATGTGCAGTTTTGCAAACTGTAAGAATCAGCCCGGATGCTTATATACTCAACTAGTAAGCATACTTTGATTGGGGAGGGCCCTGAAGCTGATGCTATGAGCGAATCGCAGCTCAATGAAGTTTTTTGGAATAATCCTGAGACCATAATTATCATTAAAAAAGTTGAACACGCGCTTGTTCAAGGGATGAGTACAAAAAGGTTATCGATGATATGCCAAATTTTAGCATGGGGGTTACTCAAGAGATGGATGCAGTGATTGGCAGGGATGTAAGCATAACCTTTTTTTTCAGTTTATTATATTTTTTTATGTGTTTCATGTGCAAAAAGTGGCAGTGTTTGTTTTCATATTATTATGCTCTTTTTTGGGGATCATGTTGGGGTTAGTGACGTGCGTAAGTTGGGTGGTGATGGGAATATTAATGTAAATGTATGCTTGGTAGTGAGTTTTTTTCTTTTTATTTTTTTTTTGTTTATTTGTTTTCTGTTTTTGCTCTGCTTATAATAGTATTAAATGTTGCTTAGTCATGCACATAACATTACTTATATGTTGTAGTGATTTTGCATTTATTTATATGTTTTCAGGATCAGGTTAGGGTTAGTGGTGTGGGTGATATGGGTGCAAATGGGGTGTTAAATGAAGATGTTGATTTGGCGGTGAGTTTTTTTATGGTTATTTCTTTTTTTTTTGCATTTTGTTTCTATTTCCTTTTGTAATGTGGTTTTGGACTGAATTTTTGGACGTTCTTTTATTTCGTGTCTTTTTAGGAAGTAGATGAGGACAACGTCAGTGATGAAGAGGGGCAGGAGGATGTGGGTGATGATGAGGTGGACGGGGAGCAAGTTCAGAATGCAAGACATATAGATGTGTTGTCCAGTTGTACAAAAATGGAGCTGATTTTGTCGAATTGGACTTTTGAAAACGATGCAGCTGATAGGTAAATTTATTTTTTATTTTACTTCTTTTTGTTTTTTGATGATGAGTTTTGCTATTGAGTTTTTTTTTTTTTGAAGCATGGTTGAGAGTATTTTTGATGAATCTATTCGTTTGAACGCGCAGGGAAGAAGTCATCTTCAAGAGTGGTGATTTTGAGATCTAGAGGCAAGATATGGAGATGTTGAAAGGTGGGCAGTACGTCAGTGTGGCTGTTATAGATACGTGGTCTATTATATTGAACCAGAAAGAATTATTGAGGAGCAATAGTTCACCGCCTAGATTTTTTGCCACAACATACCCCATTGTATGTTTTTTTCCGTAATTTTTGTAGCTTATATTAGGTAGTTGGGATATATTGCTTTTGTGATTGATGTGTTTAAAATTATTATGCTTATGATTGACCATTATATTGTTTGTCAATGGTGGAAATAGTGCTTGTATTGCCATATTCAACTATTGTTGGGTGATTATAAGCATGTTTTTGATTTGATATGGTATGATTAATTCTTAATATAGGTATAAATGTTGCTTGTATATGGTTTTTGGTATGTGGTTGTGCATGTATTGTTATTATTATGCTTGTTGCTTTACGTGAGCTAAAATCTTGCTTATCTATGTTTATTGTGATGCTTATTGTGTACAATATGTTTGCCAAATGAATTCTCAACTTTTTGCTTAGTAAGAACAATCACATTGCTTGCATGTGATATAACTTTTGCTTCTATTGTCCCATATGTGTGTGTTATTTGCAGACATTCACTATCGTAATGCCCAATAAAGAATGGAATATGAGTGATATCATTAAGAGTTTAGCGAGACATTTGACGTTGAATTTAGTGATGGTTGTGCGAGCAAAATTGACGAGATCGAGATGGTATGTGTAATATGGTAAAGCTTTAAGCATCTGATACTGTAGTTTTTTTTTTCTGACTCTGTCGTTTTTATTTTTTTATTTTTTCCCTAGTGTAGTTCTTTTTCCCAATATACAAGAGTCAGCATTTTCGTGTTAAATGCTTTGACGTTATAAGAAAAGTTTGCCATATTTTAGACAATTAAATCGATTGGTGGCAATAAAACTCTCAAGTACGATGGCGTTCCAGAAACATTGGTAAGTGTAATTTTGATGGATGATGGCATATATATATATTCAATGTTTATTTTCATAAATAGTTTTAGTTATGTTTATGTTTTCTTTTTGGTAGCGGCAGGTGTTTTCGCAATATCTACTGGCGATGGGTTGTTCCACTGCTACTCATGTTCAGGGTTGTTCCTATAACTTAAGGGCCTGGTGCGAAACGAAAAGGGGCCTTTTATATTCATATAGAAAGTTAAAAAAAATAATAAAAAAAATAATGAGAATTATATTTCCATTTCGACGTTTCTACTACAGAAAAGAGATACTTTAATATCATTGCATCATAAATTTAAAGGGAAAAAATTATCAATACAAATCTTCTTGCATTTCGAAATTGATTTTGCCCCTGCTTAGGTAAAAAAAAAAAATTGTATCTGTGAAGGATCAAACACGCGACCCCAATTATGCAAGAGAGAGCACAAACCACTGCGACTAAGAGAGCTTTTGTGAAAACTAATATTATTTATTTTACTTAAGGTTTTATTCTGTCCTGCCTAGGACGGTAAAAAATAATAAAACAGACTTTATATCTTGGAAGGCTCGAACATGCAACCTCAGGCATGAAAGAGAGGACACAAGTCGTTGCGCCCAGGAGTTCTTGTTAGATAAATGTTTTTATCAAGATTTTGATGATTTTGTTTTAATAAGTTTTTATACCAAAACAATGTTTTTATATGTTGTCCAAATACTCCTAAATGATTTAAAATGTTTTTACTAATTTTTGGAGTATTTCTTAGAGTTTTTAATTTGATAAAAATTGGACAACACTTTTGATGGTTTTGTTTAAATTGGTTTTTACACCAAAACTATGTTTATAAATGTTGTCTAAATACTCCCAAATGATTTAAAATGTTTTTACTAATTTTTTGGAGTATTTCTTGAAGTTTATTTTTGAAAAAAACCGGACAACATTTCAAAGGGGAGGTCGGCCAGTCGCGCCCAAAGTGGTCGGCCGGTACACCAAGATTAGAAACTCAAACAGAACTTACGGGTCTTGAAAAAGAGGGAGGGGGACCGGTCAAGGGTGAGGTCGACCGGTCGCACTAGAGGGCGACCGGTCGCACCCCACCTCGGCCGTCGCACCCCCGCAACCCCTACCCGGATCGCACTATTTTTTTTTCAAACGGTCGAAATCTTCAACAGGGCAACCGGTCGCCCTATGTTATTTTTTGACAGCAAAATTCCAACCGTTGCAATCTGTGACAGCAAGATTTGCTTTTCAATTTTGTACAATATTTCTACATCTTGTGATCTTCTTTTTGTAGACAAAAGTGAAGATAGAGGAGCCTATGTTGGTGAAGCTTCCCTATAAATAGAGGATGAATTGAAGACACAAGACACAACACATACAAGCAAAATACACAACAAGAAATCTGCAAATTGTTCAAGCTTTCATTTTTACATTCTTGTTGTAATAGCCTAAGTACTTTCACTTGCACATCTTTGAGGTCTAGGCTTTTTGATTCTTGATTACACTTGCACTCAATCTTTGTATTGGTTTCATAGAGTTGTAATCTTGAATTTTGTCCATCATTCAACACAAGACATCCTTGTGAGTATTCTTGTGGTAAGAATACACTTGGGTGATTTAGGTGATAGGTGTTAGAAGGGTGTGGTACTCTTCAAAGGTGGTGAAGGAAGATTGTGGTAATCTCCTTGAAGGTGTTGTAAGAGGATTGTGGTGATCCTCAAGGTGTTGTATTAATTGTGGTAATTAATAAAATCTTTTTTCTTTTTGAAATCCATCCCGAGATCTTTTGGGGTGGTAGAGGATTAGGCCCTAGGTGGGTTGAACCTCTTTAAATCAACGAGTGTTGTTTAATTTCCGCATTTACATTCTTGTCATTTACTTGTTGATTCGAAAAAGAGGGTGATTTGCAAAAATCGGCATAATCTATTCACCCCCCTCTAGATTATCGTAGCCACTTGGACTAACAAGTGGTATCAAAGCCAAACTCTTTGGCTAAGCTCGTTCCGAGTAAAGAGGAAAGATCCATGGCTACGAATGAAGCGTATCTCACCACCGGCGCCTCCACCAACAAGCCACCACTATTCGACGTCAACAACTACGCATTTTGGAAAGACCGCATGGAGTGCTTTCTACAAGGATGCGGTTTGATATTTGGAATGTGGTCATTGAAGGAGTTGCTCAACCAACAACAAAATTGGAGGATGGTACCACTACTCCCAAGCCATTCAAGGAGTGCGATGAAAATGACAAGAAGGCTTTCTCTCTAAAATGGTAAGGCCTTAAATATTTTACATTGCTCTCTTACCGCCACCAAATATAATCGCATAAGAGGCATACGGTCGGCACATGAAGTTTGGGAAAAATTAGAAACCATTTATGAGGGCACAAAGAAAGTAAAGCAAGCAAGAAAAACAATGCTTGTGAAAGACTTTGAAAATTTCAATATGCATGATGGTGAAAGCATATCAAAAATGGTGGAAAGGCTTGACAACATTGTCAATCCTCTTGTGGCTCTTGGAAAGGTCATCTCCGAAGAAGACAAGGTGACCAAGGTATTAAACGCCCTTCCCGGCTCATGGTCCGAAAAGGTGACGGCAATCACGGAAGCTCAAAATCTTGAGACACTCAAGTTTGATGAGCTCATTGGGAATCTCCTCATTTATGAAGTATATCTCAAGGAGAGGAAAAATTCTCAACCATCCACCTCTAAATCGGGTACGCAAAATATTATTAAAGGTTTAGCATCTTCTTCTAATAATGTTTATTGTGCTAGTGATGAGGATGATGAAGAAACGGCGGCTCTTGTTAGAAAATTTGCAAAATTTGTAAACAAAAATAAAGCAAGAAAGCCAAGAGACAATTCTTGCTTCAAATGTGGAAAATCCGGGCACTACATAGCCGATTGCCCAAAATTAGCGGAAGAGGAATAAAAGAAGAAAAAGCCTTTTCCGAAAAAGAAGGCGTTAAATGCGGACGTCAAAACTTGGGATGAATTACTTGAAACAACCGACGAGGAAGGAGAATCCGAACATGGTCTTATGGCCATAGACGATGAAAATACCGAGGTACACTCTAATGCTTCATCTTCTTCCTAGTTGATGAATTACAATGTGATTTTGATGAATTGCAAAATGAGTTTCAAAATTTGATTGTTAAATACAAGAATTTGAAAAAGGAGCATAAAGAGCTTAAACTAGAAAAGGATAAATTATTTACTTCTTATGACTCTCTTGATGAAGCTCATGCTATTACTCTTACTATGGTCCGTACTCTTGAAACTGAAAAACAAACGCTCACAAATGATATTGAAAATTTGAAAAAGGATGTGCATCGATTCAATTTAAGTACGGATAAAGTCACAAAAATTTTAGATGCACAAAGAGGTGAGCATTCTAAATTAGGACTTGGTTATAAACCTTTTCAAAATGCTTTTAAGAAAAAGACCAAAGTCCAACCTCTCGTGCGTGCTAGTAGTCCTCGTATTATTACTTGTTTTTATTGTGGTAAGAATGGACACTATGCTAGCAATTGTAAATTGAAGAATAATTTTAGCTATTATTGGAGACCTAAAGGTCTCAAGGCTAACCCCATGGACCCCAAAATTATAGGGTACCTAAAAATAATTCCTTTGTAGGTTATAGGGGCTATAACAACAATGGAAGATTCAAAATGGCTCGTGGACAGCGGATGTTCACGCCATATGACCGGAAAGAGAGAACTTTTTACCAACATCAAGCTCCAAGAAGAGGGTATGGTCATGTTCGGCAATGGCAAAGGAAGAATTCTTGGAAATGGAGAAATTGGTAACTCTTCTTTCTCTCTTAGTAATGTTCTTTTAGTAGAAGGGCTTAAGTTCAATTTGATAAGTGTTAGCCAACTTTGTGACTCAAATTATAATGTTGTTTTTAATAAAGAAAAATGCCTTATTTCCAAAAATGATAATATTATTTGTGAAGCAATTAGAAAAGGCAATCTTTACAAAATTTGTACAAGTGATTTGGTTAGTCAAAATGTTTCTTGTCTTGTCGCCAATAATGATTTAACTAGCTTATGGCATAGGCGACTTGGACATGTTGGATACAAAAATTTGCAAACTATTTACAAAAACCAACATGTAAAAGGACTACCCAAATTGAATTTTGAAAATTGTTAGGAATTTTATTGATTAGATTTTGATGAATGCCATGTAAAACTTAGAATAGAAAGTTAGCTCCCAATTCTTCAGAAATGTATTGTAACAATTAGAGTGGCCAAGCTAAGTTAAGTCACCACGCCCTAACATGCAAGAAGGCAATTTGAAGAATGAAAGGAAGACCTGCTTGTGAAACAAAATGTGGCAAAGAGGAGTAGACGGGAACTCTGTGAAGAAGAAGCGGTGAGATGCGGTGAGTGGAGCATCGATCAAGTCACTCAAGAAAAGCCAAGTCTCAAGTTGAAGTGACAAGAGTCATCCAATGATTGGAAGTGACTCTAAGTCACCTGGGAAAGCAAGGAAATGCGGTCAAGTCGAGATAATCAAAAAAGAACCGTTGCCGCACGAAATCAAGAGATTTACTTAAACAAGTAATATCTCCATACCACCTTTCTTGGAGTGCTCGGTCCCGAAGCGTGCAAATGGAATGAACCAATGGGAAGCACTACACCGTGTCGAACCCGAAAAGGTGAAAGAACAATTCATACGAGGAAATGGCAATTCCAAGAATCGCAAGCCAACGATCGCAAAGTGACTTTCAAAAATAAGCCTATCTCTTCAACGGGCAAATTTTTGAAAGTTCACTATAAAAGGCTGAGTAGTTTGTTTGAGAGAGAAGGATGCATGAATGACACATACGTGAGATACACAAGCACATTAGAAAAACTGAAACAATCTCAATCCTCAAGCTACATTTCAAGTACATCAATCCAACACTCACCGTGTGAAGGAAAGAGAACTTCAATCGGTTGAAGAGAAAAATACAAAACAAGGGGTCTACTTTCCGGGAAGGATTGTAGAAAGGTTCAAGGTTGAACCAAGTCTTAAGCTTTTGGAGGGCTTCGTGATCAAATCCAAAGAGCTTGAGCAAGTGAGTCAGTAGTAACAAAGCAAATTTGTGAAGAAGCCGAGTCGTCGAGAAGCCACCGAGTGATCAAGGCGTCTCAGATCGAGTCCCTAAGGATCAAGTCGGGTGTTGTGATCAAGACTTGTATCGGACTGTTACCGCTTTGTAAACGATCATTACTTAGTGGATTCCTCCGGGAGTTGGAGAAGAGAGGAGTAGAAGAATTACCCCATCTTCGAACCTCTATAAAAACTTTCTTGTGTCATTTACATTTCGGCTTTTAAATTCCTGCACTTTTAATTGCTTATATCTGTATAAAGTTGCTATCCATTTGATAATTTATAAGTACTAAATCAAGCTCTAAAATCTTGCTTAATCAAACTTAAGGGTGTTAAGTCTTCCATTGAAAAATAAAACCACAAAGTTAAATCGTAGCCAACAAATGAGTTACTCCATCAACAACTCAAATGAGTCTTTGAGAGATTAACTCTCTTGAGTGACTAATTCGATCCGTCCATCAAGGACACAAAGAATTAACTCTGTAGATTTAAAAGGACTAAATCGAAAATTTGGTAAGGTTTATTCAACCCCCTCTTCTAAACCTTACACTTACACCCCTTGGACCTACAAGTGGTATCGGAGCGGTTGGTTCATTGAACCCTCCGCAGTTCTTGAACTAGATCTCCAAACTTTTCAAAGTCTCGCTTTAGTACTTAAACTTTCAAAACTCTTTTTATTTAAAGTCATTATCATGGAAGCAAATTTGACACGCATCCCTATGTTCACTATTGAAGAATTTGATGATTGGAAAATTCGTATGCGCTCATCTATCAGCGTTACATGATGAGATGTGGATAGTGATAGAAGATGGGCCTCTACAAATATTAAAGGTGAACACAAATGCGAAGAGTTGCGGTGAAGGAGAAGAAGATGATGCTCTAGACCCGGTCATGGTTGAAAAACCAAGAACGAGTGGACAAATGATGACAGAAAAGATACAACCTGGATAATGTAGCCAAGGACATCCTTTACAAAACCTTGACAAAGCCATGTTCAATAAAGTCAAATCATGCAAAACGGCTAAAGAAATGCAGGACAAGTGACATTAATTTGTGAAGGCTCGAGCAAATCAAAGAAAACAAATTATCGATGCGGTACAAAAATTTGAAAATTTCAAAATGATCTCGGGAGAGAACCTGGATCAACCGGATGCTCGGTTTACTGAAATCACAAATGAGCTGTCTACACTTTGGAAAGGAATATACACGAAGGAAATGTGTATGAAGATCCTAAAAAGTCTTCGGTGAATGGGAAATGAAGGTCATGGCACCGAGACACTCCATGGACCTATCAAAGACATCCAATCATGAGTTATTCTCGGACCTCAAAGCCTACGAGTTTGAGCCGAGAAGGAAAGACCAGGAAGAGACAAATGTACCCAAAACAAATTTGCTCTAATTGTCAAAGATGGGAAGAGAGCCGAGGTCAAAGAAGCAATTGACCCGGAAAAATAGCCCGATGGTTAAAAGATTTAACAAGTTCTTTAACAAGAACTACAAGAGAGGAAAGGGTGAATCTTCCGGAAGACACTCACTCCCTCCAAATCAAGGGATGATAGGCCAACCAAGAGAATGATCATCAACAAGTTGAGTATCAAAGGGCCGACAACTCAAGAGTAGAAAGAGTCGATCAAAAGGCCGAATATCTATGTTGGAATTGTAGACAACCAGTCACTATGCCATTGATTGCTCATATCCTGTAGTCAACAAGTACGAGAATGAAGAAGAAAGAAAAGGTCTTGAGAAAAGAAGACAAGAAAAGAAAAAAAGGCAATGATGGTCTGCAGAGATCTGAGACAACCCAAGTCAAGAGAGACAAATGATTGAGAGAGCAAAGTGAAGTGACTATTCAAGTGACTCGAAGAAGAAGCCTTGATGCGCTTAATGGCCAAAGAACAAGATCAAGAAGATGAGGTACAATCTAACTCAACAAGCTCGGACACTAGTGATAGTGACCGTGACACACACACTTCATCACCCACTTGTCTTTATGATTCATTAGGCAAAATGATGAAAGATTTTGAACATATTAAATCCTCACACACACTATTGAATGAGGAAAACAACTACTCAAAAGTCAAAACTCAAAGGCGACTAAGGAGCCGAGTACTCTAAGTCAAATAGTCATTGAGAATGAAAGTTTAAAGGTGAAAATGCTAAATTAGTAGCGAAAATTGCTCTATAGAAAAGAGGAGAATGACCTCAAGAATGTTATTGCCTCATTCACTAAGGCATCTAAATCATTGGATGATCTTATTATGAGTCAAAGAGAATGTGGAGACAAGACAAAGGCTTAGGATTTAATTCCTCTATGCCATGTCAAACCTCAAAATAATGTTGGAAAAAGGATCTTCAAGTCATGAAGAGTCCGAAAAATCCAAAACTCTAAATGGTGCACACACATTCACTCCAAAGCACAATACTAAGCAAACTGGCCTTGGTTACAAAGGAAAGGAAAAACGAAGCCGAGTTGAGTGTCTTTGAAAGGACAAACCGAGAAAGAGATTCACCGAGTCCTCAAAGAAACTCCTAACGAAAAATACTACGTAAAAGGAAGCAGAGCTACCAAAAATCCCAAAAATCCATAAAAGAAATACATATGATGGGAATGGTAGAAAATATCCAAGCCAAGCTGATTGGAATAATGTGAACTATCGGATAGACTTATGGAATATAAGCCCAAATGGCAAAGGCCTAGAACTCAAAAAGGCCATTCCAAAAGTATAAGAGCTTTCATCAACACACATATGCACCTAGGCACTACACTCAAAAACACCAAAATTACCCAAGGAAGGCAATTGCTAAAACACATATGCAGCATACTGAGACAAAAGAGACAATTTGTATGAACCTAGAATCCCCAAGCAATTTGCCAGGATTAATTATGATTATGGCACCGATAGATGGCAACCCCTTAAAGTCAAATCATTTGGCTATAGGTTGGTTGGATCATCTTACAATTCTAACCCCTCAGGACCCGGACAAGTATGGGTACCTAAAACTTAATTTCCTTGATTGCGGGTTCAAGGAATAAATGAAGTGCCAAGGAACCTGGTACATGGATAGCGGTATTCCCGGACATATGACAGAAATAAGAGAAATCATCAAAATTCAAGGAAGTCAAAGGAGCCAAAGTCATATTTGGAGGAAATGAAGCTCCTGGTGAAATAAGAGGCATTGGATCCATCAAGAAGAATGGATTAGAAATCACGGATGTTGCATATGTTGAAGGACTCAACTTCAACTTAATCGAGTATCGATGACTCTGACAAAGGGCTACAATGTTGGATTCAACATGGGTATATGCCAAATCAAGGATATTGAATCAAATGAAGTTGTATTTGCAAGGATGTAGACAAGAAGAATATGTATATAGTGGATTGGTCAACTGCAACACCCAAAGACTGTCTACTAGCAAAAAAGCACAAATGAATCAAGTTGTCAGTGGGCACAAAAAGCCGAGTCACCTGAATTTCAAAACAATTAACAAGTGGCAAGAAGCCATCTTGTAGAAGGACTTCCGGACTCGATATAAGAAGGAGAGTATATGTGATGCATGTCGAAGGAAAACAAATCAAGTCGTCATTCAAAGAAAAGACATGCCCATCCTCAACAAGAATATTGCATCCGCTTCATATGGATCTATTTGGCCCAAAGGAACCAAACAAAGATAAGTGGAAAGAAATACACCTTGGTGGTAGTAGATGACTACTCAAGATATACATGGACAATATTCATGTGCAAGAAGAAAGAAACTCTACAAAAACTACCACAAAATGATGAAGAGGATTCAAAATGAGAAGAGTCAAACCATTATCAAAATAAGATCGGATAGAGAACCGAGTTTGTCAATGGAATAATAACTCAAGATCTTGTATTGAGAATGGTATTGGTCATGAACTATCAGCAGAAAGGACTCCACAAAGTGAGAATGGAGTTGCGAAAGAAGGAAAGAACCCTCAAAGAAGCGGCAAGGACCATGTTAGGGTTGACGGGGTTACCAAAAAGATTTTGGGTTGAAGCAATCAACACACGACTTGCTACACCAAAACAGATGTATGATAAACAGACAAATGACAAAGACTCCTATGAGATCCGGATCGGAAGAAAACCAAATGTTGCATATTTCGAATATTTGGATGTAAATGCTTCATTCACAACAATGGCAAAGACAACCTAAAGGCTTTTGATGCTAAAGTTGATGAGGTATCTTCTTAGGATACTCAAAAAAGCAAAGCCTGAGAATACTCAACAAAAGAACTATGGTTACGAGAATCCATTCATGTAGTATTCGATGAACCAAATGTAAATGGAGAAGACATTGAAGAGTCGGTGATAAGTTTGAATCATCCAATCATACGAGAAGAGTCCCTATCTTTGAAGTCAAAGGCGGGATTATCAATTGAGAAGAAGATGAGACAAATGAATCTCAAAAGCAAATGGAAAATTTGCAACCAAGTGACCACGAAAGAGTGACCCACGAACACACCGCAAGTCGATCAATCCGGCTAACTTACTCCAACCTTGACGTAAGATGGCTGAGAGACCATCCACGAGAACTTGTCATTGGAGATATAAGAGAAGGTGTCAAGACAAGATCCGAACTCAACAAGAAGCAATGTTCACATGCTTCATTTCGCAAATAGAGCTCAAAGATATGTCACAAGCAATCGGACGACACACATTGGATTCAAGCTATGCAAGAAGAGTGAATCGAGTTTGAAAGAAATAAAGTATGGGAACTAGTGCAAAGACCCATACATCAAAATGTTATTGGAACCAAATGGGTATTCGAAATAAGATGAACGAGGAAGGCTGCGGGTAAGAAACAAAGCAAGACTGTAGCCAAAGGATATTGCCAAGAAGAAGGGATAGATTTTGATGAAACATTTGCCCTCGTAGCAAGATTGGAAGCTATAAGGATGTTTCTTGCCTATGCGACTCACAAGAATTTCACTTTGTATATCAAATGGATGTGAAAAGTGCATTCCTAAATGGTTTATTGGAAGAAGAAGTGTATGTTGAACAACCTCCAGGATTTGAGCGAGAAGACTCTTGGAGACAAGGTATACAAACTCAAGAAAGCCTTGTATGGATTGAAACAGGCACCCGCAGCATGGTATGATACCTGTCACAATTCCTAACTCGAAAATGGATTCACAAAAGAAAAAGTAGATAGAACACTTTTCGAATTCAAGACAAGAAGAGTATCTTGCTTGTTCAAATATATGTGGATGACATCATTTTTGGATCCACTAACAAAGAGCTATGTGAAAAATTTTCAAACCTCATGCAAAGTAAATTTGAAATGAGCATGATGGGAGAGTCGACATTCTTCCTTGGACTTCAAGTGAAACAGTGAAGGATGGAACCTTCATAAGTCAAACAAAATACACCAGAGACTTAATGAAGAAATTTGGTATGGAGGAGAAGTCTTCGTAAAAATACCAATGAACACATCGACCAAAATGGACATGGATGTAGATGGCAAGCGGTGGATCAAACAAGATCTGAGCACTTATTGGATCACTGCTCTATCTCACAAAGAAGCGGTGCCGACATCACCTTTGTTGTAGGTGTATGTGCAAGATTTCAATCTGCTCCTAAAGAGAGCCATATGACAAAGACTAAGAGAATATTGAGATATTTGAAAGGAAGCCAAGAAGTAGGCCTATGGTATCCAAAGGAAGGTGGATTCAAGCTAATTGGCTATTCGGACTCGACTATCTTTGGATGCGAGTGGACAGAAGAGCACTTCAGGCACATGTCAAATGCTAGGAAACGTAGACTAATTTCCTGGTTTAGCAAGAAGCAAAACTCAATAGCCACCTCTACAAATGAGGCGAATACATAGGCTGGGCAAAGTGCCCAAGTCCTATGGATGAGACAAAGAAATGAGAGACTATGAAGTTGAAGAAAAAGAAATTCCAATCATGTGTGATAACACAAGTGCCATTGCAATCACTCAAAATCTGTGTTGCACTCAAGAACAAAACATATTGATGTCGATATCATTTCATAAGAGATCATGTTGAAAAGAAGGACATTATCTTGGAATATATCTCAATTGATAAACAACTAGTGACATCTTCACAAAACCATTATGTGAGTCAAGATTTGAAGAACTCAAGCATGAGTTAGGGTTAATTGAGTGAAATGACACTGAGACGAATCAAAGAAGAGTATTAGAACAGAAAAGGAGTGAAAAAGAGTAAAACAAAAATCACTCGAAGAATCGATGTATCGGAAAGACAATACACCAAGTCACCGATAGCTGAGTCACTAAGAGAATCTACTGAGGAGTAGAGTTAAATCGGCTAAGAGATAAGTGAATAACTTATGAGCAAAGTGACAAAAACGCAATCGTTTTGACTTAGCGGGAATGTTTTAAGGAACACGTCAAAGATAATGATGATGTGTACGCGGACATAAAGCCGCACACTAAGCTTATGATTGGATATAAATGCTTTGCCGCATTAAATACGAGACGTGAAATGCTCAATAGGCGTGCGAAATCCAAGCCGTTGATTTCGATCACAATTCAAAACCGCCGCACGCCCTTTCATAAACCATATTTAAACCATTTTCGTCCGTTTCTCTCTCACACTTCTAAAACTGTTCATCTTTTTCTCTCAAAAGCAAAGGCAAACTACTCTCGAAACCCTATCAACCTTCAAATCAATTTAAGAGATTTTTCTTGATATAATTCTGAGAAATGGCACCAACTTATGACTTCACTAAGTTAGGAAAGCAAATCCACACCGGTTCGACGGTGGATTTCGACGAAATGGTAAAGGGTCCGACGACACCCTGGTGAAGAAAATTACGAGAAGTTGGAAACGTCCGGACTAAAACCGTTTCTAACGGAATATCCGATGACCTATGTGGAGGAGGTCGCACAATTCTACGTGAATGTTGAGATTCACGATGAAGGAATCAAGTCATCTGTTCGGAAGCAAACACTATCACCGCCAAGATTTGGTGAATATTGCTCACTACCGGCAGGAAGGAGCATCCGAGATCAAAGAAGCTGATGTAAACTTGGTGACGCATGGAAAGAAATAGCCAAGTCCGACTTTGCTTTGATAAAATAATATACACAAAAAAACAAGAGATCTGGCGAAGGAGGATTATCACAAGTTGTTGGATATAGTTGCCAAATGTATCGACATCAAATTTGGCGACTTTGACCAATCACAAAGGCAAAGCCGATTGTGATGGCCGCAATCATCGAAGAAAAGAAGATAAAAAGCTCAATGAGTTTATCTACAAAGCAGACTGCCCGAACGTGGGAACAAGTCCTTCAAAGAAGATGGCACATTTGGAGGATCCCGGGATATGGCCTGGTAATTGGCCGGGCCGTTGGAGGTAAAAGGAGTCCCTCTTAGACATGGGAAGGCCTTCCATGTTAACAAGAGGATGTTCGAGCTAACCTCTCTGGTGCTCGGAGCGAGCTTACGCCAAGAGAGCCGACACGGAGGGGGAATCACCGACCCAAGATACAAATGCTTCCTCTCCACCTAAAAAGAAAACTTCCCTGCGCTGCTAAGAAGAAGATCAGCTGTTGCCCTAAAGAAAGAAAAAACCAAACATGCTCCTGCTCTCCTGCAGAGTCACACCGCCCAAAGAAAGTGTCACCCGCCTTGCGGCGGGGTCGAGAAGGACTCACAAATACCGGATGGCCAGCTCCTCGAGAAACAAACACCAAGACTGCCCCTCGCCCAAGACTCGAGGACACCGCCTCCGAACTGAGAAATTCCCCTGTACAAACCAGGAGACGAAGAAGACTCGTCAAGCGGTCGAACAGAGAAACCAATTGAGTCGATTACTCACCTAGCACAAATACCGGAGACTCTTTGGAGAAGTAGAGTCTCCGGATGTAGTTGATGAAACAGCCCAAGTCTGCTTGAAGCGATCAGCAGAGGCAACCCAAAGACGCACTGTAGCTCACACACCGGCACAAGAAGAACCAGCCCAAGCGGATAGTGATGTAATGATCCTATCTCCACCTTACCCGACATCCAAAATCGTCTGCGTGAGTGGAGAAAATGGAAGTTGAGCAAGTCAAGGAACAGTTCCAACGGCCCGAGTTCATAGAAGAAGAAGAGAATCGCTAAATTTCCTTGGCCTAACTCTCGTGCTCCCAAAGACTTGATGAGGACAAGCTCGCTTAGACATCCCGCAAATCTACAAGGACGAGGGGAGAGAGCAAAGCAAGCTGAAGAAGCCGAAGCACATGAGAAGGCAAGCATCCGCCTATCTCCCGCACCCACGAACACACACATCCTCTTCTTGATGTCTTCTCCGAAAGTGACGATGAACTGAGAGAATGTTTGCTGCCCGCGAGAAGAGTTGCAAATGCAGCAAGCATTGCACGAATCAAGAATTATTCACGAGCAAAGACTAATGGAGGGACCAGGAGAGTCCTCCGAACACACCGAAATCGATCCTATGGGAGTGGTTCGAAGAAATAGCCACCGATGTTCTTTGCTACCACTTCCCAGCTCACTCGGAAGAAGCAATAAGGAAATGGCGATGAAATGGGACAATGGCGACCCCACGAGCCAACCCCTATTGAAGGTGTGCTACCACCGCCCAACGGCCGAACCATTAATCGAAACAAATGGGAGTTTGGAGACGAGTGACCCCACTCCAAGTCACTCACCAATGCGCCAAATTGGGGGAAACTCCTCCACAGCTGCGGCAAGGTCGGAGGATGCTGCAGATGACTCGACAAAGAATCAAGGAGGCGAAGAAGAGAAATTACAATCACAAGAACAACAACAAGTTGCCATCAACGAAGCTCGCATAGCGATTGAGACTGTCTCGGGTGCCAATCGCTACTCGAAGGCTAATGACGCGTTGCGATGCGGTCGAGGCACGAGGAAGGAACGTACCCGGGAGTTAACACTGGGCGATGAAAGTGCAATCCATGGGGTTGAGACTCCAATGGATGCCGCCAGAAAGACCCTAAGACAGGTGACACTTTGTCGAAAGGGAGGACTAGGCCTCGCAGCAGAGAGACCGCTATTTGGAGGAAATGAAGGCCCACGGGAGGTTGAGACTTCCCGGGTAAAGAAGTCTGAAGTAGAGAACATTCCTTCCGCTATCATAGACCCATCGAGAAGGAGATCAACGCACTTCATGATTCCCGGGACAACCACGATGTCACTTTTCCTCGGGATCGGAGGCGAAAGAAGAAGCGAGTCAACCCCCATGACAAATCCAAAAGACTCAAATGCGGATGTTCCGGCACGAGCAAGTCGATCCCAAGACTACTCGTCAAACTTTTAACTTTGATGATGAGCCACCACTAGAAATCTCATCATCGTCCGATGACGCTAGCGATAAGGCCGAGGACAAGTCTCTTGAAAAGGAAAAATCACCGAGACCAACGAAGTCATTAAGACAAATGAGGCTCAGCAAGCCGGGTCTATTTCACAACCAAACCCAGCTGAACCAGAAACCACTGCTCCGGCTCCTCAAGCTACAGCAGGATCGATTCCCAAAAGAACTTCACGCGCACCGCTCATCATCGAACAGATCCCAGTTGGCGGTGATGAATCTTTTGTAGAATCTTTCCCTTTCTCACTGGAGATACCAGAACTCCACGAAGAGTCAGAAAATGAACAAGCACGCTATCACAAACCACCTCCTGTTCTTCCAACAGACACCATTGTTCCAGCTGACTATGACTTCGATGTTGTATGGCCATCACCGCAATGTATTGAAGAATCACCAAGTTCGAGAAGTGTTCAAGGCACTCTTTCTTTGAAGTTGAAAGGATGGAGAGGCATCGAGCCTCTTTGGACATGCGATTGGACAACAGAGATGCCACCCTTACAAAATGACTTAAGAGGCATAACATTCGAATAAGGGAATGGTGGCAACAAAGAAGAAACAATGCGTGTGGAACAGGTGAGATACTTGAGACAATTGTTCAACAAACTACCGGTGTGGAGAGCCGAAAATGCCGATGCGAAAAAGGCCGAGAGAACACATTGAGCATATCGCATGAAGCTCACACCGCCGAGATCAAGGCTGCTGCGTGAGCATAATGCAAATGATATACACGTTTGGAAGAACACATGACAAGAAAATTCAGCCTTCTCATGGCCGAGATGAAGCGATTTCAAGAGAATCCAACACTACTCGTTACGAATTCGTCTTTGCATACAACGCAGCAGACTTGAAGCAGCGAATTCAACCATCGAAGACTTCGACTTCATGCTTGCCATGTTCCCCGGGTCCCTCTATCCTTTGATGATGCCAAAAAGGGGAAGAGGAATACCTTAAAGCAAAGAAAAATCAAGTCGAAAAGAAAGGAGCAATGAGAAGGGGAACAAGCGAGAAGGAAAATCACCGAGGAAATTTTGAAATCAAGAAAGGAAAATCTCTTTGGGAAGGATCAAAAGATATGCCCTTGATGATTGCACAAACCCCCATCGGGTCCTGTCACAACTAACATTATAAGCGAAAACTCCCGTGACTCGCCACTCCAACACTCTGTTGTATCTATGGCCGAGAAGAGAAAAGCAATTGAAGCGGGGATGAAGGAAGTGGAAGGAAGAATGGATGCCAGGGTGATGAACATCTTGAAAGAACATGGAGGCATTCCGGTTGACAGAGACACGTATGCCATTTCGGATGTCGGGATAGAGCCACGATCGATTGATGAATTCAAAACGCTCGAATCAAGGATATTTTGCAAATATGTCCATGGCTCAAGCTTGGGACTTATCTTTGGGAAAAGGGTCTCACATTATGTGAAGAAGGCGACAGACAATGAGACTTCCGTGATCGCTCTGGCGGCCACTCTGCTAGTCACTCACCGGGAAGAAGACCCCAAGATCTGATACGCCCGCAGGCGGAGGAAAAGCGGCGGGAGGAAGAAGCTTGGACCTAGGCCTCTCGCCCAAGAATATTGAATCGTAGATCCGGAAAGAAATGAGGGATCTCTTTTGAAGGTGAAACTTGACCAAGTGGCAAATTTGAAAGTGGCTAGAACTAACGCCGAGTATGCACTAAGAATAGAAGAAGAAAACAAGAGACAAACTCAGCTATGGGGGAGAGACATGAAAGATTAAGAAAAGATGAAGGCTGCCAGGAAGGCATATGAAAAGAAAAAGAAGAAAGGCGGTGACGACGAGAAGAAGAGAGAAAGAGAAAGAAGATCTTTGAACAAGATGAAAGAAGAGACAAAAGGAGATGAAGTGTTCTTTGTCCAATCCTTCGTGTATTTTATCATGTAAATACATACAATGTAAGTCTTACGTAATAAAGCTAAAAATTCTTTATTTTCAATATAGACAAAATGTGCTCACGATACACCTTGTAAACATTGTGTAAAAGAACAGAATGATATGATCAATAAACAGATCTATTCTATGCATACATTCTATGTCAATACACTATCTCTGTATGTATCCTTGTTGTTTGCATTTTTTTAAATGATTTAAGTTTTGGCATCATCAAAAAGGGGGAAATTGTTAGGAATTTTATTGATTAGATTTTGATGAATGCCATGTAAAACTTAGAATAGAAAGTTAGCTCCCCAATTCTTGCTATAAAATGTATTGTAACAATTAGAGCTGGCCAAGCTAAGTTAAGTCAGCTACGCCCTAACATGCAAGAAGACAACTGAAGAATGGAAGGAAGACCCTGCTGTGAAACAGCTGAATGTGGCAAAGAGGAGTAGACGGGAACTCTGTGAAGAAGCGGTGAGATGATCTGGTGAGTGGAGCATCGGTCAAGTCACCAAGAAAAGCCAAGTCTCAAGTTGAAGTGACAGAAGAGTCATCCAATGATTGAAACCCGACTCTAAGTCACCTGGGAAAGCAAGGAAATGCGATCAAGTCGAGATAATCGTAAAGAACCGTTGCCGTAAATCAAGAGATTTACTTAAACAAGTAATATCTCCATACCACCTTTCTTGGAGTGCTCGAGTCCCGAGAAGCGTGCAAATGGAATGAACCAATGGGAAGCACTACACCGTGTCGAACCCCGAAAAGGTGAAAGAACAATTCATACGAGGAAATGGCAATTCCAAGAACGCAAGCCAACGATCGCAAAGTGACTTTCAAAAATAAGCTATCTCTTTCAACGGGCAAATTTTTGAAAGTTCACTATAAAAGGCCGAGGAGTTTTGTTTGAGAGAGAAGGATGCATGAATGACACATACGTGAGATACACAAGCACATTAGAAAAAGCTGAAACAATCTCAATCCTCAAGCCTACATTTCAAGTACATCAATCCAACACTCACCTGTGAAGGAAAGAGAACTTCAATCGATTGAAGAGAAAAATATCGAAAACAAGGGGTCTACTTTCCGGGAAGGATTGTAGAAAGGTTCAAGGTTGAACCAAGTCTTAAGCTTTTGGAGGGCTTCATGATCAAATCCAAAGAGCTTGAGCAAGTGAGTCTGTAGTAACAAGGCAAATGCCTGTGAAGAAGCCGAGTCGCATGCGAGAAGCCAACCGAGTGATCAAGGCGTCTCGGATCGAGTCCCTAAGATCAAGTCGGCTGTTGTGATCAAGACTTGTATCCGGACTCATTCTGCACGCTTTGTAAACCGATCATTACTTAGTGGATTCCTCCGGAGTTGGAGAAGAGAGGAGTAGAAGAATTACCCCATCTTCGAACCTCTATAAAAACTTTACTGTGTCATTTACATTTCAACTTTTAAATTCCTGCACTTTTAATTGCTTATATCTGCTGATAAAGTTGCTATCCATTTGATAATTTATAAGTACTAAATCAAGCTCTAAAATCTTGCTTAATCAAACTTAAGGGTGTTAAGTCTTCCTAAAATAAAACCACAAATTGAGTTAAATCGTAGCCAACAGCAGTTGAGTTACTCCATCAACAACTCAAATGAGTCTGTTGAGAGATTAACTCTCTTGAGTGACTAATTCGATTGTCCATCAAGGACACAGCTGTGTAGAATTAACTCTGTAGATTTAAAAGGACTAAATCGAAAATTTGGTAAGGTTTATTCAACCCCCCCCATTCTAAACCTTACACTTACACCCCTTGGGACCTACAAAAATCTTGGCTTATGTGACACTTGCCAAAAGAACAAATTAGTTAAGAGTAGTTTTAAGCCCAAAAATGAAATTTCCACTACTAAACCCCTACAAATGCTTCATCTTGATTTGTATGGGGATATTGGTACGGCAAGTCTAAGTGGAAAACATTACACTTTTGTTATAGTTGATGATTTTTCTAGATATATTTGGGCTCTATTTATTACAAATAAAAGCGATGCCGTTAATGAGTTTGTTAAGTTGTGTAGACTTATTGAAAATGAAAAGGAAGATACTATTAAGACCATTCGAAGTGATCGAGGTGGAGAATTTGACGGCGAATTTAGAGTCTTTTGTGAAACCAAGGGATATAGTCATAATTTTTCGTCTCCAAGGACACCTCAACAAAATGGAGTAGCCGAAAGGAAGAATCGGACACTTCAAGAAATGAGTCGGTCCATGCTCAATGAATTTTCACTTCCAAAATATTTTTGGGCGAAGCGTAAGTACCGCTTGCTATGTCATTAATCGAGTTTATATTCGTCCTAAAATGAATAAAACTCCATATGAGCTTTGGAAAGGAAGAACTCCAAATATTAGTTATTTCAAAATATTTGGATGTAAATGTTTTATTTTGAATACTAAGGATCAATTAGACAAACTTGATCCTAAGGCCGATGAAGGAATATTTATGGGGTATTCAATCAAGAGCAAAGCATATCGGGTTTATAATAAGACTAATGGGATTGTTGAAGAATCTATCCATGTCAAATTCAATGAAGTTTCGGGTGTTGAAAGGATACCCAATGATGAAAGTGATGAAGAGGATATCGTTGAAACCATTGTTCAAGATGAAACTCAAAATGATCAACCTTCAAGCTCAAGTGTTACTCAAGAAGATAAAGGTGATACTTCGAATCTTCCCGTAGCATTGAAATTTAAGGGAGATCACCCAAAAGATCTTATTATTGGTGATCCCCTTGATAAAGTAATGACTCGAGGAAAATTTGCCGAGAAAGCCCTGATATCTCAAAAAGAGCCTAAAAATGCTAAGGAAGCTATTGAAGATGAGGATTGGTTTTTAGAGATGCAAGAGGAGTTGAATCAATTTGAAAGGAATGATGTATGGGAATTAGTACCTTGTCCTCCATCTCAAACAATTATTGGTACAAAATGGGTATTTCGGAACAAGCTCGATGACCAAGGCAATATTGTTCAAACAAAGCAAGGTTAGTAGCTCAAGGTTATTGTCAAGAAGAAGGTATTGATTATGATGAAACATTTGCACCGTGAACGTTTAGAAGCTATTCGTATTTTACTTGCCTATTCTTGTTTTAAAATTTCAAGCTTTACCAAATGGATGTAAAATCCGCATTTTTAAATGGTATTATTCAAGAAGAAGTCTATGTAAAACAACCTCCGGGGTTTGAAAATTTTTCTAGGCCTAATGATGTTTATAGACTTAAAAGGCCTTGTATGGTTTGAAACAAGCACCCGTGCATGGTATGATAGACTTAGCTCTTTTCTTTTGCAAAATGGTTTTACAAGAGGTAAAGTTGACACTACTCTCTTTGTTTTTGAAAAAGGGAAAGATTTCTTATTAGTGCAAATTTATGTTGATGATATTATTTTTGGTGCTACTAATGAATCCTTGTGCAAGAAATTTTCTAAGTTAATGCAAGGTGAATTTGAAATGAGCATGATGGGGGAGCTCAACTTCTTCCTTGGACTTCAAATTAAGCAATGTCAAGAAGGAATATACATTTCTCAATCAAAGTATACAAAAGAGCTTCTAAAGAAATTCGGAATTGAAGAAGGAAGAACCGTCTCTACACCAATGGCAACAAATGTTAAGATAGATAAAGATGAAAAAGGCAAGTCGATTGATGAATCCAAATATCGAGGTATGATTGGTAGTTTACTTTATTTAACCGCAAGTAGACCGGACATTCTTCATGTCGTATGCCTATGCGCTCGTTTTCAAAGCAATCCCAAAGAATCTCATTTAAGTGCCGTTAAAAGGATTTTTCGATATTTGAAAGGCACTATTCAATATGGTTTATTTTATCCAAAGAATGAAAATTTTTCTCTTAAAGGTTATAGTGATTCGGACTATGCGGGAAATATTGATGATCGGAAAAGTACTTCCGATCATGTCAATTTTTAAGCGATTGCCTAGTATCTTGGTTTTCAAAGAAGCAAAATTGTGTTTCACTTTCAACGGCCAAAGTCGAATATATTTCCGCAGCATTTTGTTGTACTCAACTTCTTTGGATGAAACAAACTTTAGCGGATTATAAATGTTCTTTTGAAAATGTTCCTATCTTTTGTGATAACATATCCGCTATAAATATTGCTCAAAACCCGGTTCATCATAATCGTACTAAACATATTGAGATTCGACATCATTTTCTAAGGGATTGTGTCTCAAAACGAAAAATTGAGATATCTTTTGTACCATCTCAAGATCAATTAGCGGACATTTTTACTAAACCGCTAACTTCCGAGACTTTTGCATCAATACGAGCTCGGTTAGGCATAATGCATTTTGAATGAGGTCTATGATTGCATTTTGCATGTTTTTAAAACTTAGGGGCGAAAAATCGGATTTTTGGTTGAAAATTCGGATTTTGGAAATTTTTCAAAACAGTGGGCTGAAGAGGTTGAGGGCAACCGGTCGCCCTAAGCATAAAATTAGATTAAAATGGTTCTGTCTTCAGCATTCGCAACTTTAACATATTTTGGCCATTTTTCGTCCCCTTTGTCAAATTTTCATATATTTCATTCAAAAATGGTTTTCATGCATCTTTTTCACAACATGGATATTATATATCATGATTATCATCATTATGACTCATCTTTTCCGATCAAATGGTAAGAATTCTACTCCATTTGCTCAATTGGGTTGAACCCTTGATTTTTTGACTTGTTTGCAAAATTCTTGATTCTAGTTTCATATGAATGTGATGAGCTTAATATTTATGATGTATTGAATGTTGTTTGCACTGTATTGGTGATGAAAATTTTTGGCTTAAATGAATTTCAAAGGCGTTATATACTTCTAGTTTTATTCGACGCATGCCAAGTGTTCGACAAAATATTTCAATGAAAAATTCATCACCTACGTGATTCTCTCGATTTCAAAAGTCTTATAAGTTTATAGAGATCATGTTTTATCAATCAAATGAGCTTTTGCAAGTCAATTGATCAACTTTTCCCTTTTATTTGGAATTTAAGCTTCAATTTTCAATAAGCCCGATAAATCGATAAATTTGCGCACTTTGATATGAATATATGATGTTTTTATCGTGCTAACATTCTTTTTGATGATTCCAAAGGGGGAGAAACATGAAAAATGCTCATACAAGCGAAAATAAGCTTGCAAGAAAAGCTATAAGCTAGGGCTCTTGAAAGCCATAAGCTGTGAACAATGCTTAGTCCATTTGATGTATTGTGGACTTTTATGCTTGACTAATGATGTTTTGTGACAGGGGGAGCTTATAAGCTCATGGAATTCAAGCTTAAGTTGTGAAAGCTAAGCTTTTAGCTTTTAGTTGTTGCTTGTATACTTGTTCTTTATATGCATGTTGATAGGGAAGCTTGTGCAAAAATGATTTTGAAAAATCTTTGCTCCTATCCTTGTGTGCTTGTACTTATGATGTATCTTGTTTGGAATTGATTGTTGTTTTAAGACCGGAAAATTAGTTTTGTTATAAAATCGACCTTCTAAAATTGTTTTGGTTTGTAATCATCAAAAAGGGGGAGTTTGTTAGATAAATGTTTTTATCAAGATTTTGATGATTTTGTTTTAATAAGTTTTTATACCAAAACAATGTTTTTATATGTTGTCCAAATACTCCTAAATGATTTAAAATGTTTTTACTAATTTTTGGAGTATTTCTTAGAGTTTTTAATTTGATAAAAATTGGACAACACTTTTGATGGTTTTGTTTAAATTGGTTTTTACACCAAAACTATGTTTATAAATGTTGTCTAAATACTCCCAAATGATTTAAAATGTTTTTACTAATTTTTTGGAGTATTTCTTGAAGTTTATTTTTGAAAAAAATCGGACAACATTTCAAAGGGGAGGTCGACCGGTCGCCCAAAGTGGTCGACCGGTACCTGAAGATTAGAAACTCGAAACAGAACTTACAGGTCTTGAAAAAAGAGGGAGGGGGACCGGTCAAGGGTGGGGTCGACCGGTCGCACCCTAGGGCGACCGGTCGCACCCCATCTCGACCGGTCGCACCCCCCTGCAACCCCTACCTGGATCGCACTATTTTTTAAAACGGTCGAAATCTTCAACAGGGCAACCGGTCGCCCTATGTTATTTTTTGACAGCAAAATTCCAACCGTTGCAATCTGTGACAACAAGATTTGCTTTTCAATTTTGTACAATATTTCTACATCTTGTGATCTTCTTTTTGTAGACAAAAGTGAAGATAGAGGAGCCTATGTTGGGAGCCTATGTTGCTTTGCTTCCCTATAAATAGAGGATGAATTGAAGACACAAGACACAACACATACAAGCAAAATACACAACAAGAAATCTGCAAATTGTTCAAGCTTTCATTTTTACATTCTTGTTGTAATAGCCTAAGTACTTTCACTTGCACATCTTTGAGGTCTAGGCTTTTGATTCTTGATTACACTTGCACTCAATCTTTGTATTGGTTTCATAGAGTTGTAATCTTGAATTTTGTCCATCATTCAACACAAGACATCCTTGTGAGTATTCTTGTGGTAAGAATACACTTGGGTGATTTAGGTGATAGGTGTTAGAAGGGTGTGGTACTCTTCAAAGGTGGTGAAGGAAGATTGTGGTAATCTCCTTGAAGGTGTTGTAAGAGGATTGTGGTGATCCTCAAGGTGTTGTATTAATTGTGGTAATTAATAAAATCTTTTTCTTTTTGAAATCCATCCCTGAGATCTTTGGGGTGGTAGAGGATTAGGCCCTAGGTGGGTTGAACCTCTTTAAATCAACGAGTGTTGTTTAATTTCCGCATTTACATTCTTGTCATTTACTTGTTGATTCGAAAAAGAGGGTGATTTGCGAAAAATCGGCATAATCTATTCACCCCCCCCTCTAGATTATCGTAGCCACTTGGACTAACAGTTCTTTTGCGAAAACTTGTATTCTTTATCTTACATATACTTATATATTAAACCATTAAATTAAAAAAAATATCGGGGCTCGGGGGCCCTTGCCGGAGGGGGCCCCTGTGCAGCGGCGACGCCTTGACCACCCCTAGGACGGCTCTGCTCATGTTATTCAGAATTCATCAGCTTCTTGCATGTACATGCCAATGAGGGACAAGGACAATAAAACTGATTGTGCTATTTTTGCTATGTGTCACATGGGGACATATATTAGAAGCGGAATCAAAAATTGGGACAGTGGGCTCGGGAAAAACGATGAGGTGCAATTGTTGATGATGCGAAGGAAATATGCAGCTGCAATCTGATTGGATGTCATGAACGAGCATAGGGAGTTGAATTCGGGGAAGACGGAGAATTTTGCTGGAATGAGTTAGGATCACAATGAAACAATGTTGTTTTATACTTTTGATCAAATGATTGAATATTGTAGTGTTTTATAGTAAGTTAATTTTTGGTTGGTTTTAACGTACATGCATAGTTGATATAGAAATATTTTTGAGTTAGTGGCGTATTTATTTGATGATTTTTAGATACTATAAACAAAATGTAATTGCTTTGTAAGCAATTTTGTTGGTATGAATATGATGTGTCATAGACGAGTACATGGATATATTATATTTTTTATTTGTTTGGTAACGTGTAAAATTTGATCAAAAAGCAGTATAACAACCTTACATAAGATATACTTCACACACCAATAAGCAGTAGAACATATGGACAAAAATAAGCAATTTTGCTTTGTTGTTGCCCGAAAATCATTAATTAAAGCAGCCACACATAAGCAATACCTAGTACGTGATTACGCATATAAAAAATTTGGACAAAATAAGCAATTTATTTTTTGTTCCTGAACAACTGGCTAAAAAAGCAGTAACCTAAGCATACATAGGCAGATTTTAATACGTGAATAAGCAGCACACCATATTTTATGAACACATGTTTTGGTTTTGTTTTTTGAATATTTCATCTTGTATAAGATCACAATTATTAAGAAATATTTTTAAAATGGTATCAAACAGTCAGAAAAGCTTAAAAAAACAAAAATGACATTACAAAGCACAATTACATCGAACAAACGACATGCTCAAAAAGCGATGATACAAGAACACATAAGCAGTATTAAATACATCAATAGGCATAAGCACAAATTTCAAAAAAAACATTCATCGTTGCACAAGATCACAATTATCAAGAAACATTTTAAAATCATGTAAAGATTGTTTGAAGATAGAATAAATCGGATCCATGACAAGAAAAACTCAATTCTACTTGTCGCGTTCTCTCTCTGTGTGAACCTATTTCTCCACATTTTCTACGTCTCTTCAATTTCTGGCTTGCTTTGATTGCTTTATCTTTCTGACTTTGAAGTCGGCTCTTAACTCAACTGTCGCTACCTTTTATTTTTGGCTTGTGTTGGCGGTAACACTACAACGCCTAGCTGGGATGTGTTCCCAGCGAAACCTTCGATCAATGATTGTTTCTTGACCAAATTGGAATCTGTATGTGGATCCATCAGCAATTGTGTGTGGTTTTTAATGAGCTTTGACAATGCTTCAATCTTGGACTTGTTGTCTTTTGCCAGACCAATACAACAGTGAAGGTCAGGCCAAATCTGTTGCAATGTTGTATCACACTTCATCCCTGTTTCGAATGTAATATTGCACATGAGTTGATCAGATCTATGATTTAAATCCCATAACTTTAAATAAAGCATTATGTTTTTAAGGAAATAATGGATATTACTATACTAAGATGGTACTGTTTATTTTTTATTAGAATTTTAAAAGTTTATTTTATTTTCTATACACGAACAATTAGCAGTATATAATGACTACTAGAGCTGGCAAAATTGGCCCGGCCCGATGGGCTCGCCAATCCTACCCGATATTAGGGCTGGGTTAGGCCTCATTTTTTCAAGGCCCGAAAAAATTTGGGCCTAAAAAGCCCGACCCAGCAGGCCCGTCGGGCCGGATGGGCTTGGGCCAAAAAGGCAAAAAAAATTATGAAATAAAGGACTAGTAGCAGCAATTGACCAAGTCTACTTCACTGCACGTTTTTCTTTTTTATTGTTTTTCATCTCACAAAACAGAAAAAACGAACACAAACAAAACCCTATCTTCTATCATATGTGTGTAGGCATTGTATATGTCTGTATCTTTTTTCTTTCTGTGATTTTATTTTTTGGTGAAGTAAAATATATCTGTATATTATACCAACAATGCATGTTAGCCTGTGTATCATTAGACATTAAAAGTAGATATAGACAAAAATAACAATCAATTTAATTATATATCAATAATGTTTAATATATAAAATTCGTACACACCTGCCACCCCTCACAATCATAATACTTGTAAATTCATAGTGCACATGTAAGATTGTTATAAAAAAAAATTACAGGACAAAATGTATTAAAGTAAAAGAGGAAACTGATACTTGTATATTTATATAAGTTTGCATATTTAAAACTTGTATATTTATATTAGTTTGTATTATTTATATTATGGGAAGAGACTTGCTAGTTGATACTTGTATTTTTAAAGTAAAGGATAAAATGGTTTTAATTGTTAATTCATCTGCTTGTTTCAAGTTTAGTTTTATCCATTTATGTTATCATTTAGCATTTTTTTCTATTTTTAAAAATATTTTAATTTGGGCTTATTTGGCCCGATGGCCCATGGCCCATGGTAGGGCTGGATTGGGCCAGGAAAATAAAAGCCCGATGCAAACTCGGGTCGACCCGACCCGGTTCGATTTTATGCACTGGCCCGATGGACTTGGGTTGGGCTGGCCCGACCCAGCCCATTGCCAGCTCTAGTGACTACATATGATATGGTTCACTTTATAATGAGAAACTATGATTGAATCATTGAACTTTTTTGTCAATAGAGTGTTTTTTTTTGTGTGTGTGTTGGGAGAAGGGTGGAGGGATCAAAAGGTTTGAAATTAGATATACGGTTTGTATATTATCAATATCTAAGTAAAATTATGCGACTTATGTCATTTGGATTCAGATTGAAATATAAAATATGTAAGGCCTTTTGTAGAATTTATGTGAAGCCCCATATTTTCATAACGTATACAATCAGGATTCTAATTTAATTGGATGATCATGTATTTTCACAACTATGTTTAACACGTCAGTTTAACGGATTGCCATAATAAATTTCCACATGTTGTGTTGTCCCTTTGATTTTGTGTGATCAATTGCTTACTTAATTTTTCCGAGACTACATTAAAATGAGCTCATGCTATATATATCACCTTAATTTTAATTTATCATTTTCAAAATATTCATATAAATTATAATTCGAATATTTTTTTCTACTTTTAGAATTTCTTAATTGATTAAGTTGATATTATATTCATTATAATTTGCTTTAGATTATTTAGAAATTTAGAAGATAATTGATGATACTACACTTATGAATTTGAACATGTTATAACCTAGATGACTTATTGTATAAGTGTTACATATAACTTATAGAATAAGGAGCTTGACTTATGATAAGTGATTGTGGGATTGACAAGTGATTGTGGGATTGATAGGTGATTTTTTGGGCTTGATAATCTACACCAATTATCACTAATTTGAACAAAAAAGAAAAAAGAAGAAGAAATAATGAGGTGGAAATTAGGGGGGACAAAATGGAAGCCTCAAATCTTTATATACTTTCTTGAAATCCCACTCAACAAACATTATTACAAAAATTCCACAACAACCCATACTTCTTCTATTTTCCACAAATTCCCACTTAGACTAACACTGAACACGTATGGGCGCGATTGGATATACTTTTATTTTGAAAATTTTCATTTTGGTAGAGAATAGTGAAATAAAATTTTGGAGAAGTTAACAGTAAAATTTTGAGAGTGTGAATGGATATGTAATGATGACATTTGATGTGATGTTTTTTGTTAGGAAAAATTGTGATTGGATATGAGAATTTTTTTGGGTTTGGATGTGATGTTTGTATTTAAATAATGTAGAAAAAAGTATTGTTGAATCATATGGGTGTTAATTTGGGTTGGGTCCGGGTTTGCAGGTGCGTGTCAAAAACAGTCGACTCGGACCCGACCTGTTTAATTATTCGTGTCAGAATCTAGAACTCGGACCTGACCTGCTTATTTCACAGGTAATCCGGACCCGACCCACTTAACTTATCTAATAAAATTACTTTTATATACATTTAATAGTTTTAACCAAATAAATTTACTTTTTTTAAATAAATCATTTACTATTTTTGAAGTTGTATCTTTAATTTAATTAATTGTATTTATAATTTTTTTATTAATATTTTTCATTTAATATTTTAATTTAATTGAATCTATATACATATTTTGATAATTATAAATAAAATCTATATACATATTTTTCATCAATTAATTTAATATTGAATTTTTATTTTTATAAATTTGACCCGACTTAATTTAATAGTTGTTGCACAAAACAAAATAGGCATTTTGACATATGGAATATAGGCCAATAACATTAACTTTAAACAACATTGGGCAACTAAAAAGGAAAAAAAAAGTAATTTCTAAATACACAAGGCCACTTCACAAATTAAAACATATTTCATAATTAGAAAAAAAAAACATATGCAATAGAGGAAAAGCAGGTGCGGAGGTGCGGTGGGGTCATCACGCCCCAAACGTGACGCGACGGCGATCAATTACTTAAACAAAATAAACCCAACATTCTAGAAAACGATGCAACAATCCCAAGTGAAACAAGGTCTAAAGCAGCGGAAAACTACAAGTACAACAAGATTACAATTACATCCCAACAACTTAATAGCTTACATTCCAGAACTAGGAATAAAGTACACATCATATCACAGCTTAAGTGTCAAATGGGTCCTACGCCCTTCAATTACAAATCCAAATTTCAAAGGAAATAAAAGAGTCCAACATCGGAAAAATAACGAGAAAAAAGTCCAAAACATAGATAACGATAGGAAATGAGTTCAACGGCGGAGCTCGAGAGTTCAATCCAAGCGGAGTTCGAACTTTTCTTCGACAACGTTATCTTCTAAGGTTAGAAAACGAAGGGGTGAGACAAAATCTCGGTGGATGGGGTGATCGTGTGCAAGTGTGGCGATATATATAGTTAATGCGAGAAATTTAGTTGTATGAAAACGCAGCGTGAGAGATGATGCATGAATTCACACACACGGTCTACAAGCGTCGTGAAAAATATATTTATGTAATATACTTATACTGATTTAAGAAAATGCATTCGTGGTCAAGCGGCACTATGGTCCAAGCAGACGGGAGGATTGCGTGCGGTTTGTAATGCCAATCCTATGCAAGAAAAGTAGCGGTTGCGTCGGTTTGTAGCGCCAACCTATGCAATACAAGTAAGCGGTTGCGTCGGATTTGTAGCGCCAACCAAACGGGTCCGATTAACTCCGGAATCGTGTGGATCGACAGCAATGATTCCTTCGTTTCTTCCTTGTAACTCCCGAGTAAGATGGTCCAAGACTTGTCACCTTATCGCTCCGTAGGCAAAAACAAAATCCATAGTGGAGCTAGCAAGGCTCGGATCTGTCATAATCATGATTATACCTCAAGTACTACGACCCGCTTCCCTTGGACAAACTCCGTCCCTCGATTCGGGATTAGGGCGATGGGGCGGAAGAGTGGAATAGCAGCGAGCTGCCTTCCCATCCCCGACGTATCCATTCCGATTGTGAGCTCGACACACCAAGTTGACTTCAGCGAGAAAGTAAATACATGTTCGGGTAGTCAACCAGCGAATCGAGTATTATTGATTCAGGAAGCAGTTCATGAGAATTTTTAAAAATTGCAAGTGGCAATTATGGTGTTGGTGGAGTTATTGGGATGAAGATGATTATCGGGAGGATAAGCAATCTTCGATATCTTGAAAGATTAGTTGGAACATAAGTCCCATTATAGATTCAAATTGCAAGACGAGGAAGTCGCCCCGCGATCGGGTATTAATCGGTCAAGGCGGTCCGATAAGTCAAGGGATTTTTGAGAAAATAAAATATTTTAATCAATAAGTAAAGTCAGAGGGTTAATGGCTGTTTCTTTAAAATAAAAAAAATAATTCGAGTTAGGTCCTTGTAAAAAGAAAATTTTCAATTAGCCCCGTTTTAAAAAAAAACCAATTCTTTTGGGGTTAGAAATTGAATAAATAAATGTCCCGACCTTGAAAAATTATGAGGTCAGTTCCTAAATTCTCTAAATTGTTCAGAGATTTAGGTTTTTAAAGTTTTGAGGTCGAGTTTTTATAAAATTCTCACATTGGCCCCAAATTTGTTAAAATTGTCATTTCGGGCTCTAAGTTTAAAATAATTGGAACTCACAAACCGGAATGGATTTTAATGTGATTCCAGTTGTAAAATGTCACTAAGGTCGGTGGGATATTGGGACAAAAACATTTTTAAAAATAAATAAGTATAGATCCCTTAACTTTTGAAAATCTCATTTTTGTCCCATTTTGAAATAATTACCTTTAAGACTTTTAGGAGTCCGATTGTTATGAAATTTGAACCTTGGGTCCAAAATATCATTATGTTATAGTTAAATTAGTATTTCCAGGTTCATGGACTGCATAAGTCCTGGAAATTTCATTTTGGTCCTCAGTTTTAAGCTTTTACAATTTGGTCCCTCAAGTTTTATAAAATTACTTTCCAAGCTCTAAACATTTGGATTTTTGGAATACACTTAAAATATGTTATTTCCAGTCCCTTAAGAGTTAAAATTTTAAATTTTAAAAATAGGGCCTGGTACAGTTCGAAAATTGCAAAATAGCCCTTAAACTTCTAAAATTTTACAATCTAGTCCTTGGGCTTTTAAAAGTTGATTTTGTTTATCTAAAAACTCTTAAAACTTTATTAAAATGTCCAAACATGATTTTTGAACCTGATTTCAGTCTCAAAACTCGAAAATTACAGAGGGGTCCCTTAAGTTTTATTTTCTTGCCATTAAGTCCACCAACTTTCCATTTTTGCTTTTTAAGTCCAAAAATTGAAATTTAATCAATTATGCTCGACTTTTCCAGGTTATAAGTCATATAAAATATAGATTTCAAGATTCATACACATACATGACCATCTCATAGAAGAATTCATCAAATATAACAATAAAGTGTACATGTATGTCCTATTTTTCGATAAATCGCATTTTTGAGCAACACTTGAAGATTTTTCCAACTTGATACAAGAAAATAGCATGCAATACATAATATATATCTCAAGTGCTCAAATCAAAATACTACATGCATTTTTTTTTTTATAAAACACCTAGAAGTTGAAAGAATTTTTCCACCCACCTTTCAAGCTTCAAGTTGAGTCTAAAATGATGTTGTCTCCTTCCTTTCCTCCTTAAATCCGAAATGTCATCAAGGCAGCCCCTAACTCCCAAAAGTTCAGAAATTTTAAGTCAAGATTTGGAGGGTTTGAGGCAAGAAAGAATGAATTACTATAAGAGTCAAGAAAACTACACTTACCTTGTGTAGTGCTTCAAATAGAGCCGAGAAGGGGTATAAAAATGGGAACCCTCCTTCCTTCCTTCTTCAACTTCCAACCTTAACACTCAAGACAGTCCCTATGTCAAAAATTACAATTTTTGGATCATGATTTTGGAGGGTTTAATATAAAGAATGAAGAAGTTACCACCAAAACTTAAAAGAACTACCACTTACCTATGTGCTTGAGATTGTTGAAGCTTTTAATCCTTACTAGGGTCAAATCCTCTTTTTTTTCTTCCTTCCTTCTACAAATTTTCGGCCCTTATGGTGTAAGAGTATAATATTTTGTGTTCATGTTTGAAGTGTGAGGAAATCAAGTGTTAAGTGAAGAGTATAGTGTCCAAGTTGTTATTATTTCCCTCTTCCTAAAGCTAAGTGGCCGACTCCCCTCATTCTTGCACACACATGCACATGTTTGGCCTAAAATGAATTTGGAATGCTAGGCTAGGTAGGTGGGAGGCTTGCAAGTTGGGGCATTAGAATAACATGTGATATGTTTTGAAAAGAGATAGTATGGAATCAAAGTCTTTTGTCCCTTTGGCCGTCCACTTTGTCCTCCCATCCTAATCTTAATTTTTTTTTTCTATTATGCCTAATTTGATGTAAAGCTAGCTTATTAGGAGGATTAAAAGAAAACAAGTTAATTACCACCTAAAAAAAAAGTGATAGCCGAAAGTGATGTCTTGGAGGATGATAAAATTTGTTTTGTTTAATTAGTGGGGTAGTGGGATTTGTAGGATACATGTTTAAATTGTAGGCTTTGGAAAAATTGTGAAATAACATCTCCATTTATTGTGGAATTTTCGAAAATTAGGGAAAAAGAAAAAAAATATTTTGTTTCTTTTCTTTATAAAATTGAGGGAAAATAAAATAAAACGTATAAATATCCATAATTAAATATTTAGAAACTTAAAATAAAAATGTGAAATAAGAAATATGTATTTCAAAAATAAATTGTAAGTTGGTTGGGATGAATTATAGAATAAGATGAAATATTTGGATAAGGGTCGGAATATACTCCTAAATTATCGAGGGCCCAAAAATTCTAAACTCGTAGTCAATCGATCAAGTATTAATACTAGATGAAAATCTAAAATTGTTAAGCTCGAAAATGAGGAAGACATAATTGACGTTGGAAGAAATGATTAAAAGTCGGGTCGTATTTTATTAATAACAGTTCGTGTTACTAAACCAAATAAATAAATCACTGCATAACGTCGTATCTCACGTCGTGAAAATTCGGGGCGTCACAGTGGCCACGTGGACCCAAAGGTTTCTAACGTCCCACTCGCTCGTGGCATACACGCACGAGTACTTCTTTACAGCGTGAAATCACGCCCACAAGTGCAAGTCCTTTTCTTTTTGGTTTTCCACTCAAATTGTGAAAAGACAATTCATTGGGTCTAAATATATACTTCCACAGATGTGTCAGAAAACTAGAGGATTTGGAAATGAAAACAGTGATATCTAAGGAGTGATAAAGTGCTATTTCCCAAAAAAAACACTGTTTGTCCACATCCAATCTCAAACTCATGAATTTTTCGTCCATTGTTAGGAAATTTATTGTTTAGATTTTGATGAATGCCATGTAAAACTTAGAATAGGAAGTTGGCACCCCACTTTGTGTAGTAAAATGCATTGTAATAAATAGGGTGGGTCAAGTGAGTTAAGTCGGCTACGCCCAAACATGCAAGAGGATAACTAGAGACTAGAAGGAAGACTCATTTGAAGAAAACGGCCAGTATGGCAAAGAAGAGTAGACGGAAACTCTCTGAAGAAGCGGTGAGATGCGGTGAGTGGAGTATCGATCAAGTCAACTCAAGAAAATCCAAGTCTCAAGATGAAGTGTGAAGAGTCATCCAATGATTGGAAGGCGACTCTAAGTCACCTGGGAAAGCAAGGAAATGCGATCAAGTCGAGATAATCAAAAAGATCATTTGCCGAGAAATCAAGAGAATTACCTAAACAAGTAATATCTCCATACTACCTTTCTCGAAGTGCTCGGTCCCGAGAAGCGTGCAAAAGGAATAAACCAATGGGAAGCACTACGAAAGTCGAACTACGAAAAGGTGAAGAACAATTCATACGAGGAAATGGCAATTCCAAGGATTTGCAACAAGACAAGCCAACGACCACAAGTGACTTTCAAAAATAAGCCTATCTCTTCAACGGGCAGATTTTTGAAAGATCACTATAAAAGGCTGAGGAATCACTCTGAGAGAAAGAGGAGAGACCAGAACCAAAAACGTTCAAGCAATTATTAGAGCCGTAAACCTGAAACATTCTCAATCCTCAAGCCTACACTACGAAGAACATCAATCCAACACTCACTGTGAAGGAAAGATAACTTCAATCGGTTGAAGAGGAAAATCTTGAAAAATCAAGGGGTCTACATTCCACGAAGGATTGTAGGAAGGCTCAAGGTCGAACCAAGTCTTGGATTTTGGAGGGCTTCGTGATCAAATCCAAAGAGCTTAAGCAAGTGAGTCATGTAGTAGCAAAGCGGTACCCTGTGAAGAAGGCGAGTCGTCACGAGAAGCCGGTGAGTGATCAAGGCGTCTCGGGCGAGTCCCAAAGGATCAAGTCACCGTGTGATCAAGACTTGTATCTGGTACATTACCACTTTGTATCTTGATCAATACCTAGTGGATTCCTCCGGGAGTTGGAGAAGAGAGGAGTAGAAGAATTACCCCATCTTGAACCTCTATAAAAATCTTATTGTGCCATTTACATTTCAAAGACTTTAATTCTTGCATCATATCATTTTATTTTTTTGACATATTTGCTATCCATTAGATAATTTCTAAGTACTAAATCAAGCTCTAAATCTCTACTTAACCAAACTTAAGGGTGTTAAGTCTTCCAAAAAACAAACCACGAGTTGAGTTAATTTAGACTTAACAATGAGTTATTCCATCAACGGCTCGATTGAGTCCGTTGAAAGACTAACTCTCTTGATCAACTAAATTGGATGTCCACCATGGACACAAATTTGTGTAGTATCAACTCGAACTTTTAAAAGGACTAAATCAAAAATTTGGTAAGGTTTATTCAACCCCCTTTCTAAACCTTACACTTACACCCCTTGGGACCTACAAGTGGTATCGGAGCGGTTGGTTCATTGAGCCCTCCGCACCGGTTCTTGAACTAGATCTCCAAACTTTTCAAAGTCCGCTTTAGTACTTAAACTTTCAAAACTCTCTTTATCATTAAAATTTATTATCATGGAAGCAAATTTGACACGCATCCCTATGTTCACAATTGAAGAATTTGACGATTGGAAAATTCGTATGCGGAGCTCATCTATCGGCATTACATGATGAGATGTGGATAGTGATAGAGGATGGGCCACTGCAAATCTTAAAGGTGAACACACGTGTAAGAAGAGTTGCGGTGAGGTGAAGAGAGATCTTTGCTCCCGGACCGCCATGGTTGAAAAACCAATAACTGAATGGACAAATGATGAGAAAAAGGTACAACCTGGACAATGTAGCCAAGGACATCCTTTACAAAACCTTGGACAAAGCCATGTTCAATAAAGTCAAATCATGCAAAACGGCTAAAGAAATGCAGGACAAGCTAACATTGATTTGTGAAGGCTCGAGCAAATCAAAGAAAACAAATTATCGGTGGCCGTCTGAAATTTGAGAACTTCAAAATGATCTCGGGAGAAAACCTGGATCAACTGGATGCTCGGTTTACTAAATCACCAACGAGCTATCTCGCACTTGGAAAGGAATATACACGGAAGGAAATGTGTATGAAGATTCGAAAAGTCTTCCAAATTGAATGGGAAATGAAGGTCATGGCACTAAGACATTCCATGGACCTATCAAAGACATCCAACCATGAACTATTCTCGGACCTCAAAGCCTACGAGTTTGAGCCGAGAAGAAAAAGACCAGGAAGAGAGGCAATTTGTACCCAAAACAATGCTCTAATTGTTAAAGATGGGAAGAGAGCCGAGGTCAAAGAAGTCATTGATCCGAGAAATAACCCTGATGGTTAAAAGGTTCAACAAGTTCTTCAATAAGAACTACAAGAGAGGAAAGGGCGAATCTTCCGAGAAGACACTCGGCTCCCTCCAAATCTAGGGAAGATAGGCCAACCAAGAGAACAGATCATCAAAAAGTCAATATCAAAGGGTGAAAATCCAAGAATGGAAAGAGCGATCAAAAGGTTGAATATCTATCTTTGGAACTCAGACAACCAGGTCACTACGCCATTGATTGCCTATATCATGTAGTCAACAAATACAGGAATGAAGAAGAAAGAAAGGTCTTGAGAGAAAGAAGAAAGAAAAAAAGAAAAAGGCAATGTTGGCTGCGAGATCACAAACAAAGTCAAGAGAGAGGCGGTGATTGAGAGCGATGAAGTGACTACTCAAGTGACTCAAGAAGAAGCCCTGATCTGTTTGATGGCCAAGGAACAAGATCAACTCGACCAAGAAAATGAGGCACACTCTAACTCATCAAACTCGGACTCTAGTGATAGTGATTTGTGACACACACACTTCAACACCCACTCGATCTTTATGATTCATTAGGCAAAATGATGAAAGATTTTGAACACATTAAATCCTCACACACACTATTAAATGAGGAAAACACCTACTCAAGAGCCAAAACTCAAAGTGACCAAGGAGCCGAGTACTCTAAGTCAAGTAGTGATGAGAATGAAAGTTTAAAGGCTGAAAATGCTAAGTTAATAGCGAAAATTGCTTTGCCATAGAAAAGAGGAGAATGACCTCAAAAATGTTATTGCCTCATTCACTAAGGCATCTAAATCATTAGATGATCTTATTATGAGTCAAAGAGAATGTGGAGACAAGACAGGGCTTAGGATTTAACTCCTCTGTGATATGTCAAACTTCGAGAGTAATTTTGGAAAAAGGATCTTCAAGCATTGAAGAGTCTAAAAATCCAAACTCTAAATGTTGCACACACATTCACTCCAAAGCACAATTACAAGAAAATCGGCCTTGGTTATAAAAGAAAAAAAGAAAAACCCGGTTGAGTGCGGCTGAAAGGACAAAATGAGAAAAGATTCACCAAGTTCCTCAAAGAAACTCCAAACAAAAAATACTCAGTAAAGAAGAAGCGAGCTACCAAAAACCCCAGAAAATCTATAAAAGAAATACATATGATGGGAATGGTAGAAAATATCCAAGCCAAGCCGATTGGAATGATGTGAACTATCGATAGACTTATGGAATATAAGCCCAAATGGCAAAGGCCTAGAACTCGAAAGGCCATTCCAAAAGTATAAGAGCTTTCATCGGACACATGTGCACCTAGGCACTACACTCGGAGACACCACAATTACCCAAAGAAGGCGATTGCTAAAACTTATACACAGCATACGAGACAAAAGAGACAAATTGTATGAACCTAGAATCCCCAAGCAATTTGCCAAGATTAATTATGATTATGGCACTGATAGATGGCAACCCCTTAGAGTCAAATCATTTGGCTATAAGCTGGTTGGATCATCTTACAATTCTAACCCCTCGGGACCCGGATAAGTATGGGTACCTAAAACTTAATTTCCTTGATTGCGAGTTCAAGGAACAATGAGTGCCAAGGAACCTGGTATATGGATAATGGTTGTTCCGGACATATGACGAGAAACAAGAAAAATTTATCAAAATTCAAGGAAGTAAAAGGAGCAAAAGTCATATTTGGAGGAAATGAAGCTCCAGGTGAAATAAGAGGCATTGGATCCATCAAGAGGAACGGATTAGAAATCACGATGTTGCATATGTTGAAGGACTCAACTTCAACTTGCTAAGATCGATCAACTCGTGACAAGGGCTATAATGTTGGATTCAACATGGGTATATGCCAAATCAAGGATCTTGAATCGAATGAAGTTGTGTTGCAAGGATGCGAGACAAAAGAACATGTATGTAGTAGATTGGTCAACCGCTACACACAAAGACTGTCTATTAGCAAAAAGCACAATGAATCAAGTTGGTTTGGCACAAAAGCCGAGTCACCCAATTTCAAAACGATTAACAAGCTTGCGAGTAGTCTTGTGGAAGGGCTTCCCGGACTCGATATCTGAAAAGGAGAGTATATGTGACGCATGTCGAAGGGAAAACAAATCAAATCATCATTCAAAGAAAAGACATGTCCATCTTCAACAAGAATATTGCATCGCTACATATGGATCTATTTGGCCCAAAGGAACCAAACAAAGATAAGTGGAAAGAAATACACCTTGGTGGTAGTAGATGACTACTCAAGATATACATGGACAATATTCATGTGTAAGAAGAAAGAAACTCTACGAAAACTACCACAAATGATGAAGAGGATTCAAAATGAGAAGAGCCAAACCATTATCAAAATAAGATCGATGCAGGAACCGAGTTTGTCAACGGAATAATAACTTCGATATTGTATTGAAAATGGTATTGGTCATGAACTATCGGAGCAAGGACTCCACAATGAGAATGGAGTTGCGAGAAAGAAGAACAGAACCCTCAAAGAAGCGGCAAAGGACCATGTTAGGCAAGCGGGATTACCAAAAAGATTTTGGGTCAAGCAATAAACACAAACTTGCTACACTCAAAACAGATGTATGATAAGCAGGCGGTGACAAAGACTCCCTATGAGATTTGGGTGGAAGAAAACCAAATGTTGCGTATTTTAGAATATTTGGATGTAAATGCTTCATCCATAACAATGGCAAAGATAACCTAAAGGCCTTCGATACTAAAGTCGATGAAGGTATCCTCTTGGGATACTCAAATGAAAGCAAAGCCTCAAGAGTACTCAACAAAAGGACTATGGTTACTGAAGAATCCATTCATGTGGTATTCGATGAGCCAAATGTAAATGGAGAAGACATTGAAGAGTCACCGATAAGTTTGAATCATCCAACCATACGAAAGAGTCCCTATCAAGCCAAGTCGAATTATAAACTCGAGAAGAAGATGAGATAGTCAATCTCAAAAACAATTTGGAAAATTTGCGGCTAAGTGACTACGAGAGAGGATCAAAGCAACATAGTGCTAGACGATCAACCTGCTAACTTGCTTCAACCGGATGTAAGATGGTGAAAGACCATCCACCGAACTTGTCATTGGAGATATAAGAGAAGTGTGTCAAAACAAGATCGAACTCAACAAGAAGCTATGTTCACATGCTTTATCTCGCAAATAGAGCCCAAAGATGTGTTACAAGCTTTGGACGACACACATTGGATTCAAGCTATGCAAGAAGAGCTGAATCAGTTTGAAAGAAATAAAGTATGGGAATTAGTTCAAAGGCCTACCCATCAAAACGTTATTGGTACTAAATGGGTGTTCAGAAACAAAATGAACGAGGAAGGTTCTGTGGTAAGAAACAAAGCAAGACTAGTAGCCAAAGGATATTGCCAAGAAGAAGGAATAGATTTTGATGAAACATTTGCTCCTGTAGCAAGATTGGAAGCTATAAGGATGTTTCTTGCCTATGCAGCTCACAAGAATTTCATTGTATATCAGATGGATGTAAAAAGTGCATTCCTAAATGGTCTATTGGAAGAAGAAGTGTATGTTGAACAACCTCCAGGATTTGAGCAGAAGACTCTTGGAGATAAGGTATACAAACTCAAGAAAGCTTTGTATGGATTGAAACAGGCACCCAGAGCATGGTATGATACCTTGTCACAATTCCTAACTGAAAATGGATTCACAAAAGGAAAAGTAGATAGAACACTTTTCAGAATTCAAGACAAAAAGAGTATATCTTTGCTTGTTCAAATATATGTGGATGACATCATTTTTGGATCCACAAACAAAGAGTCATGTGTGAAAAATTTGAACCTCATGCAAAGTAAATTTGAAATGAGCATGATGGGAGAGCTGACATTCTTCCTTGGACTCCAAGTGAAACAACTGAAGGATGGAACCTTCATAAGTCAAACAAAATACACCAGAGATTTAATGAAGAAATTTGGTATGGAGGAGAAGTCTTCGTGAAAATACCAATGAATACATCGATCAAAATGGACATGGATGCGGATGGCAATCCTCGTAGATCAAACAAGATCTGAGCACTTATTGGATCATTGCTCTATCTTACAAAGACAAGTTGGCGGACATCACCTTTGTTGTAGGTGTATGTGCAAGATTTTAATCTGCTCCAAAAGAGAGCCATATGACAAAGAAGAGAGAATATTGAGATACTTGAAAGGAAGCCAAGAAGTTGGCTTATGGTATCCAAAGGAAGGTGGATTCAAGCTAATTGGCTATTCGTGACTCACTATCTTTGGATGCGTTGTGACAGAAAAGCACCTCGAGGCACATGTCAAATCTTTGGGAAACAGTGATTTCTGGTTTAGCAAGAAGCAAAACTCAATAGCAACCTCTACAACCGAGAATACATAGATGCGGCAAAACATGTTGTGCCCAAGTCCTATGGATGAGACAAAGAAATTTGAGACTATGAAGTTGAGGAAAAAGAAATTCCAATCATGTGTGATAACACAAGTGCAATTGCAATCACTCAAAATCTGTGTTGCACACAAGAACAAAGCATATCGATGTCGATGTCACTTCATAAGAGATCATGTTGAAAAGAAGGACATCATCTTGGAATATATCTCAACCGATAAACAAATGGTGACATCTTCACAAAACCATTATGTGAGTCAAGATTTGAAGAACTCAAGCATGAGTTAGGGTTAATTGATGTTAGGAATTTTATTGTTTAGATTTTGATGAATGCCATGTAAAACTTAGAATAGAAAGTTGGCACCCTAATTCTTGTTGTAAAATGCATTGTAATGAATAGAGCTGCCAAGCCGAGTTAAGTCGCCTACGCCCTAACATGCAAGAAGACAATCAAGACTGGAAGGAAGACTCTGCTGAGAGACAAGTGAGTATGGCAAAGAAGAGTAGACGAACTCTATCAAGAAGAAGCGGTGAGATGCAAATGAGTGGAGCATCGATCAAGTCAACTCAAGAAAAGCCAAGTCTCAAGTTAAAGTGATAGAAGAGTCATCCAATGATTGGAAGTCGACTCTAAGTCACCTGGGGAAAGCAAGGAAATGCAAAATCAAGTCGAGATAATCGTAAAAGAACCGTTGCCGAAATCAAGAGATTTACTTAAACAAGTAATATCTCCATACCACCTTTCTTGGAGTGCTCGGTCCTGCGTGCAAAAGGAATGAACCAATGGAAGCACTACACCGTGTCGAACTCGAAAAGGTGAAAGAACAATTCATACGAGGAAACGGCAATTCCAAGAATTGCAAGCCAACGACTGCAAAGTGACTTTCAAAAATAAGCCTATATCTTCAACGGGCAAATTTTTGAAAGTTCACTATAAAAGGCCGAGGAGTTTGTTTGAGATAGAATGACACACACGTGAGATATACAAGCACATTAGAAAAACTAAAACATTCTCAATCCTCAAGCCTACATTAGGAAGTACATCAATCCAACACTCACTGTGAAGGAAAGAGAACTTCAATCGCTTGAAGAGGAAACTTTTGAAAACAAGGGGTCTACATTCCGGAAGGATCGTAGAAAGGTTCAAGGTTGAACCAAGTCTTAAGCTTTTGGAGGGCTTCGTGATCAAATCCAAAGAGCTTGAGCAAGTGAGTGTAGTAACAAAGCGCAAACGCCTGTGAAGAAGGCGAGTCGTCGAGAAGCCACCAGTGATCAAGGCGTCTCATCGAGTCCCTAAGGATCGAGTCGGGCCGATCAAGACTTGTATTTGGACTGTACCACTTTGTAAACGATCATTACTTAGTGGATTCCTCCGGGAGTTGGAGAAGAGAGGAGTAGAAGAATTACCCCATCTTCGAACCTCTATAAAAACTTCACCGTGTCATTTACATTTCAAAGATTTAAATTCCTCGCACTTTTAACTCGCTTATATCTCATATAAATTTGCTATCCATTTGATAATTTATAAGTACTAAATCAAGCTCTAAAATCTTGCTTAATCAAACTTAAGGGTGTTAAGTCTTCCGCTAAAATAAAACCACAGTTGAGTTAAATTATAGCCAAATGAGTTACTCCATCAACGGCTCAAATTGTAGTGCATTGAGAGATTAACTCTCTTGAGTGACTAATTTGATCGTCACCAAGGACACAAAATTTGTGTAGAATCAACTCAGTAGATTTAAAAGGACTAAATCGAAAATTTGGTAAGGTTTATTCAACCCCCTTCTAAACCTTACACTACACCCCTTGGGACCTACAAGTGGTATCGAGCGGTTGGTTCATTGAACCTCCGCACCGTTCTTGAACTAGATCTCCAAACTTTTCAAAGTCCGCTTTAGTACTTAAACCTTCAAATTTTTTTAAAAAAAAAGTCATTATCATGGAAGCAAATTTGACACGCATCCCTATGTTCACTATTGAAGAATTTGATGATTGGAAAATTCGTATGCGGGCTCATCTATCAAAGATTACATGATGAGATGTGGATAGTGATAGAAGATGGGCCTCTGCAAATATTAAAGGTGAACACAAAATTGTCATTTAAGAGTTGCAAATGAAGGAGAAGAAGATCTTTGCTCCCGGACTACCATGGTTGAAAAACCAAGAACCGAGTGGACAAATGATGACAGAAAAGATACAACCTGGACAATGTAGCCAAGGACATCCTTTACAAAACTTTGGACAAAGCCATGTTCAATAAAGTCAAATCATGCAAAACGGCTAAAGAAATGGGACAAGTGACATTAATTTGTGAAGGCTCGAGCAAATCAAAGAAAACAAATTATCGGTGGCGGTACAAAAATTTGAAAACTTCAAAATGATCTCGGAGAGAACCTGGATCAACTAGACGCTCGGTTTACAAAAATCACAAATGAGTTGTCTACACTTGGAAAGGAATATACACAGAAGAAATGTGTATGAAGATCCTAAAAAGTCTTCCAAATGAATGGGAAATGAAGGTCATGGCAATCGAGACACTCCATGGACCTATCAAAAACATCCAACCATGAGCTATTCTCGGATCTCAAAGCCTACGAATTTGAGTGAGAAGGAAAGACCCGAAAGAGACAGTTGTACCCAAAACAACTCGCTCTAATTGTCAAAGATGGGAAGAGAGATGAGGTCAAAGAGGCAATTGACCCGGAAGAAATAGCCCGATGGTTAAAAGATTTAACAAGTTCTTTAACAAGAACTACAAGAGAGGAAAGGGCGAATCTTCCGTAAGACACTCCTCCCTCCAAATCAAGGGAAGATAGGCCAACCAAGAGAACAGATCATCAAAAAGTTGAGTATCAAAGGGTCGACAATCCAAGAATGGAAAGAGTCGATCAAAAGGTTGAATATCTATCTTTGAACTCAGAGACAACCAGGTCACTATGCCATTGATCGGCCATATCCTGTAGTCAACAAATACGAGAGATGAAGAAGAAAGGAAGGTCTTCGAGAAAGAAGACAAGAAAGGAAAAAGGCAATGATGGTCATAGAGATCACAAACAATAAGTCAAGAGAGAGACAATGATTCGAGAGAGCAAAGAAGGCGACTACTCAAGTGACTCTCAAGAAGAAGCCCCGATCGCTTGATGGCCAAAGAACAAGATCAAGAAGATGAGGTATAATCTAACTCAACAAACTCGACACTAGTGATAGTGATCGTGACACACTCACTTCATCACCTACTGATCTTTATGATTCATTAAGCAAAATGATGAAAGATTTTGAACACATCAAATCCTCACACACACTATTGAATGAGGAAAACAGCCTACTCAAAAGTCAAAACTCAAAGTCGACTAAGGAGCCGAGAACTCTAAGTCAAATAGCCATTGAAAATGAAAGTTTAAAGGTGAAAATGCTAAATTAGTAGCGAAAATTGCTTTGCTATAGAAAAGAGGGAGAATGACCTCAAGAATGTTATTGCCTCATTCACTAAGGCATCTAAATCATTGGATGATCTTATTATGAGTCAAAGAGAATGTGGAGACAAGACAAAGCTTAGGATTTAATTCCTCTGTGCCATGTCAAACCTCAAGAGTAATTTTGGAAAAAGGATCTTCAAGTCATGAAGAGTCCGAAAAATCCAAAACTCTAAATGTTGCACACATTCACTCCAAAGCACAATACTAATCAAACTGGCCTTGGTTACAAAGGAAAAGGAAAATACAAATATTGAGTGTCTTTGAAAAAGGACAAAATGAGAAGAGATTCACCGAGTCCTCAAAGAAACTCCAAACAGAAAATACTCAGAAAGAAGAAGCGAGCTACCAAAAATCCCAGAAAACCCATAAAAGAAATACATATGATAGGGATGGTAGAAAATATCCAAGCCAAGTGATTGGAATAATGTGAACTATCGGCCACAGACTTATGGAATATAAGCCCAAATGGCAAAGGCCTAGAACTCAAGAAAGGCCATTCCAAAAGTATAAGAGCTTTCATCAAAGACACACATGCACCTAGGCACTACACTCAAAAACACCACAATTACCCAAGGAAGGCAATTGCTAAAACACATATGCAGCATACTGAGACAAAAGAGACAAACAGTATGAACCTAGAATCCCCAAGCAATTTGCGAAATTAATTATGATTATGGTAATCTTGATAGATGGCAACCCCTTAGAGTCAAATCATTTGGCTATAGGTTGGTTGGATCATCTTACAATTCTAACCCCTCGGACCCGCACAAGTATGGGTACCTAAAACTTAATTTCCTTGATTGCGGTTCAAGGAACAAATGAGTGCCAAGGAACCTGGTACATGGATAGTGGTGTTCCCGGACATATGACAGAAAATAAGAGAAATCATTAAAATTCAAGGAAGTCAAAGGAGCAAAAGTCATATTTGGGGGAAATGAAGCTCCTGGTGAAATAAGAGGCATTGGATCCATAAAGAGGAATGGATTAGAAATCACAGATGTTGCATATGTTGAAGGACTCAACTTCAACTTACTGAGTATCGATCGGCTCGTGACAAGGGCTACAATGTTGGATTCAACATGGGTAGATGCCAAATCAAAGAAATTGAATCAAATGAAGTGGTCTTTGCAAGGATGTAGACAGAAAAATATGTATGTAGTGGATTGGTCAACCGCAACACCCAAAGACTTGTCTACTAGCAAAGAGTACAAAATGAATCAAGTTGGGTCATGGCACAAAAAAAAAAAGCCGAGTCACCCGAATTTCAAAACACTTAACAAGTCGGCAAGAAGTCATCTTGTAGAAGGACTTCCGGACTCGATTATACAAGAAGGAGAGTATATGTGATGCATGTCGAAAGGAAAACAAATCAAGTCGTCATTCAAAGAAAAGACATGCCCATCCTCAACAAGAATATTGCATCCGCTTCATATGGATCTATTTGGCCCAAAGGAACCAAACAAAGATAAGTGGAAAGAAATACACCTTGGTGGTAGTAGATGACTACTCAAGATATACATGGACAATATTCATGTGCAAGAAGAAAGAAACTCTACAAAAACTACCACAAATGGATGAAGAGGATTCGAATGAGAAGAGTCAAACCATTATCAAAATAAGATCGAGATAGAGGAACCGAGTTTGTCAATGGAATAATAACTCAAGATTTGTATTGAGAATGGTATTGGTCATGAACTATCGGCAAGGACTCCACAAACAGAATGGAGTTGCGAGAAAGAAGAATAGAACCCTCAAAGAAGCAAAGAAGGACCATGTTAGTCAAGCAGGGTTACCAAAAAGATTTTGGGTGAAGCAATCAACACAAACTTGCTACACCCAAAACAGATGTATGATAAATAGACAAATGACAAAGACTCCCTATGAGATCCGGGTGGAAGAAAACCAAGTGTTGCATATTTCGAATATTTGGATGTAAATGCTTCATCCACAACAATGGCAAAAACAACCTAAAGGCTTTTGATGCTAAAGCCGATGAAGGTATCTTCTTAGATACTCACCAAAGCAAAGCCTACGTATACTCAACAAAAGAACTATAGTTACTGAGAGGAATCCATTCATGTAGTATTCGATGAGCCAAATGTAAATGGAGAAGACATTGAAGAGTCAAATTGATAAGTCAATCATCCAATCATACGAAGAGTCCCTATCTTTGGAAGTCGGCCGGGATTATCAATTCTCAAGAAGATGAGACAATTTGAATCTCAAAAGCAAATGGAAAATTTGCGACTAAGTGATAACGAGAGAGCGACCACGCCAACACAAACCGTAAGTCGATCAATCCAAGCTAACTTACTCCAACCTGACGTAAGATGGGCCGAGAGACCATCCACCGAGAACTTGTCATTGGAGATATAAGAGAAGGTGTCAAGACAAGATCCAAACTCAACAAGAAGCAATGTTCACATGCTTCATTTCGCAAATAGAGCTCAAAGATATGTCACAAGCACGACGACACACATTGGATTCAAGCTATGCAAGAAGAGTCAATCGCTTTGAAAGAAATAAAGTATGGGAACTAGTGCAAAGACCCATACATCAAAATGTTATTGGAACCAAATGGGTATTCGTAAATAAGATGAACGAGGAAGGCTCTGTGGTAAGAAACAAAGCAAGATCGTAGCCAAAGGATATTGCCAAGAAGAAGGGATAGATTTTGATGAAACATTTGCCCTCGTAGCAAGATTGGAAGCTATAAGGATGTTTCTTGCCTATGCGGCTCAAGAATTTCATTGTATATCGATGGATGTAAAAAGTGCATTCCTAAATGGTTTATTGGAAGAAGAAGTGTATGTTGAACAACCTCCGGATTTGAGCGAAGACTCTTGGAGACAAGGTATACAAACTCAAGAAAGCCCTGTATGGATTGAAACAGGCACCCAGAGCATGGTATGACACCCTGTCACAATTCCTAACTGAAAATGGATTCACAAAAGGAAAAGTAGATAGAACACTTTTCAGAATTCAAGACAAGAAGAGTATACTGCTTGTTCAAATATATGTGGATGACATCATTTTTGGATCCACTAATAATGAACTCGTGTGAAAAATTCTCAAACCTCATGCAAAGCAAATTTGAAATGAGCATGATGGGAGAGAGTGACATTCTTCCTTGGACTCCAAGTGAAACAATGAAGGATGGAACCTTCATAAGTCAAACAAAATACACCAGAGACTTAATGAAGAAGTTTGGTATGGAGGAGAAGTCTTCCGTAAAAATACCAATGAACACATCACCAAAATGGACATGGATGCGGATGGCAAGCACAGTAGATCAAACAAGATACGTGAGCACTTATTGGATCATTGCTCTATCTCACAAATAGCGGGCCGTACATCACCTTTGATGTAGGTGTATGTGCAAGATTTCAATCTGCTCCAAAAGAGAGCCACATGACAAAGAAATAAGAGAATATTGAGATACTTGAAAGGAAGCCAAGAAGTAGGCCTATGGTATCCAAAGGAATGTGGATTCAAGCTAATTGGCTATTCGATTCTCGACTATCTTTGATGCGCAGTTGACAGAAAGAGCACTTCATGCACATGTCAAATGCTAGAAACAGATTTTCCCGGTTTAGCAAGAAACAAAACTCAATAGCCACCTCTACATGTGTGATAACACAAGTGCCATTGCAATCACTCAAAATCTCGTGTTGCACTCAAGGACAAAACATATTGATGTCGATATCACTTCATAAGAGATCATGTTGAAAAGAAGGACATTATCTTGGAATATATCTCAACCGATAAACAACTAGCCGACATCTTCACAAAACCATTATGTGAGTCAAGATTTGAAGAACTCAAACATGAGTTGGGGTTAATTGAGTGAAATGACACTCGACGAATTAAAGAAGAGAAATGGAATGAAAAAAAAGGAAAAAAAAGAGGAAAAAATGTAAATCACCAAAGAATCAAATCGGAAAGACTACAACACCGAGTCACCGATAGTCGAGTCGCTAAGAGAACTCGTGAGAAGTAGAGTTAAATCGCCTAAGAGATAAGTCAATAACTTATGAGCAAAGTGACAAAAACGCAATCGTTTTGACTAAGCGGGAATGTTTTAAGGAATACGTCGAGATAATGATGATGTGTACGTATAAAAGCCGCACACCAAGCTTATGATTGGATATAAATGTTGCCGCATTAAATACGAGACATGAAATGCTCAATAGGCGTCACGAAATCCAAGCCGTTGATTTCGATCACATTTCAAAACCACCCGCACGCCCTTTCATAAACCATATTTAAACCATTTTCGTCCGTTTCTCTCTCACACTTCTAAAAACTATTCATCTCTTTCTCTCAAAAGCAAAGGCGAATACTCTCGAAACCCTATCGATCTTCAAATCATTTTCTCGAGTTTTTCCTTGAAATAATCCCGAGAAATGGCACCAACTTATGACTTTACCAAGTTAGGAAAGCAAATCCACACCGGTTCGACGGTGGATTTTGACGGAATGGTGAAGCAGGATCCGACGACACCCTGGTGAAGAAAATCGCCGAGAAGTTGGAAACGTCCTGACTAAAACCGTTTCTAACGTTAGAATATCCGATGACCTATGTGGAGGAGGTCGCACAATTCTACGTGAATGTTGAGATTCACGATGAAGGAATCAAGTCATCCTGCTCACGGAAAGCAACACTATCACCGCCAAGATTTGGTGAACATTGCTCACTATCGCCAAGGAGCATCCGAGATTAAAGAAAAGCCGATGTAAACTTGGTGGACGCATGGAAAGAAATAGCCAAGTCCGACTTTGCCGATAAAATAATATACAAAAGAAACAAGAGATGGCCAAGGAGGATTATCACAAGTTGTTGGACATAGTTGCCAAATGTATCGACATCAAATTTGGCGACTTTGACCAATCACAAAGGCAAAGCCGATTGTAATGGCCGCAATCATCGAAGAAAAGAAGATAAACTCAAATGAGTTCGCTTCACAAAGCAGACTTTGCGAACGTGGGGAACAAGTCCTTCAAAGAAGATGGTTCATTTGGAGGATCCCTAGGATATGGCCTGGTAATTGGCCGGCTATTGGAGGTGAAAGAGTCCCTCTTAGACATGGGAAGGCATTCCATGTTAACAAGAGGATGTTCGTGAGCTAACCTCTCGGCGCTGTGAAGCGAGCTTACGCCAAGAGAGCGACACCCGATGAGGGGAATCACCACCAAGATACAAATTGCTTCTCTCCACCCAAGAAGAAAGCCGCCCTGCACCGCCAAGAAGATCAGACTGTTGCCCCAGCAAAGAAAGAAAACCAAACTTGCTCCTGTCCCTCGCAGCAGAGTCACCGCCCCAGCCAGAAGTGTCTCCGCCCTCGCAGCAGAGTCACCCGCCTGCCCAGCGCCGTGTCTCCCCCTGCGCAGAGAGTCACCCGCCCAGCCAGTGAGTGTCTCCGCCCCTGCGGCGAGCGGGCCGAGAAGGACTCACAAATACCTTCTCCGATCGTCAAGAAGAGGAGAACCGAGAAGCCACGATGGCCCGCTCCTCGAGAAAAAGACACCAAGACGGCCCTACCGCCAAGACTCGAGGACAACATCTCTCAACTGAAATTCCCTGGTACAAACCAGAGACGAAGAAGAATAGTCAAGCGATCCGAATCGAGAAACCAAATTGAGTCATTTCACCAAAGACAAATATCGAGACTACATGGAGAAGTAGAGTCTCCGGATGTAGTTGATGAAAAAGTCTCCAAAGGCGATCACGAGGCAGACTGCGAAGACACAACCGTAGCTCACACAAATTGAAGCACAAAAGAACTCCGCTGCAGCAGATAGTGATGTAATGATTCTATCTCCACCTTACCCGGACATCCAAAATCGTCTGCGTGAGTGGAGGAAATGGAAGTTGAGCAAGTTAAGGAACAGTTCCAACGGCCCGAGTTCATAGAAGAAGAAGAGGAACTCGCTAAATTTCCTCGGATTAACTACGTGTTCCCAGCTCACGGATGAAGACAATCGCACGGACATCCTGCAGATCTACAAGGATAGGGAGAGAAAAAAAAAACCCCTAAGAAGTCCGAAGCACGTGAGAAGGCAAGCATCGCCTATCTCCCACACCCACGTAACACACACATCCTCTCCTTGATGTCTTCTCCGACAGCGGTGACGAGGAACTGAGAATGCTGCCGCTACACGAAGAGTTGCAAATGCAAAGCAAGCATTGCACAACTCACGAATCCTTCACGAGCAAAGACTAATGGAGGGACCAGGAGAGTCATCCGAACACACCGAAATTGATCCAATGGGAGTGGTTCAAAAATCGCCAATGTTGTTGCCGCTACCACTTCCCCACCACTCGACTAGAAGGCAATAAGGAGATGGCGATGAAATCGGGCTAGTGGGGACCCCACGAGCCAACCCCTATTGAAGGTGTGCTACCACCGCCCCAACGGCTGAACAATCAATCGAAATGCAATGGGAGTTTGGAGACGAGTGACCCCATTCCAAGTCACTCACTCACCAGCGCCACCGAGGGGAAACTCCTCCACCGCAAAGAAGGTCGGAGGATGCGCGATAACTCCACAACGAATCAAGGAGGCGAAGAAGAGAAATTACAATCACAAGAAGAACAGCAAGTTGCCATCAACGAAGCTCGCATGGCTTGAGACTGTCTCACCGAGGTGCCAACCGCTCCTGAAGGCTAATGACGCCGCTGATGCATCGAGGCACGAGAAGGAATGTAGCCGGGAGTTAACACTGGCGAAAAGTGCAATCCATGGGGTTGAGACTCCAATGGATGCCATCGAGAAGACCCTAAGACAAATGACACTGTCGAAAGGGAGGACCAGGCCTCGCAGCAAAGAGAGACCGGAGGTAATGAAGGCCCACGAGGTTGAGACTTCCCGGGGTAAAGAAGTCAAGTAGAGAACATCCCTCCTGCTATCATCGACCCATCCGAGAAGGAGATAAGCGCACTTCATGATTCCCAGACAACCCCGATGTCACTTTTCCGGGATCGGGAAGGCGAAGAAGAAGCCGAGTTTTCCCCATGGCAAATCCAAAAGACTCACCAAGGGGTGTTCCAAGCACGAGCAAGTCCGATCCCAAGACTACTCGTCAAACTTTTAATTTTGATGATGAGCCACCACTGAAATCTCATCATCGTCCGATGACGCTCGATAAGGCCGAGGACCGCCGATGAAATGGAAAAATCACCGAGACCAACGGTCATTAAGACATTGAGGCTCAAAGAAGCCGGTCCACCTCACAACAAGACCCACTCAACAAGAGACCATCGCAAGAGCTCCTCAAGTCAAGAGATCGATTCCCAAAAGAACCGCCACGCACCACTCATCATCGAATGCATCCTCCCGATTGGCGGTGATGAATCCTTCGTAGAGAGTCTTTTCCTTTTTCACCGGAAATACCGAAACTCCACGAAGAGTCGAAAAACGAACAAGTACGCTATCACAAACCACCTCCTTTTTTCACTCGTGCACCATTGTTCCAAAGATTTTGATTTTGACGTTGTATGGCCATCACCGCAATAGAAGAATCACCAAAGTTCGAGAAGTGTTCAAAGCACTCTTTCCGAGGTTGAACGGATGGAGAGGCATCGAGCCTCTTTGGACATGCGATCGACAACAGAGATGCCAACCTTACACACCGACTTGAGAGGCATCACAATCGAGATAAGGGAATGGTGGCAACAAAGAAGAATCAATGCGTGTGGAACAGAGAGATACTTGAACTTTGTTCAATAAGTCGGTGTGGAGAGTCAAAATGCCGATGCAAAACGAAGCCGAGAGAACACATTGAACATATGCATGAAGCTCACACCGCCAAATCAAGTCAAGGCAAGCTGAGCAAAATACAAATGATATACGCGTTGGAAGAACACATGACTAGAAAATTCACCTTCTCATGGCCGAGATGAAGCCGATTTCAAATTTGAGTCCAACGATACTGATCCAAATTCCGTCTTTGCTTACAACGCAGCCACTTGAAGCAGAACTCGACTATCCGTTGTGCTCGATTTCATGCTTACCAAAGATGTTCCCCGGGTTCCTCTATCCTTTGATGATGCCAAAAAGGGGGAAGAGGAATACCTTAAAGCAAAAAATCAAGTCGAAAAAAAGAAAGGAGCAAATGAGAAGGGAAAATCACCGAGGAAATTTTGAAACAAAAGAAAGGAAAATCACGAGGGGAAGGATCAAAAGATATGACCTTGATGATTGCACAAACCCCTCAACGGTCCTCACACACCGACATTATAAGCAAAGAAACTCCCTCATGACTCTCGCCACTCCAACACTCTGTTCTGTATCTATGGCCGAGAAGAGAAAAGCAATTGAAGCAGGATGAAGGAAGTGGAAGGAAGAATGGATGCCGAGTTATGAACATCTTGAAAGAATACGGAGGCATTCCAAGAGACAGAGACACGTATGCCATTTCGGATGTCGGACAGAGCCACGATCGCCTGACGAATTCAAAACGCTCGAATCAAGGATATTTTGCAAATATGTCCATGGCTCAAGCTTGGGACTTGTCTTTTGGGAAAAGGGTCTCACGTTATGTGAAGAAGCCGACAGAAAAGCAGACTTCCTAATCTACTCTCGCTGGTCACTCCGCTAGTCACTCACCGGAAGAAGAAGACCCAAGACAAGATACGCCCGCAGGGTAGAGGAAGAAGCGATGAGTGGAGAAGAAGCTTGCACCTAGGCCTCGCCCAAGAATATTGAATACGTAGATCCGTGAAAGAAAGGAGGGATCTACTGGGTTGGGCTTGACCAAGTGGCAAATTTAAAAGTGGCTAAAACTAACGCCGAGTATGCAAAAAGATTAGAAGAAGAAAACAAGAGACAAACTCGGCTATGGCGGGAGAGACAGAAAGATTAAGAAAAGATGAAGCCGCCAGAAGGCATATGAAAAGAAAAAAGAAGGCAAATGGGCGAAGAAAGAAGAAAGAAGAGAAGAAGATCTTTGAACAAGACGAAAGAAGGAGAGGCAAAAGGAGATGAAGTGTTGTTGTCCAACCCTTCGTGTATTTTATTATGTAAATACATACACTGTAAGTCTTCCGTAATAAAGCTATAAACTCTTTATTTTTTTGTGAAGACAATTATATACTCGATACACCTTGTAAACAATTGTGTTAAGTACAAGAATGATATGATCAATAAAAAGATTGATTCTCATGCATACATTCTATGTCAATACACTATCTCAGTATGTATCTTTGTTATTTGCATCTTTGTATGGTTTAAGTTTTGGCATCATCAAAAAGGGGAAATTGTTAGGAATTTTATTGTTTAGATTTTGATGAATGCCATGTAAAACTTAGAATAGAAAGTTGGCACCCCAATTCTTGTTGTAAAATGCATTGTAATGAATAGAGTGGCCAAGCCGAGTTAAGTCGCCTACGCCCTAACATGCAAGAAGACAATCAAGATCGGAAGGAAGACTCGAGACAAATTGAGTATGGCAAAGAAGAGTAGACGGAACTCTATCAAGAAGCGAGATGCAAATGAGTGGAGATCGACCAAGTCAACTCAAGAAAAGCCAAGTCTCGAGTTGAAGTGACAAAGAGTCATCCAATGATTGGAAGTCGACTCTAAGTCACCTGGGGGAAAGCAAGGAAATGCAATCAAGTCGAGATAATCAGAAAAGAACCGTTGCTACGTAAATCAAGAGATTTACTTAAACAAGTAATATCTCCATACCACCTTTCTTGGAGTGCTCACCCGAGTCGAAGCGTGCAAAAGGAATGAACCAATGGGAAGCACTACACCGTGTCGAACTCAAAAGGTGAAAGAACAATTCATACGAGGAAACGGCAATTCCAAGAACTGCGCAAGCCAACGACGCAAAGTGACTTTCAAAAATAAGCCTATCTCTTCAACGGGCAAATTTTTGAAAGTTCACTATAAAAGGCCGAGGAGTTTGTTTGAGATAGAATGACACACACGTGAGATATACAAGCACATTAGAAAAATCAAACATTCTCAATCCTCAAGCCTACATTAGGAAGTACATCAATCCAACACTCACCTGTGAAGGAAAGAGAACTTCAATCGCTTGAAGAGGAAACTTTTGAAAACAAGGGGTCTACATTCCAGGAAGGATCAGAAAGGTTCAAGGTTGAACCAAGTCTTAAGCTTTTGGAGGGCTTCGTGATCAAATCCAAAGAGCTTGAGCAAGTGAGTCAGAAGTAACAAAGCGCAATTGCCTGGGTGAAGAAGCCGAGTCGTTTAGAAGCCACCGAGTGATCAAGGCGTCTCCGATCGAGTCCCTAAGGATCGAGTCGGCTGTTGTGATCAAGACTTGTATCCGGGACTGTTACCACTTTGTAAACCGATCATTACTTAGTGGATTCCTCCAGAGTTGGAGAAGAGAGGAGTAGAAGAATTACCCCATCTTCGAACCTCTATAAAAACTTCACCGTGTCATTTACATTTCAAAGATTTAAATTCCTCGCACTTTTAACTCGCTTATATCTGCACGATAAATTTGCTATCCATTTGATAATTTATAAGTACTAAATCAAGCTCTAAAATCTTGCTTAATCAAACTTAAGGGTGTTAAGTCTTCCGCTAAAATAAAACCACAGTTGAGTTAAATTATAGCCAACAAATTGAGTTACTCCATCAACAAACTCAAATTGAGTTTGTTGAGAGATTAACTCTACTGAGTGACTAATTTGATTGTCCACCAAGGACACAAATTGTGTAGAATCAACTCAGAGATTTAAAAGGACTAAATCGAAAATTTGGTAAGGTTTATTCAACCCCCTCCTTCTAAACCTTACACTACACACCCTTGGGACCTACAAATTGAGCCGAGCCGACACTCGGAAGAATCAAAAGAAAAGAAATGGAACACAAAAAGGAAAAAGAGATGAACTAACAAATCAGCTAAGTAAATCACCAGATCGGAAAGACAATATACCAAGTCACCGGTGGCAAATGAGTCACAAAGAGAAATGAGAAAAGAAGAGCTAAACCAAATGAGAGTAAAAGCCGAGTCATTTATGAACAAAGTGACAAAAATGCAATCATTTTTACTGAAAGGGAATGTTTTTAAGGATTACGTCAAAGATAATTATGACGCGTACAGCAAAAGCCGCACACCAAGCTTATGATTGGATATAAATGCTTGCCGCATTAAATACGAGACATTAAATGCTAAATCGGCGTGCAAAATTTAAGCCGTTGATTTCGATCACATTTCAAAACCACCCGCACGCCCTTTCATAAACCATACTTAAACCATTTTCGCCCGCTTTCTCTCACACACTACCAAAACTGCTTCATTTTTCTCTCTCGGAAGCAAAGGCAAAATTCTCTCAAAACCCTATCTATCTTCAAATCAATCTCTAAGTTTTCTTCTGAAATCCTGAAAAATGGCACCAACCTATGATTTTGTCAAGTTAGGAAAGCAAATCCACACCGGTCTACCGTGGATTTCGAGGGCATGGTCAAACAGGGGTCCAATGACGCCCTCATAAAGAAAATAGCCGAAAAGCTCGAAATGTCCGGCCAAATCGTTTACGACGATGGAATATCCGATGACCTATGTGGAGGAGGTCGCACGCTTCTACGTGAATGCCGAGATTCACGATGAAGGGATAAAGTCATCTGCTCACGGAAAGAAGCTCACCATCTCTCGCAAGGATTTGGCCGAACACTGCTCACTACCAACGGAAGGAGCATCGAAAATTAACGGCCGATGTAAACATGGTCTTTGCTTGGAAGGAAATAGCCAAGCCCGACTATACCGATAAAATAGTTTACACAAAGAAACAAGAGATCACAAGGAGGATTATCACAAGTCGTTGGACATAGTTGCCGTATTGACATCAAATTTGGCGACTTTGACCAACTCGTCCAAAGCAAAGTTGATCGTGATGGCGGCGATCATGGAAGAAAGGAAAATGAATCGATGAGTTTGTCTCACAAAGCAGACTATGCCAAAATATAGGAACAAATCCTTCAAGGAAGATGGCACATTTGGAGGATCCTAGGATATGGCCTCGCGATTGGCCGGTACGATGGAGGTGAAAGGAGTCCCTCTTGACATGGAAAGGCGTTCCATGTAAACAAGAGGATGTTTAGATCAAACCTCTCGGCGCACGAAGAGAGCCTATGCCAAGAGAGTCGACACGAGTGAGGGGGAATCACCACCCTGAAGATACAGATTGTTTCCTCTCCACCAAAGAAGAAAGCCCCCTGCGCAACAAAAAAAGATCTGCTGCTCCCGCAAAGAAAGAAAGTCAAACCTGCTCCTCGCCCTCGCAGAGAGTCACCGCCCCTGCGCAGCCATGTCCCCCGCGCCTCAAAGAGCAGCGGTCGAGAAGGACTCTCAACTACCTTCTCGGATCGTCAAAAGAGGAGATCCGATAAGCCAAGACGGCCGCTCCTCGAGAAGAAGACACCAAAGACGCCCCCGCCGCCAAGACTCGAAGAAACTATCTCTCGAACCGTAAATCCCTCTGGTACAAACTAGAAGACGAAGAAGAATTATCAAGCGCTCCGAGCTTGAGAAACCGGGCCGAGTCACCACTCACCGAACAAATACCGAAAACTACCGGGCAAAGAGTCCCCGATGTAATTGATGAAACAACTAAGTCTCGTCAAGGCGATCAGCAGAGGCAAACTCGAAAACACAGATGTAGTCCGCGCACTGAGACACAAGAAGAAGCCGATAGAGCGATAGTGATGTGATGATCCTATCCCCACCTTACCCGCACATCCAAAATCGTCTGCGAGAGTGGAGGAAGTGGAAATTGAATCGATCCAGGAAACAGTTCCAACGGCCCGAGTTTATCGAAGAAGAAGAGGAATCATGAACTTCCTCGACTCGACCTCTCGTGATCCAAAGATCGATGAAGACAATCGCACGATATCCTGCCGATCTTCAAGGACAAGGAGAAGGAAAGACAGCAGAGGAAGCCGAGGCACGTGAGAAGGCCAAAGATATGCCCTATCTCCGGCACCACGTAACACACACATCCTCTCCTTGATGTCTTATCCGACAGCTGATGAGGATCCTGGACTCTCACGCCCGTAAGAATTGCAAATGCAAAGCAAGCAATGCATGAATCCGAATTCTTCATGAGAAGAGCATGATGGAGGGACCAGGAGAGTCCTCCGAACACACCGAAATTGATCCAATGGGAGTGGTTCAAGAAATCGCCACCGTTGTTGCCGCCACCACTTCCCCAGCTCACTCGGAAGAAGGAATTAAGGAACTGGCGATGAAACCGGGTTAGTGGGGACCCAGTTGAGCCAACCCCTAACAAAGGTGTCTTACCACCGCCCCAACTGAACACTCGGTAGAGAAACAGCCGGGAGTTTGGAGACGAGTGACCCCATTCCAAGTCACTCACCGGTGAGCCACCGAGGGGGAAACTCCCTCCACCGCAGCAAGGCCGGAGAATGCCGCAGATGACTCCACAACGAATCTAGGAGGCAAAGTGGAGAAAGTACAAACGCAAAACGAACAAAGTTGCCATCAACGAAGCTCGATATAGTTGAAACTGTCTCACCGAGGTGCCAACCGCTCGAAGGCTAATGACGCCGCCGATGCAAATGAGGCACATGAAGGAATGTACCCGGAGTTAACACTGGGGCGATGAAAGTGCAATCCATGGGGTTGAGACTCCAATGGATGCCACCTCGAAGACCCTAAGAGACCGACACTCGAAAGGGAGGTCAAGGCCTCGGCTCATTGCAATGAGACTGCGCAGGAGGTAATGAAGGCCCACGGAGGTTGAGACTTCCCGGTAAAGAAGTCAAGTAGAGAACATCCCTCCCGCTATCATTGACCCATCCAAGAGGAGATAAGTGCGCTTCATGATTCCCGTGATAATCCCGATGTAACCTTTCTCGGGATCGGGCGCGACGAAGAAGCCGAGTCATCCCCGTGATGCATCCAAAAGACTCACCGCGGGATGTTCCAAACACGAGCAAGTCTCGATCTCAAGACTACTCGTCAAACTTTCAATTTTGATGATGAGCCACCAATGGAAATCTCATCATCGTCCGATGACGCTCGATAAGGCCGAGACCACCCACTCAATCGGAGAAACCACCGAGACCAACGGCTATTGAGACAAAATGAGGCTCGGCAAGTCGGGTCCACTTCACAACAGACCCCAAACAGAGTCCACAACAGGGTTTCCCAAGTCGCAGCAGAGTTCGACTCCAAAAGGAACTTCACGCACACCTCTCATCATTGAACAAATACCGTTGGCCGTGACGATTCCTTTATAGAATCTTTTCCTTTCTCTCTGGAGGTACCCGACCTCCCCGAAGAGTCGAGAACGAGCTCGCACGCTTCCACGCACCAGCTCCCGTCATCTCGTCGTACCATCGTTCACCGACTATGACTTTGACGCCGCATGGCCATCACCGCAACGGAAGAATCACCAAGTTCGCGAGGTGTTCAAGGCATTATTTGCCGAGATTGAATGGATGGAGAGGCATCGTGCCTCTATGGACATGCGATCGACAACAAAGATGCCAATCTTATCACGACTTGAGAGGCATAACAATCGGATCGGGAATGGTGGCAACAAAGAAGAAACAATGCGTGTGGAACAAGTTAGATACTTCAGACATTGTTCAACAAGTCTGCTGGTATGGAGAGCCGAGAATGCCGATGCAAAAACGAAATTGAGAGAACACATTGAGCACATGCATGAAGCTCACACTTGCCGAGATAAAGTCATTGTGAGCAAAATAAGAGTGATCTACAAATTTGGAAGAAAACATGAATAGAAAATTCAGCCTTCTCATGGCCGAGATGAAGCTAATTTCAAAGAGAGTCCAACGCTACTCTGTTCCGAATTTCGTCTTTGCATACACCGCAGCCAGACTCGAGCGAACCCGGCCATCGCCAGCCTCGACTTCCTCGCTTGCCAAGATGTTTCCGTTCCTCTCTCTTTGATGATGCCAAAAAGGGGGAAGAGGAATACCTTAAAGCACGTAAGAGATATGAAGTCGAAAAAAGAGGATGCAAATGCGAAGGAAAGACAAATGAGGAAGTGTTGAAACAAAAGAGAAAGACAATTGAAGCAGGGATGGAGGAAGTGGAAGGAAGAATGGATGCCCGAGTTATGAACATCTTGAAACAACATGGGGGCATTCCAAAGAGACAGAGACACTTATGTCATCTCGTATGTCGGGACAGAGCCACGATCAGTTGATGAATTTAAAACGCCGCATCCGAAGGATACTTTGCAAATATGTCTATGGCTCAAGCTTGGGACTTGTATCGGGAAAAGGGTCTCACGTTATGTGAAGAAGTTCTATTGCACGACCATCGGCATCACTCTACTCGTCACTCACTCGGAAAGAAGAAGACCCCAAGACAATACACGCCCGAGGTAGGGGAAGAAGCGAGTGGTGGAGGAAGAGGTTTCGCACCTATGCCTCTGCCCAAAAACATTGAATACGTAGATCCGTGCAAGAAAGAAGGGATCTCTTCAATGGGTCTTGACCAAATAGCAAATTTGCAAGTGGCTAAAAGTAATGTTGAGTATGCGAAAAGAATAGAAGAAAAAACAAGAGACAAACTCAGCTATGGGAGGAAAGACAAGAAAGATTAAGAAGAGATGAAGCCGCCAGAAGGCATATGAAAAGAAGAAGAAGGCAAAATGACGATGAGAAAAAGAGAAGAAGAGCGTAAGATGTTGAACAAGATGAAAGAAGAGATGAAAGGAGATGAAGTGTTGTCTTTGTCCACCCCTTCATGTATTTTATTATGTAAATACATACTATGTAAGTCTTCTCAAATAAAGCTATAAATTCTTCATTTTTGTGTAGACAAATGTTTGCTCGATACACCTTGTAAACAAATGTAAAAGAACAAGAATGTTATGATCAATAAAAGGATTGATTCTACGCATACATTCTATGTCAATACACTATTTGTATGTATCTTTGATGTTTGCATTTTTGAATGGTTTAAGTTTTGGCATCATCAAAAAGGGGGAAATTGTTAGGAAATTTATTGTTTAGATTTTGATGAATGCCATGTAAAACTTAGAATAGGAAGTTGGCACCCCACTTTGTGTAGTAAAATGCATTGTAATAAATAGGGCTGGTCAAGCCGAGTTAAGTCGCCTACGCCAAACATGCAAGAGGACAACCGAGACTAGAAGGAAGACTCACCGCAAGACAAAGTATGGCAAAGAAGAGTAGACGGAACTCTATCAAGAAGCAAAACAGATGCAAAATGAGTGGAGTATCGATCAAGTCAACTCAAGAAAAGCCAAGTCTCAAGTCAAGTGACGGAAGAGTCATCCAATGATTGGAAGTCGACTCTAAGTCACCTGGGAAAGCAAGGAAATGCAATCAAGTCGAGATAATCAAAAAGATCCGTTGCCGTACGTAAATCAAGAGAATTACCTAAACAAGTAATATCTCCATACTACCTTTCTCGAAGTGCTTAGTCCCGAGAAGCGTGCAAAAGGAATAAACCAATGGGAAGCACTACACCGTGTCGAACTCTCGAAAAGGTGAAGAACAATTCATACGAGGAAATGGCAATTCCAAGGACTCGCAACAAGACAAGCCAACGACCACAAGTGACTTTCAAAAATAAGCCTATCTCTTCAACGGGCAGATTTTTGAAAGATCACTATAAAAGGCTGAGGAATCACTCTGAGAGAAAGAGGAGAGACCGAACCAAAAACGTTCAAGCAATTATTAGAGTCAAACCTGAAATATTCTCAATCCTCAAGCCTACACTACGAAGAACATCAATCCAACACTCACCTTTGAAGGAAAGATAACTTCAATCGCTTGAAGAGGAAAATACTTGAAAAATCAAGGGGTCTACATTCCACGAAGGATTGTAGGAAGGTTCAAGGTCGAACCAAGTCTTGAGCTTTTGGAGGGCTTCGTGATCAAATCCAAAGAGCTTAAGCAAGTGAGTTGTAGTAGCAAGGCAAACCTGCCCGTGAAGAAGCCGAGTCGCACGAGAAGCCACCGAGAGTGATCAAGGCGTCTCAGATCGAGTCCCAAAGGATCAAGTCACCGTGTGATCAAGACTTGTATCCGGGACTGTTACCACTTTGTATATCGATCAATACCTAGTGGATTCCTCCAGAGTTGGAGAAGAGAGGAGTAGAAGAATTACCCCATCTTCGAACCTCTATAAAAATCTTATTGTGTCATTTACATTTCAAAGACTTTAATTCTTGCATCATATCTTTTATTTCTCACGACATATTTGCTATCCATTAGATAATTTCTAAGTACTAAATCAATCTCTAAATCTCTACTTAACCAAACTTAAGGGTGTTAAGTCTTCCAATAAAACAAACCACGCTTGAGTTAATTTAGACTTAACAAATGAGTTATTCCATCAACAAATCGATTGAGTCTGTTGAAAAGACTAACTCTACTTGATCAACTAAATTGGTCATCCACCAAGGACACAAATTGTGTAGTATCAACTCAACTTTTAAAAGGACTAAATCAAAAATTTGGTAAGGTTTATTCAACCCCCCTTCTAAACCTTTCACTTACACCCCTTGGGACCTACATCCATCTAGAAGAAAATTTCCAATTTCTAATTTCCACCCGCATCCAATCGCGGCCTATACCTTTGAGCCACTCTTGCTCCCCACGCAAGACACAAAGTTAGATAATATTTCAAAAAAAAAACATGTGTAGTTAGGGGTAAGTAAGCAGCCGATATTTGCAGCTTAGGGGAAAATTATTTTGTTTCATTTTCATCTTCTTACTCTCTCAAACCTTCTCAAGGCTTGACACAAATAATCACCTTCAAACTCCTTCAAGAAACTCTCCATTTGTTTAAGTCTTAAAGCCTTCAAATCTTCATGGAAATTTAAGATAAGGATTAGACTTCCAACTCTTGACTTCTATTTTATCTTCCATCTTCTTACACTATTCTTCAAATTCTAACTTGAACAACGTTTTCTCCTTGAGGTGTCAAGGCCGAAAATGTTAGGACAATAGGATGATGCTTTTTGTTGAAGTTTAAGAAGAAACTACTTCAGCTTCAAGGATTGTAAGGTAAGAATTGTAATTTTTACTTGTCTCTTTTCTCAACTTGAGAACTTAGGGCGTGATTGGATATACTTTCATTTTTTGAAAATTTTCATTTTGCTAGAAAATAGTGGTTAAAAAAATTTAGAAAAAAAAAGATAAATTTTGAGAGTGTGATTGGATGTGAGATGAAAAAAGTAATGATGAAAGTTGATTTGACTTAAAATAGTAAAATAATGATTGGTAGTTAGAAATGTGTGAGTGAGTAAATAGTGAAATTTGTGGGAGAATGTGTAATAATAATTATTTTTTGTGAAAAAATGTGTAGATGTGATGAGTGAGAGAAAAAATAGGAAAAAGTGAAAGTAAGAGAATATTATATTTTCTGAAAATTTTCATAAACAAGCACATGTTTGGTCAAAAATATTTCTCCAGTGGAACGAAAATGAAATCTATATCATATCCAATCGCAGCCTTAAATTTTGACTCAAGAACTTGAAATTTTGGAGCTTATGGGGCTTGAAGAATAAGTTTATTTTGAAGACTATTTGATGACATTAAGGTAAGTAGTGGTCAATATTTTTTATTTTTGGTACACTCAATCCGTTCTTTGACTTGAAACCACACATACACTCTTAACCATAAATATGGATTTGAACTACTTAGGGGCTGATTTGGTGAGTTTGAAGCCAATAATTTGGGAGCCAAGAGGAAGAACTCCATTTCTAGAAGATACGCTTGAAGCTAGTTAAGGTGGGTGGAAAAACTCTTCCAAGAACTAGCAATTAATTTTGATATAATCACGTGGAGCATGAAATACTAAAAAAAATGATTTATAATATGTTGCATGTTATTTTGAACATGTTATCAAAAGTATGGACAAATTAATCATGATCTTGAAATTTTGCATAGTACGGACATGCATGCATAAATCTTGTAATTTCTTGTGATTTCTTGTGAAAATCTTGTATTATGTGTTAACGTGTGTACAATATGCTCAAAATTATGATATTTACTTGTTAAGTATTCTGGAAATATAGACTTGTACTTGATTTTGGATGATTGGACCAATTGTGCAATTTTGCAAATTTTGAGGATTATATTGTAATTATCGGACTATCCAAGGACTAAACTGTAAAACTCAAAATTTTGAATTGAACTTAACTATAATGATCATATTTTAAATTATTAAGAAAATTTTAATTGTTGGGTTAAGAAATTCAATTATAGAAATCTTAAGGACTTAATTGTAAAAATCTAAAAGTTTAAGGACCAATCTGTAAATTTTAGAACAGGTACAACAACCCATGAATATATGTTCCAAATCTCATTATAATTGAACTTGAAATGAGTCCTCAAAGATAAAACCACTTTTGGGTTAAAAATACCAATTTCAAAAATTTGGGACCTAAACTGCTAGATTTTCAAAATTGATTTTATCCCAATATCCTACTATCCTAAGTGATATTTAGAGTTGGGATTACTTCAAAAGATATTAAGGATTTTGAGATACGTAATTTTAAAATCCGGGACAAAATGCCAATTTTGGCAAACAAAGGAACCAAATTGAAATTTTCTCAAAATTTCGACCCAACTTTCAGAAAATCTGATTCTATGAAAAATTTTAAGTTTGAATATAGTATATGATATTAAGAACCAATGGTTCAAGTTTTATAACAATCGGACTTGAAATGAATTCTTAAGAACAAAACCAATTTTAGGAGTAGAAATACAATTTTTGAAAATTGAGGGACTTAAACTGAATGTTTTAAAGCTGCTTTTGTCCAAATAATCTATTGTCCTAATTGACATTTTAAAATTACGTATCTCAAAATTCTTAATGGCTTTTGAAGTGATTCTAACTCTAAAATATCACTTAGGACAGTAAGATATTGTGATAAAATTGGTTTTGAAAAAATCTAGTAGTTTAGATCCCAAATTTTCAAAATTTGCATTTTTTGTCCAAAATTGATTTTATCGTTGAGGACTCGTTTCAAGTACAATTATTATGAGATTTGGAAGATAGATTATTGGCATCATAAAATTTAAGTTAACAGGTTTTCCGGATACAGGAGTACCCAGTTCTAAAATTTACAGATTGGTCCTTAAATTTTTAGATTTTTACAATTAAGTCCTTAAGTTTCTATAATTGGATTTCTTAATCCCAAAATACTTAAACTTTTCTTAATAACTTAAAATATGATTATTACAGTTAAGTTCAGTTCAAAATTTTGAGTTTACAGTTTAGTCCTTGGACAGTGTGGTAATTATAATATAGTCAAAGTTTGCAAGAATTGCACAAATGGTCCAACATCCAAAATCAAGTACAAGTTCATATTTCCATAATACTTAACAAGTAAATATCGTAATTTTGAGCATATTCAAATCTGAAATTTGCAAACCTCCATTAATGGAGTTCTAAAGTTTTTTTTTTAATTTCAAATACCATGAATGTGCTTCATTATAGTGATGTCAATTTTTTCCCTCAAGAATATGTAAATTACTCAAATGATGCCATCATCTATCTTCTCAATACATCTTTCTCGGAATTTTTGTATGTATCTCAGAGAGGGAGATAAAGTGACCAAAAGAAACGGGACTATACGTTATTTTCCTTTTTTTTCTTTTTTTTTGGTTAGCTATGAATCCGGATTTGTATCGATTTGATCTATCTCACCGGTCTCACAAGAGACCTACTTTTTTAATATAGCTCACTTATTGTCAAAAAAAATAGAGATCTACTTTGGATCTATCTACTTAATTTTATGCCTTTTCTATTATTTGTTTTTTCATTTTTTTAACTTGGCCTACTTGATTGAGATTCATTTCACAACATGTTTGTAATTTTGCCATTGAATTTCATTTCTTACCATTACGTACTTTAATGTTTGGGTCTATATATTGTTTTAATTTGATGAGAAAACCAGTAAGAAAAATAATTCTCTCGTCTTTACTTCTGTAAAATCTAAGATCAAATTAAGTTTGATAATTTCTCTACAAGAATGAATGATAGGCAGCATCTGGTGATAATAATTAGATAAAAAAAAAAAAAAAAAAAAGGAAACAAGTGAGAACTTCTGGTTTGTATATATGCACATTAAAAACAAGTGAGAACTAGTGAAGTAATCGGAAGAAAAAAAAAAGGAATCATACAAAACCGTAAAAACATTTAAAAAAATAAAGATAATTAAAAAGAAGGGAAAACATATATAAATGGAAGGAGGATATTTATCCAAAAGCAGTAATTCTGGTGCACCACAAGAAGGATTATTGGGGTTTTAAATATAGGATTGAAACAACAAATTGTTTAAGCAAGAAAAAACAACAATCAATTAAACATCAAGAGGAATAACCTCTGCTGCTTTTGCAAAGTGATCATATATATATACTTGGTTCTAAAGGTAATTCATCACAACTGTAAAATGCATATATAGAGTTCATTAATTTGTAGTAGCATGATATATATAGGTGGATCTTGCTAATTATGAGGAATCTAATTCATTTTTTGTTTAGTTATAAAATATGATCATTAAGTAAATATTTTTCACGACGGTCATAATTACCTAGTTAACTTATTGTTCTTTTGTATTATTTATTGTACTTGTTTATGTGATGCATATCATATTGACTAGGCAAAATTGCCACACACAAAAAACAAACCAGATATGTTTTAAAATTACAAAAAGCTCCCCACAGGTTTGATTATATCTTAAATTTAAGAGGATAATCGTAACATTTTTATAAGTATAATCGAGGGGGTTTTGAAATATATTTTTGTTTATGAATGGAAGAATGTAATACGAATTAAACCTCATGAGTATTTTTTTTTTTTTTGTAATTTTCAAAACCTCTAGATTTTATTGTAATTAACCCGAACCTTAGGGTTTTAATTTTTGCAATTATTATCCCTATTAATTATACTCTGAAACTTCCACATATTTTAATAGCAAAAGTGTAATATTTCTTCAATTTAAATCTTTTATGTATTTTCTTCGTGTTTCTTTAATACATTTTGTTTCTCGAGACAAACAAATTATTCAATATACATGTCAAACATTCTATAAGTAGAAATAGGTGTTGATATATAGCATGCCCAGGGCGAGGTCTATGGTTCATTTCCACTAGCCCCTCCCCTTTCGATTTAGTCTACAAAAACATCTTCAAGTTGGGGTAAGTTTTGATTTCATGCTTGTGTTATCAAAAAGTCTTATTTTTATATATACATATATATATTATCTCTAAGTAATTAATATTAAGTGAGTCTTAAATTCTTAATTTGTTGATAAGAAAGAAGTGATTTAATGAAGCAGAAGCTAAAAGTAATGATTTAATGAATCGGATATGGGTATATAGTGTTTGCAAATAACTAAAAGCTGAAAAAATTAAAGTGTTTGGAAAAGGGAAGGAAAAAAAAACAATTTCATAATGTGCTTTTAAACAGGAGAAACATATACCTTTTTTACTATTAGTTATTAGAATATAGAACTGAGATATTTTTAATATATGAAATGGAGGGAATACATGTACATTATATAGAGGCTGTAGAGAAGCTAGAAGCTAGAAGCTAGAAGCTATGAGTTAGTTAGGAAGCTAACAACCAAGACTAACCGCCTAACTAACTTAATCGTTTCCTAACCATTTCTGTATTGTTCATCTAATATTCCCCCTTGAAGTCTACACCATGTTTGGAACTAGAAGAAGTAACATATCCAATAGGTAACTTGTTGCATAAAAACTGAAACCAAGTAACTAGAAGAAGTAACATATCCTCTGAAGTAATGTGTCTGACATCTATTTCCTTTGCTAGCACCTTCTCTCTTATGTAATGAATATAAATTTCTATATGCTTTGTTCTGGCATGGAAGACATGATTGCTTGCAAGAGCAGCTGCACTGCTGTTATCACACCATATGACAGATGGTGTCTCAACCTTGACAACAATTTCATTGAGAAGAGAATGTAACCACACAATGTCTGTGGTTAAGTTGGCTAAGGATCTTTACTTTGATTCAGCACTACTCCTGGCAACAACCCCTTGTTTCTTTGAACTCCAAGTCAACAAATTACCACCTAACATCAAGCAATGGCCACCAGTAGACCTTCTATCATCCAAACTATCGCCCAATCAATCTCGAATAGCCTTCCACAAGCGCCTAGTAACAAAATCAAGATGAGGCCCAAGGCCATAGTACCCTTCAAGTATCTAAGGAGATGCTTGCAAGCAATCCCAATAATTAAGAGTGGGAGCATGTAAAAACCGACTTAATTTGTTAACAAAAAAAAGATATATCAGTCTTGTGACTATTAGGTATTGAAGTGCTCCTATAGTGCTTTTGTAAAGAGTAGTAGGCGATCGGAGGATGGGCTATCGGCAAGAAGACAGTTTATGAGAGGCACAAAGAGGAGTAGTGGTAGGCTTGCAATCAACCATATGAGTTTTCTCTAGCAAATCATGAGTGTATTTTGTTTGGGAAAGATTCAAGGAGTTACTAGCCCTTCTAACCTCCAATCCAAGAAAATAACTCACCTCACCAAGAGTTTTGAGAGCAAACTTTTGTTGAGCAAATCAATGACAGAGGTAATAGCAAGAGAGTCTTCCCCAGTAATCAATTTATCATCCACATAAACCAACACCAACAACAACTTGCCATCCTGTTTCTTAAAAAATAAAGAATTGTCTGAGATACACACTTTGAATTCAAGAGAAATAAGATACTGCTTCAGAGTAGTGAACCAAGCTCTAGGAGCCTGTTTTAGGCCATAGAGGGATTTATTGAGTTTGGCACAGACAAATACCGTAGGGTGTAGAGGATCAATGAAGCCTTCAAAGCTGAGACATGTAAACAAATTCATTAAAGTGCCATTGAGAAATTCATTATTTATATCAATTTGCTGGATATCCCACCGATAGGAAACAACAGAGTGAGAACCAACCTCACAAAGGCAAGCTTTAATGACAGACTAAATGTTTCAAAAAAATCAACACCTGTTGTCTGTTGAAACCCCTTAGCAACCAATCTGAGTGATATTTTGTTCTGAACACCCACTTATTGGATATAACATTCATATTGGGAGAAAAGGGAACTCGTTGCCATGTATTATTTGCTAAATGGGCATGAAACTCTGCTTGCATTGCAGCCTTCCACTTTGGATCTGATAAGGCTTGTGTAACAGTAAATGGTTCTAAAGAAGGAGAAATGGAAGCAGTGTAAAGTTTAGGCTTGTGAATACCTAGTTTGGATCTAGTGATCATAGGGTGAGATGAAGTAGGGGCTGCAGGAGAGACTGCAGAGGGGGTCAAGAGGAGGGGCAGAGAGGTCACAGAGGAGATAATGGATGAAGATCAATGTGAAGTTGAATGCCTGCTGGATTAAAGACATGAGTTTCCGTGGGAGAGTTATTAGTGGCAGCAGGAGAAGGAAGAGGAGGGGAGGATGGAGGTGTAGGGATGGGAGAGGATAGAGTAGGAAGGAGAAAAGGAAGAGATGCTGAGGGATAGAGATGTGAAGAAGAAGATGAACTGGGAGAAGGGGCCCCAAATAGCTCAGAATAAGGAAATTCATCTTCATTAAAGGCAACAGTAGCAACTATAAAAACTCTCCCTGTGGGACTGAGACATTGATAGCCTTTATGAGTGGGACTATAACCAAGAAACAGACACTTGTGAGATCTGAATTGGAGTTTGTGATGGGCAAAGGGTCTAATAAAAGTGAAACAAGAACAGCCAAACACCTTGAGAAAACTGTAGTCAGGTGTCCGATGAAAAAGCTGCTGAAAAGGAGAAGAATTAGCAAGGACAGAGGAGGGAATTCTATTGATAATAAAGACTGAGGACTGAAAAGCATGCCACCAAAATTTTAAGGGCATTTTGGCTTGAGCTAGAAGAGAAAGTCTCATATCAACAATATGTAGATGTTTTCTTTCAGCTTTACCATTTTGTTAATGAACATAGGGACAAAGCGTCTAAAACGATCCGAAATGATAGATAGGGAGTAAAACTCATGTATTCTCCCCCCCCCCAATCACTTTGAAGATTGATGGTTAGATTGAACTGAGTTTTAACATATGTAAGGAAGGATTTAAACACAGAGAGTGACTCAGCTTTTGTTTTTAATGGAAAGATCCATGTGAATCTAGTATAGCCATCTACAAAATGAATGTAATACTTATAACCATCAATGGAGGGGGTATGTGCAGGGCCCCATAAATCAGAATGCACCAGTTGAAAGGGTGTTGAGGTTTTAGTGGGCTGAGGACTAAAATGTTGTTTATGCAATTTTCCAATTTTACAGGCATCACAGTAAGTAAGAGAATTAGATTGAAAGGGAACATGCAATTGCTTTAGAACATTAGTCAACACAGAGTTACATGGATGTCCAAGTTTCCTATGCCAACAATTGACATCCTTATTACAATGCAGAGTAGAAACATTACAAGCAGTAGAAATAGAAGAGATAGGAAATACAGTGCTTTGCTGAGAGTTTGAAGAAAGAAAAGCTGAAAATCTTGACTTGGATAGATGAGAGAAGTCCAGTTGATAGAGTCCATCCTTAAGATGACCTTCTAATAGGATCTGATTGTTGTGTTTGTCCTTGACAAAACAAACATCATGATGAAACTCAATAAGAACATGATTGTCATGAGTGAACTGTGATATGCTGAGCAAATTTGTTTGTGATTTGAGGCACATACAGAATTTTATTAAGGAATAAGGAGTGAGTGTGAGATTGAGATGGAATGGAAGTAGAACCAATGTGAGTGATAGGAAGTTTAGAACCATTACCTACAACAAGCTGATCATTTCCATTGTTGTCAGCTTTAATGGAGAGATTTTCAAGATCAGTTGTGATATGACTGGTTGCACCACTATCAAAATACCAGTTAGGATCAACTGTAGAAGGAGTGGATGAGCCTGGTACTGAGTGTAATAATGCTTGAGGCTTAGAAGAAGCATCAAAACCAGATTCAAGGAAGCAGGGGAACCATTGAAGCTGATATCAAATCTCTTGAAGCATTTCAAAGCAATGTGACCTGTTTTGCCACATAGCCGATGACAGTCTGTTGAACCTTTTCCAAATCTTCCACCACGGCCACCACGGCCTCTCGAAAATTCTACCTCCACCTCTGAAATTAGAACCTCCTCGAGCGTAATTAGCTACATTAGCAGATGGTGAACCTCCAGCAGTAGCATGGTGAAAAGCCATAGCATGAGCCTGAGTATGATTTTGTAAATGCATTTCATGCATATGGATAGCAAATTGAACCTCTTGCAAGTTTAAACTCTCAATTTGGTAGTGAGATTGACCACAACAGAGTCATATTCAGACCAAAACCTCCAAGTATATACATACACAACTCATCATCGTAAATCACACAACCAACTCGAATTGGATCATCAAAGAGTTCTCATCTTCGAATATAGTTATCTACACTTAAATCTCCTTTTTAAGTGTTTGCAACATAAAACGGAGTTGCAGAGATCTTGCTTTAGATTGAGACTGAAACAGATTTGCAAAAAGTTTCCATACCTCATGTGATGTAGAGCAACGGCTAATGTGTCCTAGCATTGATTCACTAACAGAGGACAACATCCAACTCAAGAGAAACTGGTCTTTTCTCACCCAGCTAACATACTCAGAATTAAGAACAACATTAGAAGTCTCACCATTCGGAGAAGAAACAAACTGAGAAGGAATTGAGTCTGTGCCTAGGAGAATTCCTTCAAATCCATGTGCTCGCACTATGGAGAGGATCTGCAATTTCCAGAAATGATAGTTGGTGCGATCCAATCGGATAGAAAGAGGAGTGAAATAAGGAAGAGAAGCCACAAGAGAAACAATTGAATCCGCCATGAGAGGGGAGAAAAAAAAGCTTGCCGGAGAAGGCACCGGAATAGTTTCAGGACCGGAGAGAGAAACTGGCGAATGATACCATATTAGAATATAGAACTGAGATATTTTTAATATATAAAATGGAGGAATACATGTACATTATATAGAGGTCAGAGAGAAGCTAGAAGCTAGAAGCTATGAGTTAGTTAGGAAGCTAATAACCAAGACTAACCGCCTAACTAACTTAATCAAGCTTCCTAACTCGTTTTTGTATTGTTCATCTAACATTAGTAGACCAATAATAATACTATTAGATGAACTTCCACAATAATATGAAAAACAAACTTCATTTTAGTACTTCCAAATCTATTAAAAAAGTCCTCAAAAAATTATTAAAAAGTACTTTTTCTACTTTTTCAAATCGAATCACACCACCCAAATTCAACGCTAAATTTAAATATTAATTAAGTGAGGCATAAGTAAAAGCAAAAACAGACATTTGTAAATACTAAAAAGTGATTATTATTTATTTTTATTTTTTTGGCCAAAAGTTTTAGTTGGCAATATCACCCCTATTTTATTATTTATCTTAATTACTTAAATTTTTTTTATTTAAAATGTTAACAATTTCCTATATCGAGGGGATATAATCTAGCATATAGTAAACTTATTTGGTTATGCACAAGCTAGTAAAGTTTCGTTGAAATTACATTTGGAAACATGGCCGAAATTAATTTTGATAACATTCATGTCTCCTCCAACCTCCCTACAAATTAGGTCATTTTTTTTTCAAATGTATTAATGTTTCTTATTCTCTTCTTTCCAATGTAATAATTGACAAAACTAATAGTAAACTCTATATTTTTTTTCTTTTTCCAATTGTGCGTAAAGCAGAATGGAAACGCACATTGCGGCCAAGGCTGATCACTGGTCAAAGCTGCTATTATTTTGTTTAATTCTAATGCTAAATTCTCAACTCATTCGCTCCGACTCTTACAACATTACATTTGTTGACAGTGTTGTCTCAAAAGGAGCAGGTTTGATTAATTTTGTTTCTTAAATTAAATGAGTATATTAATATCTCGAATTAATTTTTTTTACATTTGTTTTTCATACTGTAATAATTAACTAGGGTTAATTGGTCTTTAATTAACTACAGTTTGCTTGGATGGGAGTCCACCAGCTTACTCCCATACTAAAGGATTTGGATCAGGAGTCAATAATTGGTTGGTTTATCTTGAGGTACGCTTTTTGCAATATATTTTTATTTAACAAATTAATTGATCGTGTCACAGGGACGGAGCTAAGAAGGTGCTGGCGGCGGCCGCCGCCAACCCTCAACTTCGAATATTTTCTATGATTAATATAAATTATGTATTTAATATTATTAAATTTTAAAATTTTGCCTCATCTGAAAATTAAAAATATCTCTACATCTTCTAGTTTTAAGAAAATAAATCTTGCCCCCCTATACATCATTTTCTGGCTCCGTTCCTGGATCATGATAAGCTCCACAATTTTTTTCTGAGAATTATTATTGTTTTGGTTCTTGTTGTTCACAACCTTTTCTCTTTATGTTTTTTGAGATAATTACAAAAGTCCCATGAGATTTGGGCTAATTAAAAAAAACTGAAGTTTTTAAAGTTTCAAAAAAAAACATGAGATTTGATTTCGTCTTACATTTTTCCCATTCATAAGTAAAAGAAATATTTCAAGACCCCTCTGACATTTATAGAAATATTACTTACTCCCATAAATTTATACAAAATCTAATATCAAGGGAATTTTTGTAATTTCAAAAAAAAAATATAATTATTGTAGATTCTAGAATTTCATGTATAACATCATCTCTTCTCCTCACAGCAGCAAAGTATGGTTTTATTCAGTCAGGAAAAATCAATACAAAATGAACACAACCCTGCTATTTATACAAGTGTTGATCCCACCAGATTTGAATTAGCAAATAAGGACTTGACACGTGTATATGCTAACCCACCTCATTAACAGATAGAAAACGTGAACAACTAATAAAAGTGATGGAAAGGAAATACAACTTTAGCTCTAGCTCAACACCCCCCCCCTCAAGTTGGAATGTTGTTGGGAGAGCACATTCCTAACTTGATCAAATGAGTACGAAATAGAGGCCCGCCCAGGGACTTAGTGAAGAGATCAGCAGGTTGATGCTGAGTAGAGATGTGTTGCGGATGAATAAGCCCAGCCTTGTATTGATTCCGTACAATGTGGCAATCAATATCAAGGTGCTTGGTTCGTTCGTGGAACACAGGATTTGCTGTGATGTGCAAAGCCGCCTTATTGTCACACCAGAGAGTAATAGGGAGAGACACATTGATATGAAGATCATGACTGAGGTTGCACAGCCATTGTAGTTCACACACAGTAGCAGCCATAGACTTGTACTCAGCCTCCGCGGATGACTTAGACATTGTTTTCTGCTTCTTTGTTTTCCATGAAACAAGGGAGTTCCCATAAAAGATACAATAGCCCGTAAGAGATTTCCTTGTGAGAACACAAGTTGCCCAATCTGCGTCACAAAAACCTTCAAACTTATTTGATTGCCCCACTGGGTAAAATAAGCCAAGTGATGGTGTTCCTTTCAAGTATCGCAGCAAGTGAATGGCTGCATCCCAATGCCCTTGAGTAGGAGCATGCACAAACTGACTTAATTGTTGCACTCCATAAGATATACCAGGCCTAGATAAGTTCAAGTAGAGTAAACGGCCCACTAATCTTCGAAATCTTCCTGTGTCAGCAAACACAGCCCCTCCCTGGGCTGACATATTGCAACCTTGAGGTAATGGTGTGGATGCAGGTTTACAATCCATAAGTCATGCATCTTTCAGCAAATCCAAAATATACTTTCTCTGACATATATGAGTCCCGGCACTGTTTCTGAAAATTTCTAAACCAAGAAAGTACTTGGCAGTTCCTAGATCTTTGATGGTGAAAAGATCATTTAAATACTTCTTCAGTCCTTGAATCTGGTCCACAGATGTACCAGTAATCAAGACATCATCTACATAGATGATGAGAGCCAGGAAACTCTGAGCATCCTTCTTAACAAACAAACAATTGTCATGAGTGGATTGTGTGAAACCAAAAGCAACTAATTTATCAGAGAACTCCAAATTCCACTGTCTAGAGGCCCATTTCAGACCATAAAGACTCCTCTTAAGTAAACACACCTCTCCTTTTCTGGCCTTAAGATATCCCTCAGGAGGTAGCATATAGACCTCTTCATCCAGGTATCCATGCAGAAATGCATTATTAATATCAATATGATGCAAGTCCCAACAATACTGAGTAGCTAGAGCAATCACCATCCTTACTAATACCAATTTTGCAACAGGAGAAAAACTTTCCACAAAATCAATGCCCTCTATCCGCAAGTATCCCTTTGCAATCAATCAAGCTTTGATCTCACAATCCTTCCATCGATGCCTTTTGATCTTGTACACCCATTTAGACCCTATGGCCTTCTTTCCAGGTGGCAAATCATAATATCCAAGTATCATTTTCCTCTAGAGCTTCAAGTTCCTTGCATAGTCAAACCCATTCCTTATCCTTAGTCGCCTCATGATAGGTGGTAGGCTCACCGGGAGATTCTGTTATTTGTGCTAAAAAGGCACTATAGCCTATGGACATATTTGGAGCATCAACATAAGGGTAGCAATTCAGAGGATATAGTGCTGAATGTTGCTGCATCTTTGGTGGCTGAACCTCATCAAGTTGAATTGAGCCAGTTATATACTCATCTAGCCAACCAGGCCTCCTCTTGATTCTATGCCCTCTTCCAAGCTGTTCCATACCTGGTGGACTCACAGACTGCACCTCAAGATTAGCTTCCTCCTCATCATCCATGGCCTGCATAGGCAATGGCACACCAACAGTACTAGTTGAATCCTTAATGAATGGAAAATGTGATTCATAGAATATGACATCCCTGGACACAAAAATTTCTTTTGAGGCAAAGCTATAAAGCCTATAACCCTTCACACCTGGGACATATCCCAAAAACACACAGGCTACAGCTCTTGGATCAAACTTTCCTCTGTGGGGACCCAATTTTGAAGCATAGCAGAGACATCCAAACACCTTAAATCTGTCATATTTAGGAGTCTCATGATATAACAGCTCATATGGTGATTTCGAACCCAGAAGAGCACTTGGTAGTGAGTTAATAATATGAACTGCTGCCAAAAGAGTGTAGGGCCAGAATCTTTGTGGAACTTTAGATTGAAAGAGCAATGACCTAGCAACCTCCAGAATGTGCTTGTGCTTTCTTTCCACAACACCATTTTGTTGTGGTGTGTATGGACAAGTTCTCTGATGTATGATGCCTTTCTTATTAAATAAGCACTCAGTTTCCCCTCCTAGAAACTCTGTCCCATTGTCACTTCTCACCTTCTGTATGTCTTGTTGAAATTGAGTGTGAACATACTCAATAAAGTGGCTAAGATGTACTGCAACTTCAGATTTATATTTCAGCAAATATATCCAAGTACCACTAGTGAAGTCATCAACAATAGTAAGCATGTATGATGTGTTAGTAACAGAATTCTCATGATATGGCCCCCATAAATCCACATGAATCAGTTCAAATGCTTTCTTTGATTGAATAGAACTGGAAGGAAAAGTCAGTCTACACTGTTTTGCTTCATGACATACATTGCACATTTTCAATGTTTCCTTATTACAAAATGGTCTTAAGAAGCTAATATGCTCTAGACAGTTAAGAGAAGTATGTCCAAGTCTTCTATGTCAAACCTTCAATGTATCAACTTCAGCACTGCTACTAACACCTCCAAGAAATTCCGAACTCCGCAAAGATGTACAATCCGACCAATGCCCTTCCTACTCTGCGGCCTTTAATCCTCCCTTTCTCGTGGTCCCGCAACCAACATTTCCCTTGAGAAAAACACATTCCAATTTGTTTCCTTCAAGCAATTGACTAACTGAGAGGAGATTGTATTTGAAACTTGGAACAATTAGGACATCAGTGAGAATAATCTCATCACACAATTTAATATCACCAGAATGTGTGACAACCACACTTGTTCCATCAGGCAAGTGTACTGTCACAAGCATAGCCAACAGGACAGATTTATCCACCAAATCAGGAAATGAGCATATGTGTCTGCTTGCTCCAGTATCAACAATCCAATTATCCTTATCAAGTGTACTCAGTAAAGACAATGCAAAGTGAGTTTGATGCCTTTTACCTGAGTACTCTGCAAAATGTGAGAATGTGTGTATATCTCCTGAGCCCAAGTTGTTGTGTCCTGATAAGTATTTTGCTATCTCTTTCTGAATCAGAACAGAGAAGTCTGGCAGATCTGCATTCTTAACATCCTCTAGTCCTTGTTGTTTCACAGCCACATTCTCTGTTCCTTCTACCATATTTATAGATTGATTTGCCATTTGTTCGTTCAGCTCTTTGTACCAGTCCGGATATCCATGAAGTTTAAAACACTCCTTCACTTCGTGACCATTAAAACCATAATGGTCGCATGTCAGTTTAGCCTTCTCTTCCTTAGATCTCCTCTGTTGACCTCTATCTCTCCCATATGTATGTGTGTTAGGTGCAGGTTTATTGGTCCCTCCCCTACCAAAACCAGATCCAGAGCCTTGATTATTATATCCTCTATTAAAACCTCTCTTTGCTAACATAGCAGATGTATCTAGAGGATCTAACACTCTAGTATGCACACCTTCCTCGTTTCTCCACCTTAAGGATCATAGAGTATGCCTTATTCACCGTAGTAACGGATCCATAAGCAATATTTGATTCTTCATAGGCTCAAAGCTCTCATTCAACCCCATAAGGAATTGTATGAGTTTTATATCCATGTCATTAGTGCAGATCGCACTACCAGCACCACATGTGCACTCAGGAAGCTGAACAAGGCATGCGTATTCATCCCAAAGACACTTCAATTTCGTAAAATAGTTAGTCACATTGGAAGTACCTTGTGAAAAGTTAGATATCTCCTTCTGCAGCTGGTAACGTAATGGACCATTGCTCTCTCCGTATCTCTCAGCCAATTCGTCCCATAATTGCTTAGAGCTTTTCACGTACATAAATGCCTCAACTATGTCCTTCGAAATCGCGTTCAGCAACCAGGAGATAACCATAAAATCGACCTTCTGATATTGCGCATATTCCTCTGTGCCTTCCTCTGGAACAACAACTGTTCCATATACAAAACCGAGCTTAGAATTAGCTCCTAATGCTAATCGCATGGCTCTACTCCAGTGGAGGTAATTTGAACCGTTAAGTGGATTGGTGACCAACACCATGCCTGGATGATCCGATCCATGTAGAGCAAGTGGATCGAGGTCTCTTGTATAGACGGAGGTTAACTTCGCAGATTCCTCATCGCCTGGAGCACCAGGTCCTCTTCCGCGCACCATGATCGAACGTGCTCTGGTACCATGTAGATTCTAGAATTTCATGTATAACATCATCTCTTCTCCTCACAAAGAAGAAAGTATGGTTTTATTCAATCAGAAAAATCAATACAAAATGAACACAACCCCGCTTATTTATACAAGTGTTGATCCCGCCGATTTGAATTAGCAAATAAGGACTTGACACGTGTATATGCTAACCCACCTCATTAACAGATAGAAAACGTGAACAACTAATAAAAGTGCTGGAAAGGAAATACAACTTTAGCTCTAGCTCAACAATTATCCCTTTTTGTGATATATAATATCTTGTGATTCATATACTGATCACTAGATTTTGAAGTGTGGATTTTAGGTGGTGCGTGGTGTGAAAATACAACTGAATGCCTCACAAGATCGAAAGGATGGCTTGGGAGTAGTTATTCCAGAACCAATAACAAAACATACTACAATGGGTTTCTCACCCAAAACCATACATTTAATCCAGGTATAAATAAATTGATTCATACACTTAATTATATTTTCATTATCATTATATTTTTGCGGATAATATAAATCATTATGGTCGTTTTTTCAATTTCAGAATTCTATAATTGGAATAGAGTTTATCTCGTGTATTGTGATGGCTCATCATTCATGGGAGACGTTGAAGAAGTTGACCCAGTAAGTCTTACCGGATACTATGTATAGTAAAGTGTAATTTTTGTGATGGGGGTTGACACTTGACAATAGTAGTCATGCAAAAATTACGATTTGTAAAAAAATCCTATAATTTTCAAAAAAAAAAATCTCGTCCTTTGGTAGCAAAAAAAAATTAGAAAATTGCTGAAAAAGTCAATGTGTCCATATTACCGGCCACATTCGTAGATGTAGAATCCAATTTCGCTCATATAGATATCCTCCAATTGAGTGTTTTCCCCCTAGATTTTTGCCTTATTCAACATGTCAACTCACTTGTAGGATATCCATATATATAAGGGAAATTTGTTTTAACATCAGAGGACTCGACTGGAAATGTGAACACGTGGATTTTTCCAGCTAATTTCCAATTTCTGGTGACCAAATGACTAAAATCGAGAGTTCTTTTTAAGTTCAACATTCTTTTTTTTTTTTAACAAATAGTGATTTTGACATGAATACAACCAAGAGCTGCGGAGCTGGAAATTTTTCTACCAATAATAAGAAAATCATATAAAATATACCTAAAATAATTTTTTTTTAAATTTTATAGTGTAAAAATCTTTTTTTTTAAATAGGGGCCGGGCCCAGATTGCCTCCCCCCTCCCTCCGCCCTTGAGTACAACCCCATATATAAAGTTGCAAAACTAAATTGCAATTTACCCGGATATATAATTCCACTTATTTCAATATTATCGAAGAGAAGTACATTATATATTTTATATGCTGAGAATTTTAACATGTACACATTATATTTTCAGCAAACCAACCTCACTTATAGGGGTTCAGGAGTTTTTAATGCTATAATGGAGGAGCTGCTAGCTAAAGGAATGCAGAATGCCGACAATGTATGTAGTATAGCTAATTAATTAATTTCATGAATAATTTATATTTTAATTACATTAATGTCTTTTTACTATAAATTTTTAGTATTTTAACTCAATGCAATTATTTTCACTTACGCAACTAGGTATTAATGATGATATTAACGTTAATTAATAGGTTATACTTGCGGGTAGCTCAGCTGGTGGATTAGCAACCATTTTGCATTGTGATAGCTTTCGTGCACTTTTACCTAATGCTAATAGAGTGAAATGTATTTCTGATTCGGGTTTCTTCATTCATGCGTAAGTCTTCTAAAATTAATTAAAATTCATATTTGTTTGGATTAATTACATAACTTTATATTATAGAAAAAATCTTATACTAAATTTATTTTTGTATAATTTATTTCGTAACAGAAAAAATCTCCCTGGAGCGAAGGAAAGGGAAGACTTCTTTACTAAAGTGGTTGAATTGCATGTATTGTTTTCTTACTCTCTCTACGTACAATTTGTGTTTATTCTATATTTAATTCTCGAGCCCTATAATTTTCCGAGGTAAAAAATTAAATTAATATTTTTTTCATATGTAGTAGAAGATATTTCTGCAACAGTACTTTTATTATTTATTAATGATTGTAATATCTATTTCTCAATTTTGGCATTTTTTTGGTGCAGGGACTAGCCAAATATTTGCCTGCATCATGCACGTCAAAAATGAATCCTGGTTTGGTGAGAGAAATTAATTAATTTAATTAGACCCAATATGATGAATTTCCTTTTTTTCCCTAAATATTATGTTGGAATATTTTTGTTTAATCCATATACAAAATTTTCAGTGCCTTTTCCCGAAAACTTGGTTGAAGATATTCAAACACCCTTGTTTTTACTTGAATCATCGTTCGATTTACACCGGTATGTTATATAGTTATTTTATCTTAGTATCTCAAAAAGGTTGAAATTTTTTATAAGTTCATTGAATAAGTCGCCGTTTCACATTATAGAATTCAAAAGGAAAAAGTAAAAAGTTAATGATATTTTAATGTAAATTATTTTCTTCATTTATTTTTTGATCGTCGTATCAAATTATGTAAACATCTTTTAAATCATATCAGCACAAATTTCTTAACTAAGGACTAAATAGAAAAGGGAACATTAAAAATTAAATAATAATTATATTTATGTTAAATGTCAGAAAGATTTCAAAATTTGACAGAACTTTCATCAAGGAAATCAGATTGAATCTTGAAGAATACATGAGGAATTAATCTGATAACTTGATACATAATGAAGAAGGAGTTGTTCTTTTTATAAAGAAAAATACAACTGAATGTATCTAATTTTAACTAACTCAACTAACTAATCTAACTTCTGTTTTCAGTTTGTTTAGAGGTTTTACACCCCCCGCAAGTGGAGCATGAATATCTATCATGCCCAACTTGGAAATGAAATAGTTAAACAACACAGGTGAGAGAGGCTTTGTCATCATATCTCAGCTTTCTTTGTGAGGTCGAATATGGATGATTTTAATTAGCCTTCGGATCTTTTTCTCTCACGAAGTGGCAACAATTTGTATGTGTTTGGTATGTTCATGATGACATGGATTTTGAGATATGCAATATGCAGAACGGCTATCTGTGTAGATGGTGGTAGGAGTTGTAGGTTGTATGCTGATGTCAGTTAAGAGGTAGCTGAGCCATTGAATTTCACATGTTTCTAGTGCAATTGCTCTGATCTTCTTCTGCATGTTGCTTGTTTCTTTGCCTTCCAAGAGATGAGGGAATCACCTAGAAATATGGCATAACCACTTATGCTTCTTCTTGTTGTAGGGCATTTAGCCCAATCAGCATCAGTGAAAGCTTTGAGATGCAAGCTGGATGTGGTGGGATAGAATATGCATTTGCCTAGATTAGCCTTTTTTTATGTATCTTAGGCATTTGTGAGTCATAATCATGTGAGAAACAATGATTAGACATGAATTGGCTAAGATGTTGTAAACAATATGATAGTTCAGGCCTAGTAATAGTTAGATATAGTAATCTCCCTATAAGTCTCCGTATATAGAAGGATCGATAAGGGTGTGTTATCGAAGTTTGGATATCGATTTGGACTCCATTGGAGTTGAGCTTGGTTTGCAACCAAGGTAACCAACTTCTGTAAGAATGTCCAATGCATACTTCATGTGGCATAGGCTTATGCCTTTTATAGTGAAGGTAGCATCTAAATGTGCTTTGAGACTTTGTATTTCCTGTAAGTTATTGCCTGCAAGGTTAATATCATCAACATAGACACAAAGAGATGTTATTGAAACCGAGGAAGATTTAACAAAGAATGAGCTATCTGATTTTGACTGAATGAATCCATAATCTAGGAGACATGAGGTTAATTTACAAAACCATTGTCTTGAAGCTTGTTTGAGTCCATAAAGACTTTTATTCAATTTGCAAACTCTTGTGTCACCTTGTGTGCAATACCCTAGTGGAGGCTTCATGTACACCTCCTCATTGAGATCACCATGGAGGAAGGCATTGTTGACATCTAGCTGATGTAGGTGCCATCCTTTTATAGAAGCCATAGCCAAGATGAGCCTGACTGTTGTTATTTTAGTAACAGGGGAAAATGTATCAAAATAGTCAAGCCCCTCTTCTTGTGTTTATCCTTTTGCTACAAGCCTTGCCTTGTACTTTCTATGTCACCATTTGACTTGTATTTGATTGAATACCCATTTGCATCCAATACAATTATGGCTAGGAGGTAGAGAAATCATAGTCCAAGTGCTATTTTTCTCTAAAGCTGTAATTTCTGCTTTCACTGCATCCCTTCATTCAGGCACTTTGTTGGCTTGAGCAAAGGTTTTAGCTCATCTCTTAAGTGATGCTTGTTGTAAACACCCTATGGCTCCTTAAAGTTGGTCTAAGGAGATTGATTGTGCAATATCATAAGCTTTGCCTGAGTGTACAACTTGAGTAGAAGAGCTGTTTTGTAAAGATGGTGGAAGAGCACACTGATATGGTTGCAAATAATGAGGCAATGCCCGAGTTCTAGATGATCTCCTAATATCCGAAGGAAGAAAGATCAAGAAATGTATGATAATCAAAAGAGAAAATATATTCTCACAGAAAAGAACTTTGATAGATGATGCGGAATGCGTATGAGATCAAGAAATTGATACCATGTAAAGATTTCAAAATTTGATAGAACTTTCATTGAAGAAGGAAATCTGTATTGAATCTTGAAGAATACATGAGGAATTAATCTCATAACTTGATACATGATGAAGAAGGAGTTGTTCCTTTTATAAAGAAAAATACAACTGAATGTAACTAATTTTAACTAACTTAACTAACTAACATAACTTATGTTTTCAGTTTGAATAGTTTGTTTAGAGGTTTTACAAATGCTATTACTATTTATTTATTTATTTATTTATGGCTCAATTGGATTTATTATTTTTCTTTTCGTATAAGAGAAATGTTAACTCCATATATTGGTGGTGGTAAGCCAGAATGGAGTAATTGCATTAAGAATTTAACACTTTGCAATTCAACTCAATTGAAGATCATGCAGGGTACTCAAATTATTGCAAATTTCTTCAAATTTAAATTGAAAAAAATATCCTCACCATTAATTTTATAATTTGTTTAATTTCGCAATTTCGCATAACCTTTATCCTGGACATCGCAACAACTTAATAATTGTTCGTCGAGAGGAATGTTTGTTCACTCATGCTTTCTTCATACCCATGTCCTTTTTAAGGACGAGTGGATGTGCTCGTCTGCGTGAATAATATACCGGGAAATAAAGTAAGAGTATTTATATTTTATGCTTTTATTTTTATTATTTTCCTCTAAACTTTATGCAATGCGTAGCAAATTATTTTTTCTTACTTCGTATATGTTCTTTAATTTAATTTTTAATTTGCGTAGACAATTGCGGATGCTATTGCCGATTGGTATTTTGATCAAGTCCATTTCAACAAATTGATACGAATAATAACGTGCCACGAAATTGTACCAAGACCTTTGAATTTGATGCATTTAATGTAAAAATGTATTAAGCTCGTGGATTAAAATGGATGACAATATTATTCATAAAATATTAAGTAATGTGAACTTGTCCATTTCATCTTTGCGCTTATGCATTATGTTATAAATCAAACATTATACGAAAAATCCCGAACTCTTGGGGCGCGTTTGGGGTTTTGAAAAGGCATGATAATATCCTTATCACCTCTTTTCACTGTGTTTGGGATTTATGATGTCGCCCGCATGATAGGGATGGGCCCATGAAATTATCATCTTTTCAATTGATACTACATCACACCTATGAGGTGGTATTAAATAGTACAATTTATCCTTACCTCTCGCAATTACCTTTTTGTCCTCAAATTTTGGAAGAGTTTTTTTGGGTTCTTCAAACCGAGGGCAAAATGGTATTTTTCCATTATTATCACTTATTATCAATGTTGTCAAACACCAATATTGACCAAATATAAAGGATCCAATAAAAAAATAATCCAACACCCCAAACAAACAGATCAAGAAAATGATAGTAATAAATTATCAAATCATCACATATCCAAAGATTACTTATATAATCCCACCAATTTTGCCAAACGAGCCCTTATATGATTGTTATTTATCATACGCCTCTTTTACCCGTGATGTAGGATGTATATCTCTGCTTTATACTATTACATGTACATTTTTCTAATAATTCTATATATGAATTATATCTCCAATATTTAGAGATGACAACATTCTCATGGAAAATCATTCTCGTTGGTAATCGAATAGAATGGGACGGAGAGTCCCCTGGTTAATCCGATGACGAGCGGGATGGGGATTCAATATTCATCGCTTCTAGAATTGTGGATGAGATATGGATGACATTTATATTCTTGTCTTCCTTCCTATTCCGATTAATAAAATGGGGATTCTCCTCTCTCATCCTCATATTTATCTATTATTAATATTAATTCTGTTATAATTTTTACTTTATTAATTCTAAAAATTAAACCCAAGAATCTTTAATTTATTTTTACTTGTTCTTTATTTTACAAATTATGAATTAATGTTATCTATGTTTTTAAAAATTAGTGATTCCAAAAAGTTTAAAATTTCAAAAATAATTAAATATGATAATTAATTAGATTATAAATCATACGATTGAACAAAAAAGAAATTATTATAAATTATAAAAAATCTCTTTAAATACGAAATATTCGGTTGTGTGAATGAGTCGTATCTATTTATAGAACATATTTATCTATAAGAAAGTAAAAATTTTGAAAAACGTTTTAACTGCCTAATGTTGAACTATTTTTAGGGTACGTAATCTCACTTTACCCCTATATATACACTCATTAAATATCATTTTACCCTTGTATTTTCAATCGTATCACTTTACCCTCTTGTACTCTCAATTATAAAATATAATTTTATTCCCTTATTCCTTTATTAAATGACTTAATTGTCGCCATTGTTATTTTTTTAATTAAGTTAATGATATTAAATTCACAAATTTGAAAAAATATTATTTTCTATTTATTACATTCAATAATTTCTATTGAATAAGTAAATTATTGGTATTAAGTTTCTCACCTTTAATTAATTATAATAATATAATTAATATGTATATATAGAAAATTATATAGCCAAGTTAATAGTAATTATATTAAATTTAAGAATATTCATTTGAGTATCAAATAATTAACTACTAAAATGACTATTTTTTCTATTAAACATGCATGGTTTTTATTAAATTATGATTCACTATAAGAAAAAACCAGTTTACCTACAAAACAATTTGTAGGTAAGTATTAAGAAAATTGTAAAGTGTAGGTAATATCATTGTAGGTAAAATCATTGTAGGTAAAATATTTACCTACGGAATCTAAAATCATGGTAAATACCTACGTAAAATATGCTCGTAATTGAAAAACCGCTTAATCTGTCGATAATTTGAGAAAAAATGATATTTTTTATTCTCAGAGGTAATTGTAAAATTTAGTGACAAAATCATTTATGTCAAAATTTTGTCGTTAAAACTCGAAATTTTCTTGTAGTGATTATTCAATTACAAATTTAAATAATATTAATAATATTTTGTATCTTTAATAAAATGTATTACATTCATGTTATATAGATTTAAGTTTGTGATGAATAAGAAATTAAAAGTATAAATTTATTAGCTAATATAAAATATTTTACTGTACAATGTTTTCTTTTTTGTTGAAAGTTACAATAATTTGATAGGGACTATCTCAAAGTTAAATAGTTAGAAACTAAATGTAGAATATAATAAATTTAATGTTAACCCATTAATTAATCAATTTATGAAAGTTAGTTCATAAATAAGTACAAATTTATTAATATTAAATAATTTTAAAACAATATTGTTTTTTTACTAAACTAATAGGTAAGGATAAATGGTCATATCTTTTAGTATGCGAGCATAAAATAATATTCTAAAGTAATACAATTGAGAGTATAAGGGGATAAAGTGATACAATTGAGAGAATAAAGGGATAAAGTGATACTCAAAGAAAATTAATAGGGGCAAAGTGAGATTTACCCTTATTTTTACTTCCACAATGTTGAATATTTAATAAATTATATTTTCAATACAATCAACAATAAAGTCGCTTTCAAATGAAACTCTATAAATAGTCGCAATTTCATACCTAAGACCAAGACCCTATTTTCATTAAGGATTAATCCGTAGTAATAATTTAACACAAAACTCCTATCGGACCGCCTAACTGTCCGACCGTTAGACGGATCCGATTTCCTGACCCTGACATTTCCGTAATATTAGCAATAATGTTTAGTAATTTTCGTGACCACCTAGATAATTCTTCTAAAAAGTATTAGTCGCTCTACTAAAAAGTATTAGCAGCTTCTTCTAAAATGTATTAGTAGTCCCCAAGAGTTTATTAGTATTTTCCCGTATATTCCCAAAATGTATTAGCAAATTCCTCAAAATGTATTAGTAGTTTCTAAAAAGTATTAGTAGTTTCTTGTATATAATTAATTTTTTTCCTCCCGAAATGTATTAATGACCTTATGAAAAGTATTAGCCGCCCTTCTAAAAAGTATTAGCGCTTCTTATGCAATGTATTAGTAGTTTCCCTAAATATAATTAAATTTTCTCCCGAAATGTATTAACAAATATTCCGAAAAGTATTAATCGCCCTTCTAAAAAGTATTAGTAGTTATTCGAAATGTATTAGTAGTTCCCAAGAGTATGTTAGTATTTCTCATTAATATACTCCCAAATGTAATAGTTGTCCCTCTAAAAGTATTAGTAGTTTCTAAAATGTATTAGTAATTTCCTAGAGAGTATTTTAGTAGTGCTCCTAAAGTATTAGTTTTTCTTATAAAATGTATTAGTATTTCTCCATAAAAGTATTAGCCGATACTAATACTTGTATCATTTAGTGTTTCGTCTTTAAATAATCACTAATGTAATACTCATTCTTCGTATCACCCAAGAAAAAAAAACAGAAATCTAAAACCTTCTATTGATGGTAGTGCCCTTCACCATATCAATAATAACTCACAAAAACTCGCTACTGTTCATATTAGTTCCTTTTTCTTCCTAAAAAGTTTAAAGCACTAAATATCAAATGATAATAACTCGCTATTGGTGGTAGTGCCCTTCACCATATCCAATGTTTTACCTTCTACACAAATTTTGTAAACAATGAAAAAGAATTTGTGTGTGTTAAACCAAAGCATTTAGTAGTGACGAGGTGGACGACTGAGGTGCCGAGGGGTAACGTGACGAGGTGACGACTGAGTGAAGAATTTGAAAACTCGAGAAGAAGATTTGAGTAATTTGTGTGTGCGTGTTTTTTTTTTTTTTTTTTATTGGATCGGGTCGATTTGGCTATGGGTGTGGTTGGTTATTGGGGCTCGTCGACGGATTAGATCCGCTCACGGCCTGATAGAGACTAGCTCATAATTTAATGGTATTTAAAGTAAATCGCTATCATTAAAAATCAAATAGTAATTGCTATCCTCATAAGGTAATGCGATCAGATTAAATTAAATTAAAACATATTATATCATCATAATCTGATTTATTGAAAATAAAAAACGCACACACACACACATTTTTTTCTTTTTGAGAATGCGCGCACACACATTTTGGACAACTGATAGATGATGAAAACTGATATAATCAACCAAGGTATCTGTACGACAAGGATAACTAATCACAGCCCAATTGGTATAATTGTAGTTGAGGAAATTACACAAAATACCTTGATTTTTAGAAAAAAGATAAAAATACCCACCCATCACAAAAATACCCCACCCACTCCATCCCATGACAAAAATACCCTACCTTTGGTTTCATCACCTCCCTCTCCGCCGAGGATTCCTCCTTGACCGCAAAGACCATTCTTTCCTAATGCGTTGTCAAGGTGATGCTGATCGATGACTCCGCTGGCAAATCCAAATACTCTTCGCTTTGTGCCGAATGAGTTCAGCTGACCTCGAAAGCCACGATTGGTGTCGAGTTTCGACGCAAGACTTTCGTTATCCCGCACTTTTTCTTTAAAGTTCGGATCCGGGATACCGCCAAGAAAGATGCGTATTTATAGTTTGTTGGTAAATGTTTTGTATGTTGAGATTTGCAAAGTGTACATTAGACGTTGTTTGGTGACTTGAATGGTGGACGACACAAAGCGTGTTTTAGGGGTTTGAATGAGATAATTCTTGGAATTGTTATGTTTTAGGGTAATAAATAATTTAAAAATCCGAATGTTTTATTTCTTAGTCTTTCTCTCGATCCGATCCGACCTATGAAGAATACGATTCGCTTTATCCGCGATTGTTTTGATTTGCCCATAAATCAAATTCATGCTTTATTTCTTGAATTCTACCTGTTTGGGTGTTAATTTTCAATTTTCATGATATGCTCATCTTTGAATTGATTTCGAGCTTTTCATCCTGACGGTGAGGCTCGCAAATCAAGCTTGATGAAATATCGAGCGAAGACTGAAGGTTAAACCCAATTTTCTCGTGTTCTTTTATTATTTTGTGATTTGAAGTTTTTCGTTTGTTTCGATGTTGTTTCAAGTTGTTTCTTTTATGTTTCTTTTGTTCTTTTATGTATTTTCCATTTATTTCTTCTTTTTATTGTTTTTGATTTGTTGTTTATCTATCCGACCGTGTATCTTTTTTTTATTTCTTTTGTAGTGAATGTGGGATTTTTGTTGCTTGTTATGCCTAGCACTTTATTGTTGGGAAGCGCTATGGACGCGAAGCGTTTGAGATAGAGAATGAACAAGCAAGACTACCATCCGCTTCACAATCATGCTAAGTTGAAGTCGCAAAATGGTAATGACGATGACAACGACATCGAGTTTCTACCTCCACTTCCTAATGATTTTAGAGAATTGTTGTTATGTAAATCTTAATGATGGTGTAATCAATTGAAACATGTAAGAAACATAAATGAAACATGTAAGAAACAATTGTGAAACAAGGATCATGTGATAAAAGTTTGTAGTAAATTGCTTTTAAACCATATACTCTTCAATTTTTTTTTTGTCATCCTTGTAAATGTTGATTTTGCTTCATTTCGATGTATGCATGCCTAATCTTGAACTAAAGATCTCACGTACTGTAGCAAAGTTGTTACTAGTAGGTCTTTCACCGCTACAGTTGATGCATTCAATAATTCTAAGATGTTGGAAGTCAATACAAAGTATTTTTTGTCTGACAGTGGAGTCGTGTCCATTTCTCGTAGCCGATGATGGACAAGTAAGCTCAAATTTTTCGAATTGAATTTGTTGTTCCAAGATTTCTTTTACTGCGCACTGAATCGATATTCTTGTTATCTCAAAGTTGGTATACTCTCTATTTTTTTCCCATTGTCCATCGGCATACCACAACCGAGATTTTCACCATGCAATCGACGGGATGCAATGAAAAGTTTGCTAAGTGAAACATATAAGAAAACATAAATGAAACATGTATGAAACAAATGAAAACAACAAAACACGAAACAAAAAAAACAACGAAAAAAATCATCTAAAATGGGTATTTTTGTCAAAAATAGCGGAAAATGGGTATTTTTGTCAAAAATCAGCGAAAATGGGTATTTTTGGCAAAATCAATAAAATGGACATCACAAGGGACGGGGATTTAAAAATGGGATTCATGTCCTTTTCCCATTTTAGTTTATTGGTTATCGAGCCCAACTCAATGTTGGTCTCTCTCACTTCAATATCGTTAGGAAAATGTCGAAATTCTTGAAAATGGGCCGAACTGCCCTGGGCCCATGCCTTTGTCCAAAACTTCATGTCTGCAAAAATGGCGTCCTGACCAAGTTCCAATTTTGAATCCCCAAATACTGCCACATTTCACGCCCCCCCCCCTACTACTCCATGCCTACAATCATTTACTGGTGACTACTAGTACAGTTAGCTTCAAAATGCAATAATTACCTTCAACATCTGGATCTGAACATTGTAGCATATACTCTTGTACTCTCAGTATTTACAGCAGATCTTTCTTTCGCAACAAAGCCATTCATTTGAATGATGAGTGAATGAACAGAGATGGGATTGAACAGTAGCAAGCACAATACGCCTGGGCCATCGCCTCCGTCGTCATCGTCTTCATCTGGAGTTTTTGTACGGCGGAGTCGATCCAGCGGAAGGAGAGTTTTGAAGTCGGCTTGTCTCCGATCTCACGGTTCTGATAATGATGAACCCCAGGTGATTTCATTAGGTTCCTCGATGTGATTTACTTTTTGGTTAGTGATTTTTGGAGTTTTGTTTTGTGAAGATCCGATTTCTCTGTGAGTAAAATGATTGTAGTGTTGGGCATGTAATTTAGTGTGAAGTTGTACACACCAGTGATGCAACTTAATTTGTAAAGTTTCCAATTTTGTTTGATGATACTTATTTTATCCAGTATAAATACCACATTGCTTTGCATCAGGATGGACAAAGACATTATGCTGTGGTTATATTGAGTGTGAGATAGAAGTTGGATATATATGGAATGCTTCCAATTTTTGGGTTTGCAGGAAATATTCAATCCATTGATGTGAATTTAAAGCACGGTTGTCAATTTTGACTAGGCACCATTCTTGTAACTACAATCTCATTCATCGAACGATGTATTAATGATTGTTTGGATTACAGTGCCGCCTTTTTATTTAACTAACACCATTTTGACATTTTAGGTATCCGATTCCACAAGTGAAAAAAATGCCGAGACTATCATTTGTCCAAATGGAAATAAATCAGGCTCTTGTCAAGTTTCAACTGAATGTTACAGGGCAGATAAAGCTGAGGAAAGTAATGACATGGACAGGATAAACTCTGAAATCGAGCTCAACGAGTGGGGTGAATCAAGCTTCACCAATACCGTGTCTGCAGAAGGCAATACTTCTAGTGATTTCTCCTCTCGCTCACTTAACCCTCCTAGTCGATTTCTTTCTCGATTCAGTTTCCATCCTGGGAACTTAAGCTTCCGTCTTTCCAGAGGCAACAGTCTGACCTCTGCAAGATCTTATCCTCATACCTCTACAGGTTTCACAATTTCAAACGAAGAAGAAGAATGTGTGGGTTCCTCCGTGGTATGGTAAATAGAAACAACCGGGCAAGAGGTTGCGATTTTCTTCCTGCTTGCTTCACCAATCCTAGAACACGGATGAAAATTGTGCATCTAACTCAAGTCCTGATTTTTCAGACAATTTTCACAATAATAGACAATTAAATTCTGGTGGTGATGTCTTGAGGAGTATAAATGATACAAGAGAAAACTGTGACCCAAATTTATTTTCTCCTATAAATCATATTAACTCCGATGGTGCTGGAATAAGACATGCCGAAAGACGCGTTGCTGGTCGGGAGCCTGCAGAACGAAACGCTCGGTTTAGTAGAACTTTAAGTGTTGGCAGACTTCGCGACAGAGTTCTTCGCAGAACTTCGACTGTTGATTTAGATTTATATCATTTTCCGCAAGATAGGGAAGTGAGACTTACTCGTCACATTAATGGGACAGAGAGTTTAGGCCATGAAGAAGTGGAAGCAACATCTGATGACAATAACTTCAATCAGCAAGTTTCTTCTGATAATGTCTCATCTAGTTTTTCTAACCCTTTTTTGGTAATCAAAATAATGTGTATGGAACCCCACGAGCTAGAGAGACCAGGCATCGTGATCTCCTGGAGCATAGGTCAAATTTTCTTGAGCGCAGGAGAAGAATAAGATCTCAGGTACTAATTTCCTCCCTAACTAATTCTATATACGCTGGTGCTGCAGCCCGCATGTGTCTTCCAAATAGTAAATTTTGATTAAATGAATGCATGTGATGTGTTGTCTTAATTTTCATGCATTCATTCGTTCTTTATAGGATAATTACAAAAAGCCCGCTAAGGTTTGGGCTAATTACAAAAAAACTAAGAGGTTTTTGAAATTACAAAAAAAAAAACCTTGAGGTTTGGTTGTCAAATTATGTCTTAAAAATTAAGGGGATAATTGTAATATTTTGATAAACGTAAGGGAGCTTTTGAAATGTTTTTTGCATATGAAGGGGGGTATGTAAGACGGATCAAACTTAAAGGGGGCTTTTGTAATTTCCGAAAATCTCTGGGTTTTTTGTAATCAGCCCGAACCTCGGGTTTTTCTGTAATTATCCCTTCTTTTTATGGCATTCTTTGTTGACCTTATGAGCTTGGGTTGAGCCTCTGGCAAGTAGCCCATAATGCTGACCAACTTATTTTGTTGGATATGATCGTTATATGTGAAGGAAAATCAGGTCCAGAACCACTATCCTTTTCTTGCCTGTGCAATCCTATTTTAACTAAGACTAATGATTGACAGAAGCTTAAATAGTCACGATGATCTAGCAAGCCAGAGTATAAAAGTACTTTCTAAATGCATCCGACTTAGATTTGTTTTCCTAAAACAATCGCACTAGACTGGCCTAAGCGATGAGCATTAGCTACTTTGTACTTGGAATATTTGGAAATGCAGTATATCTCCTGTCGAATCATCCCTGTAGGTCACATGGAAAGGCCATATTAGTTATCCTTTCAACTTTTTTCTGTTCTGTCTTATTAAATGATCATTGTCTGAATGGGTTTGCTTACCCCGATGCCATCAGTAAATGTGCCATCAGTATATCTCAGATTCACATTTTTTAGAGCTTGCAAAAACTCCTTTAACTTGGTCCGATGTACATGTGGTCTTCCTTTCCACACATCCTAGCTTAGGGAGCCTACATAGTGCAGTAGGACAGCTTCTTTAAGTTCCCAACAAATGTCACGGACTTATAAATCCTTGAGGCCTATCGAAAACTTGCAAACCACATTTGGATATCTTATATCTTGCGAACTGCCTGCAGCCCGTTCAGTTAAGCGACAGGTGTTGAGACGAAGCAATCCAACTCTTTTTGGTTCTTAGGATTATAACCTTTCTTCCCATATTCTCATCAATAATGTCACAACATAATTGAAGTGAACCATCTTCAAGTTTATGTATAACAATCTACTAATGTTATGTTAGGTGCGTGCACTTCAGCGACTAGGAAGTCAAGAGAACTTGTCTGGCCATGAGAGGTCTTGCATCTTATCTGGTCAGCATCGTGGGAGGTCATTGCACTTGTCGCATTGCTGCTCGAGATGCTAATTCAAATGATGATGCTAATGCTAATGTTAGCTGAGGCTTTGTTTGAGGTATTGATACGATCCATGGGTGTGTGCTGTATGCATCATTTGCGTTAATACAATGGGATTTAACCTTTTGCCCTCATTTTGATTATTAGGTTCTGGATGAAATTCACCAGCAATCTGTTGTTTTATCCTCTCGGCCTTCTGTATCTTCCATTGGATCTGTTCCAGCACCTAATGAAGTGGTGGACTCCCCTGCCTTTGAAGATATTTAGTAAATTGAAAAGGAAGCCGTCGCGACGACACTACACAGTGAGTAAAATGTTTTAAATTATCCTGCCCTTTATTTAGCACAATGTTAAGATTTTACTTCCTAAACAAGCTATTTAATGCTGTTGAGAGACAATTTAAGAGCAAGTTTGAATGACGCAGGTTCTGTAATTTGGAAACTGTTTTATTCCTTGTTTTTCCTTTGCAAGGAGTTTTAGCAGGAGATATAAAGCAGAATCTAGGCTTCAAATTAAGGAGTTTCATAAATTTAGTTTATCTGTAAATTGCAATCTATGAGGTGTGAGATAACATGTTGATATATACGTTTCTCCCCACACACACACACCCTTCTTTTCGTGTTCATATAATCAGAGTGGAACTATGGTTGTAGTAATTGTACAAGACCTTTATTGATATTTAATTAACAACTAGATAATTTACTTTTCTATACTCTCTTCTTGATTGATATTATGATGTTATACTTTTATCTTATCCATTGCATTGTCTCCCTCACACATTAAATCTCAACAGATGTTACATATGCCTTGTTGAGTATGACGATGGAGATAGCATGCGGATACTACCTTGCCATCATGAATTTCATAGAGCGTGCGTTGACAAATGGCTCAAAGAAGTTCACAGGTGCCTTTCTAAACTTTCTGCTGTTGGTTTTTTTCTCAATCCTCCCTTAATTTTTTGAAAATTTGTCTTTAGAGCCAAATTTAGAGAAAAGTATTACAACCAGAGACTAATTCCTTTTCTCATCTCAGGGTATGCCCACTTTGCAGAGGCGACATCTGCCGGCCTGACTCATTAACAGCAGCGAGTTGATGGCCAGTTTATTTGATTCTCTTATTTCATATGGCCTCCACACAATAGCTTGAGAGCTCGATTTCTCTGATGACATTTTTTTCATTTTTATTTCTGTTGTATTTTGTTAAATTTGGCTTCACAAAGATAAAAATCTCTCTGCTTGAAGTTTTGAAATTATGCAGGGAAGGTGTGGATTTTGAACAATCTTTTCTTAACATATATTTTCAAGATGTGCCTTTTGGTACACTTTTATCTTATCGTGTTCCTTGATCACAGCAGTGTTTTTCCATTTATCAAGTACATATTCTTATATTTTTTTTCTCCCTGTGACCATTTGTTATGTGTATGAATCAATGGAGAAGAGATAAGAAAATATTGCCATATTTGTTTAATTTACTGTTCAGGAAATTGTACGCTGTAGTATCCATTGAAATCTTGCAAGGCGCAAACCGTGTACCCAATATTTTTTGTTAAACCAGGACATCAAATTTTTATTTTCACATTTGTTTTATTTTCTTTACCTTTCAATATTTTAAAACCCAGAATATAAAAAAAATATATATAAAAAAAGACTAAGAAAATTCAAAAAATTACTGCAATACCATTTAATCGGTAATAAATAGCATTTATTGCATGAGAGTTGACAATATTGCCCTCAAGTCTCAGAAAATAAAATGGCATCGGTGGATTCATCGGCGGAAACAGCTTGAGGGTGTTTAGTGTTAGCTGTTGAGTGTTTTTGGGTGCAAAATGCTATTTTTACGTTTTAAGGATTCATTTTGCCAAATGGGACTATTTTGAGGGTGTAAAATGCAAATTACTTGTATTAGACCGAGAAAAAAATGTTTGTGTGACTGTGTGCCTGTGTGTCTGTGTGAGAGAGAGAGACGAGTAGAGCTGGAACTGGAGTGACAGATGCAGCAAAAATGAACACCAACAACAACGCAATGGACCACCGCTTCACCGCCGCGGCACAGGATCTCGATCCCCAACAATCACCACCCTCACTCACCACGTCCACACACCCCTACCACCCACAACCCCAACCCCAACCCCAACCCCAACGCCGCCCCCGCGGCTTTGCAGCCACAAACTCCAATAGTAACAGCACCACTCCAACCAAAAGCAGGAAAGAGAGGGAAAAGGAAAAAGAGCGAACGAAGCTTCGAGAACGACACCGAAGAGCAATCACGAGCCGAATGCTCGCCGGTCTCCGACAGTACGGCAACTTCTCCCTGCACGCGCTGATATGAATGACGTCATCGCCGCCCTAGCTCGGGAAGCAGGTTGGACTGTGGAAACCGATGGCACCACCTACAGACAATCCTCCCCTGCTGCGACGCAGCCGCAGCCGCCTCCTACCGCTCATTTCAATTCCATTCAACAAAATAATAATAATAATGTTTCTAATGTGGTGAGTGGTTTTGAAAATTGAGACAAGGCAGATTTTTGTTAAGAGTTTTATAATTGTTTCTCTTTTGCAGTTTTGTTTTGGTGTTTGGATTTTGTGTTGCGTTTTATTTTAATGTTGGAAAACTAAGATTGTTTTAGGATAAAATATAGTTTGTTGCTTGAATGTGTGTTTCGTGTTTTTCTTAAATTATTGAAATATTATTTAGATTCTTGAATGGTGTTTACTGTGGATTTGGGATCCTTATTCCTTTTGCAATAATGTGGACGTTCTTTATGATGAGTTTCTGCTGCACATCATGATACCTTCTCATCGAGTTAAAATTTGAAAAGAGGGACAAAGGAAGTTACTTTCGATGAATCTTTGCTGGGTGATTTTGATGCTTGTATTTGAAGCTTGGAAGCTCTTTTTATGTGATCTGTTATTGCCATGGATATAAGAAATTATAAGATCACTTGTTGATTGTGAGGGTCCCAAATACTGAACGAGTTGGTTCCCTGAGGTGTTTATGCAATTGAAACCATCAATTTTTGTAGAGTGTAAAGATCATGAGTTATGTGGTTTTGAGGTGTAACAATAAGGAAAGTTTCTGAACAAATGGTTGATTCTATCAAGTTCTTAATATATGATTACCAATAAATGCAGCATTCATCCTGGAGCAGCAGGAGTAACATTTCTCTTTGTTTATTTATTTATATTTTGATTAAATTGCTCTGGTGGTTTGTTGGTGCTTATCTTTGGTAGGACAATGTTTGTCGGCTTTACAAGTTTTACCAATTGGGAATCAGAAGTATAACACTTTTTGTTATTAATATGGAATACATCAAATAAGGCTCTTGAATACATGTTCCATAACCTCTAGACAGAGCAACCGCTGGGTGCATCTATCATGAACATATTACATTTATGTCATTATTCTTGTTGTAAGTACGCTGTGGATTCTATATCCCACTCTTGCTCATTTTTATCCACTTTCTTTCTACACTCCCATTGAAGAGCTAAATAATCTAGGAACTTAGAGAGTAGGAAATGTTCATTATTCCTTTGCCACATCTCAGTGCAAATGATTAACCAATTTTACCTTGGAAGTCTTGGTCCAACTCAAAAAATTCTGTTTCGCAATTTCATAATCCAACTTTGCAATTTCTATGACTCTTGGATACAAATTACGAGAATGCGTATTTTTTTCTCGAATTTCTCATTGGGAGTTGAGGATTAAATCCTTTCTCACTAAACATACATTATTAGCTTATACACTGGTTCCTATTTCCCTATATTCAACGCCTTTTCTGACAGCTGTCCATACAATATGCCTTAAACAAATGTGCTTGTAGTTTCTGTATACCCAATTGCTTTCTCCATGTTAATTTTTTTGGGGTAACAAAATAATTGATCTTAGTGTCGATCATGTTTATTGTAGTCTTTTGTTACACTGACTATATGGAAGAAACCTTTATTTTGCATTTTTAGTCATTATCATTGAGAAGCTATAATCTCCTGCTTCTCTCCTTGTTCAAAGATACTTGCTTACTTGCTTAAATGTGTGAAAATTATCTGGAAAGACTTCAAAAAATAGTTTACGTGTCTTGAAATTTTTTAACTCACACCCTCCCTTTCCCAAGTACTAATAATGTAACTACAGCCATGGGTCTGCTGTTAAGTTCATGTGATTTGTTTAAGTTTGATTACTGAGGGATTTGATTGTTAAATGATCATATGATTTTGAATACATGTGCGCCGCAGTTGGAGTCCTGGAGAGGTACATAGTGGTTTCATTTAATGAAAAATAGTAATTCAACTCTTATAATGGATGCCATACTGTAGATAGATAACATGTCTGAGTGGCATCATTATTTATCCTAGCATGATAAGACCATACTGTGTTTCTCATTAGTTGATGCTAATTTGAGCAGGGGGCACATCCAGTTCGTCAGTAGAAAGCCCACTATATTCTAGTTCCTTAAAGAACTGTTCCACAAGATCATCAGTTGACTGTCAGCCTTCAGCTCTCAGAGTTGACGGAGATTTGTCACCTGTTTCTCTTGATTCGGTTGTTGCAGAGAGGGACCCAAAGCTTGATAAGTATTCAAGTGCCAGTGCCATCAACTCCCCTGAATGTTTGGAGGCAGGCCAGGTGAATTCAATTTTCTCCCATCCCCCTGATAACGTGATAGAAATGTGGTGCTACTTTTTGTGAAGGCAATTTTTCACTTAATGTGCCTCCATATTCTACTGAAGGAATCCTTGACATCGAATCATTTCAATGCTGATGTTCAAATGTACCAGTAAAGCTTTCAAACTATATAAAAAAGATATGAAAACACTTATATGTGTCTCTCATACAGTTTATTATGTAATATTACTGAATGGTAAATATTTTTTACATAGTGTATGGGACAATTGATATTATGACTTTAGATTGCCTCAATCATCATAAGAAGCCTGGCCCTGGAATTTTATGGTTCCTTTTTCTTCAAATGTGATATATACATTTATCTAGAGCTAACTGCCTCAACTAGATGGCAGAATATATTGTTATGAAAAATAGAAATATCTACTTACTAAAATCTTGACTTTTTCGCACATATTATTCAAAAATATACCAGCTATGGATGAAAGAACTAACAAAGAAATCTTTCAGGATTCTAAAAGCCTTTGACTGTAATATATTATACACGTGAAGACATGTATGCTTGGGGTTAGTCTTTCGGGGATAGTTGCCTAAGCCTTTGGTTTTTAAACTTCATTCTCAAGGCATTGCGCGGGGAGAAACATACTCAGTTCTGTACATAATGAATAATTCTCTGTATCATGGTCAATTCTTGCAGCTTGTGCAAGATGTTGGCTGCAGGGAGCATGGAACTGGTCTTTCTTCAACGCCCTATGTCCCTGTTTATGTGAGGCTTGCTGTAAGTGTTCTATTCCTTCCAATTTGTTTTTGCAGCATTAATATTAAAAAAAATGCAGCCCTCATACGATTTACTTCTGTTTGTATATCTTTCTTAATATGCAAAATGATTTCTTTTGTGCATATAATTTTTGTAGACTGGCTTGATCAACAATTTCTGCCAGTTGATGGATCCTGAAGGTATTAAAGAGGAATTACAGAATCTGAAGTCTATGCGTGTTGGACGGCGTTGTTGTCGACTGTTGGTGGGGAATTGTTGAAGCTGACACCAAAGAAGTATGAATGGGCAGGATACAGGGAAATTTTTAACATTATCCGAGAGTTTGGGATGAAATTGCAGGTAATATCGATGTCAAATCTTTCAGTTTATTTTTTCCCTATTGAACTCTCATCATGATTACTTACGCATAATGGATCTTGAACACGATAGTCTTCCAAATGCTTCACAATGTCCTTTCCTTGAATTGTGATTGGTGACCTGCCCTTTGTACATGTGGATCTGACGATGATGGATTGCTACGCTTAAAAAAGATACATTTTTTTTATGTTTAAGGAATGTCTTTAAGATTTGTTCAAACCTTCTTTTATTTCCAATTTCTGTTTGACAAGAATTTTGAGGTTCCTTTTTCTGTAGGTGGTAATGGCATTTCATGAATATGGCGGACATGATTCTGGTGGCATATTCATATCCCTTCCCAGTGGGTTCTGGAGATTGGTAAAAGTAATCAGGATATATTCTTCACTGATCGTGAAGGAAGAAGAAATACTGAGTGCCTTTCATGGGGCATTGACAAAGAACGAGTACTAAGAGGAAGGACTGGCATAGAGGTTCTTTTATTTACCTTACTAAGATGAATGGTTGATGGTTCTTAGCCCTTTAATCCTGGATCTTTATCTTAATATAACATTATTTAACCTTGTCATTCAATTCTGTTACTTGCCTCTGTGAGCACTTGATTTGAAGCATTTAATGCTTTGCACACCAGTATTTGGCCTGCCTTCTTTTGTCTTTTTATGCATATGAATGAGATAGCCCTTATTTGCTTTTAGCATTTCAGCAACTCAAATAAACTGCTGGACGGAAAGCTAAGGAATAGCTGTAAGCAACAGATGCATCATTCAAAATTTAAGGAGCCTGCATCAGCTTAATAGTGCCTTTCTACCTGATCAGTGCCTGGGATTTTCTTGTTATCCAGCTTTGCCTTTTATGCAATAGGTACCCGACATACTATCTTTTTGCCTTACTAAGTCTCCGATTTGAAGGCTGAATAGCTCTTCCTCCTTTAATTTACCCATGATGAGAGTTCCTTAGGATGTTGATTCCTGTGGTTTGATGAACAAATTTTGGGATTAAACAGTATTACAGGGGATTCGCTGCAGTGATAGTTTTTCCATAAACGGCGCGTAAAATTATATTCAGCACATGCAACTGAACGAAGCA